>OZ012639.1:2461209-3061209 GCA_963942525.1 Ptychoptera contaminata | reverse complement strand
ATTTTGTCTTGTCATTTGGTTACCCCTTAAATAGGAAATGTCACCACTTTTCTCTAAATTTATTTGCGCCTCAACAAATAACGTATCAAAACGATTTAAGAAGAAATCCCAGGATAAGACTTTTCTATCTGATAATGAATTATGTAATTGATAAAGTGATTGCAATACAACTGGCCGATCTACAATAAATAAATCAAATTGCGATTCAAGACAAAACAATAATGACTGAAATGAAAAATAAGATTTTTAAATTTTTAGTCCAATCACACAATAATTGATTTATCGATTTACTACTTTAATTGCATGATCGTGTATTGTTCCTAAATATAATGTAGCCCTTTGTGCTACGTGAACGTTTATGTCATCCATACTTGCGATTAAATGACAAAATGCAGTTGCCAAGGCGGTCTGTAGACCAACCTCTGAGCGTAATGGTGTGGCATCCATGAACCTTTAAATAAAATTAAAATTTCCATTCTAAAATCTAATCAATCAGGTAATAAAAATTTAATTTCACCTTGTAATAACGGTCACACGTTCAACTGCAGTGAATCGTATTCTCCAATCTGTGTCGTTAAATGCTTCCTGAACTATCCTCCAAAATACATCAGATCCCAATGGCAATGTTATACAATGCAATAGCAAAGGTACACACACTTGGCA
Organism: Ptychoptera contaminata; assembly: GCA_963942525.1. Lineage (NCBI taxonomy): Eukaryota > Metazoa > Arthropoda > Insecta > Diptera > Ptychopteridae > Ptychoptera > Ptychoptera contaminata. The sequence goes on along the minus strand of OZ012639.1, from coordinate 3,060,546 downwards.
AATATGCGAATGCTCAGCATTGCAAAGCTCCCACAAGCTTAATTTATTTACGAAAACAAAACAATTTGATTTTTTAGTTAAAACTAAGTCTACCTGTATTCCTGCCTTGTGCTAATCCATGTGTTGTTGTTTCTTTGTATCGTGTAAATGTGTTTAAAGGTGTTCTAGATTAACAGAGCAAATAAAAAATTAACTTACTTTTTAATTAGAAGATTTTCCTGACACCAAATAAAGAATCCTCGCTGATCCCGTGCTGCTTTAGTAAGTGCATCGCCATGCAATGCTAATATATTTAAACATTGCAGCATATAGTACAGTATATCGGGTTTTGCTATATTCGGAAGTTCCTGTGCAACAGAAAGCAGAATTTAATTGTTATGCAGAAATAATTATGCAGAAATTTGCATACCTTTAACAATTGATGAATATACTGAAGTGGCTGCGGTAATGTATCTAAAGTGAATTTAAATTTACCAACAGATGTATGCCAGAATTCATCACCATCCTCCTGATCCTCAGCACCGTCCTCTGAAGCGTCAACCATACGATCAGTTTCAACAAGTGTTGGTCTTGCTACTTGTACAGTTGCAGTTGCTTAAATATTTATTTAAAAAATCCCATTATTACTGTTACAAAAACACAAAAATTCTATAATTAAAACCAACCAACATCCGCATCGGATAATGTAACTGATCGTGCAACAGCTGTTACCACTTTTTCCGATGGCATAATCGCTGCTAAATCTAATTGTTCCGATACTGTTTCAACGGTTGCTGTCATTATCTAGAAAAATTCGGCCACAATGGTATTTTGTTTTTTAATTAGAATTTTAAATTTTAACTAATTACTTTTGATACAGAAAACAAAAAAAAATTTACAAACAGAAAAAAAAAAAAGAAAATAGTTTTGGAAAAGAAAAAAAAAACAACAACCTAATTAGCCTAAAAACACTAAAAAAACAATAAATTAAAACAAACGAAGAATAAAAAAGAAAAACAAAAGAAAATCCTTCTTAATAAACAAAAGAAAAATAATTAATAAAACATTGAAACATATACAACGAAAGAATATTAATGAATTAATTATTTCGGAAAAAACAAAACAAAAAACATAAAATGTGCTTAAATTCAGTTCGAAAAAAAAAAAAAACAAAAGAAATTTAAAATAACAAAAAACTGTAAACAAGGCAACATAAAACATAAAATTAAATAGAAAAAAAAAACACAAATTATGTATAATTAAAGTTATTAAAAAATAAATATAAAATAAAATTATTATTATGTTTTATTGTAGTGGGAAAAAAGCGTTTAAAGTTTTGCATATAAATTTTTGCTGTTATTCGTCATCTGCTGCTTCATTTGTTATATTTTCGATTAAAATTTAAAATAATTAATAATACAGAGCATAAATCAATAAAATACGTGTGTGCTCATATGTACAATGTTGACTTAAAGACAATTTTTTTTTACCTGCACTTAAAGCACTTTTGTTTTTTTATAACAAAAGCTTCGCTTTCTTAGTGTCCTTTTTCATTAAACATAAACATTAATTAACAAAAAAAAAAAACACAAATATAAATTAATTAAAGTATACGCAGTGACAACACTTAGTTTTCAGGTAAAAATAGAATAAATACATAAACAGTTTAAATAACGTTTAATAAAAAAACAATAAAAATAAACGAGTACAGTGAAAAAAAAAAACAAAAAAGAGTTTAAGACACGCTTAGAAATTGGATTAAAAGAAACTTTTCTTCTGTGATTTTTCTTCTTTGCTGATTTTTTTTTTTTTAAAGTTAAAGAAAAAAATAAAATTTCATTTTAATTTTAATTTTTTTTTTTTTGTTACACACATACAAGATACTTTGGGACAACATTTAAACAATTATTAATTAATTAGTAAATTAAATTTTAATATTAAAAAAAAAAATAGAAAAGAAAATTAATTAGAAAAAAACAAAACAAAACACTCAAAATAAATAAATAAAAATAATTAAGAATAATGAAAAAAACAATACTTATTAGCTGATTGTTGCAATTAATTATTTTTGTTTACTAAAAAGGTGACGTTAAATTTGCATTTGAATGCGGGAATTAACGGTTAGAATGTTTGTCGTTTTGAATATTGATTGAGAAATATGTATATTTGCTTGATTGCGATGATCTTTCATGATAAAAGACATCAATTATTTATTTTTTATCGTTTAATCAGCGTAGAATATACACTCTGGTATTAAATACTTTAGCAATAATGAATAAAATCAAACTTCCTCCACAAGAACCGGTGGTAAATAAACGCTGTTTTAAGATAATTAATCTATCAAATTTATAATTAATTAAATAAAATTGTAAATACTATGTTTCCTAATTCATAAATCTATCTCACTAATTGAATTTTAATTTAATTAAAAAATACTACAATTAATATTTATTTATTATCTAAACATGCATATGATTATAATTAATTTAATTTGTTAAAACTAAAAACAAAACTAATTTATTTGTGGAGAGATATGTCAATTTTCAAATCACCTAAATGTAGACTATTTTCTTTACAATTTTATTTATGGAATATTTTTGTGTATTGAACTAATGTCAGTGATTTTTTCTTCAGGAATCTTCCAGAAAGATTCACTCTCTTCGTACGTTTAAAGGGGTTTTTCTTTGGAAATTATATGTTTTTATTATAAAAAAATTTAATTTTCTATTATGATACATTAAAATCGTATTAAATAATTAAATAATCGTTATCTGTGACATTAATAACTAATTACAACAATCAGATTATACATTATGTACATACTGTATTTACATTAAATAATGTTGCTAAGAAGAACAGTAATTATTTATATATAAACATAAAAAACAAAAAATTAAACAACAGATAAATTATTTACATAAATAAATAAAATTTTTTTGATTAATTAATTAAAGAAAATAATAAAAGAAAATTAATTAAACAAAGAATGGAAAAAAAATTTAAGAAAAACATTAATAAAGATTTGTTTTTATCTTTTTGCACAACATTTAAAATTAAATTAAATTTTGAAATTAATTATTTTTTTTTTTTGCTGTTGTTGTTGGTTTTTTTTTTTTTATTAATTAATTTTTTGTGATTTTTTGAACAAAAGTACCTCGTCTGTGGCATGAATAAATCGAGCAATGTCTGTATCGTGGCCGCGTTCAGACATCTAAATTAATAACAGAAAAGATAAAATGGTTTTAATTAAATGAAAAAAAAAAAAAATAAATAAATAAATGAAAATAATTATATAAAATTAATTAATTAATTAAAATCACATTTAAGATTGTGATGGATAATTTTTTTTTTTATTTATTTAAATGAATTAATTAATTATTATTGCTGTGTACAAGTGTATAATGGTGTTTATGCCTTGAAAATTAAACTTAATGAAAACAACGTTAATTAAATTAAGAAAAATAAAAATTAAATTTAACTTAAAAGTTCCTTAAATAATTTTTTGAATTTTATTAATTAAAAAAATGAAAAATCAATCAATTAAAAAAAATAATAATTAAAGATTAAACTGTGGTCTTGGTTTAGTGAAAAAACAGATACATACAGAACATACGTGCGGCATATGTACCAGGACCCCACCGACAGAATGTGGCTCCGGTTGTGGCACAGCAACTGGTACAGGACCTACAAAAATTACATGGAAAAATATTCATCAAAAAAATATTCCATAATTGCTTGGTTAAAAATTCAATAATCCTGTGATTAGCACAATAATCACGATGCGTTTACTTAACAGACTTTTAGTAGACTTCGCTTGTGCTAATTAAGGGATTATTGTATTTTCTTTTTATCACTGACTTTCTTGGAAACAAAACGAAAATTATAATTAAAATAATAAAAAGTGTTGAATGATTTGAATTTAAGTAGGCGTTTGTTTATACATTGTTGTCGTAACAACAAGTATTTCTCCTCTGTGTGTTTGTGTATTTGATTTCTTTTCTTTTGTCAAATTTTAAGGTGTTTTTTTTTTTTTAATCATAATTACTAAGCCAATAATACGTGTCTGTATCGTGAGTGTATGCTGAGTTTGATTGTGTCAAGAAAAGCATTAACTAACTAATCCAAGAAAGTTAATTAATTAATAATACTAATAACAATAATACTAAGCATGAAAAAAAATATAAAAAATAAAACAAAAATTGTTAGAAAAGTTTGTGAAAATCACCTGCCATGATAATTATTTTTCCAGGGTCGTCTGGAATAGATTGTATATAGGTTTTTTATATATATATGTTTTTAATTTGTTTATATTATTTATGTAAATAGATTTAAGTTATTTATTAATATTTACTAGGTAAAGTATTTCGTATTGTCTTGTATTGGAATAAAAAATAAAAATAAACATGAAAAAGTAACAAAAATTAATCCAAATTCTTGCAATCAAACATTAGTGTGTCTATCCATCACCCTGTTTGATATATAAATTCTCATTCACACACTCAAAAATAAAATAAATTATAAATGTTAGTTTTTTCTGTGGTTTTTTTAGTGAGTTTCTACTATTTTACTTATTAAAAAAGGAAATAATTAGAAAACTCACTGTATTCATATTTAAAAAAAATACCTGCGAAACCACCCAATGGACCTAATGGTATTGGTAGTGGTGCCATTGATAAAGATATATCACGATCACGTGTTTTTGTTTCTTTATCAGATTCTGGTGGTGATTTTCTTGCTAATTTTTCATCATCGTAAATTTCCTCAATTAATGGCTTTTTGTTTTTTAAGAAAAAATTGAAAATTTAATTAAATTTGCTAAGGAAAATTGAAAAAAACAAAACAAACATACATCTGGTGGACGAACAGGTATTTTTGGTGCCATAAATTGTACTAAATTCGTTGAAAGCTGATGCCATATGACTGATGCTTCACAATATGCACATTCGGCAACCTTTTCAAAGGAAAAATAATTATAACTTTGCTTTAAAGAAATTACGAAATAAAAATTATCTACCTTTAATGCGCAACTGTGACTACCCAGGCCAACTCTAGCCGCAGTTACCATACATTTTAATAATCGACTAACATTTTCACAAACACTTGTATGAATGCCCATATGTTGTTCAATGTCTTGCAATTCCATCTAAAGAAAAAAAGAATAAAAGGATTAGAAATCGAAATTTTTGATTTAATATTTTTTTATTTAATCAAAAAACGCAAAGTAGTTCACCTGTTTCAACAGAATATCCAGCATTAAGATACAACAGGTAAGATTTTGTTCAGCATCTGTTGTAAATTCGGTATGACGAGCATTTGGCGCTTCATCATCTGAAATTGCACTTGTATTACCTGAATCATCTTCCACCACTGGTGCTAGAATAGGTTTTTTTGTTTTTTAATTATTTAATTAATAATTAATTTTAATTATTTAGCAAAAAAAATGTTAATTACAAATGGAGCTACGACGTGGTGGCTGAAAAACTTCTTTTTCTTTATCTTTTGGCTGAGGTTTGGCACCTTTATTTTCTTTTTCTCTCATCAATTCATGGTGTACGCCTTGCTTCATTATACGCACTCCATCGCCAAACATAGCGAATAACTGAGACAACGGTATTAGAATTTCCAATTTGGTCAGAATCTGCCAGAGAGAACCCAAAAGAGTTATTTACATATTTATTTTTTGGAACTATTTCCTAGTATATACCTGAAGCCAGTGCAATGCTTGCTGCTGCACCTTTGCCGTTGTCTTTTCAAAGCGAATCGCTACAAAATTATACATGGCTTTTGCATCAAAGCCAAGTGGTGACATTTCTGGATCCAAAATTTTACTCAACACTATTTTTAACTCACTTAATTCTTTTTCTGGAACATCGTTAGTAATTGCTTCCATCCAGTGGGGCATTACAACATCCCATATTTCTGATGTAATAACCTGAAATAATATTTATTAGATCTTAGTTTAATTAAACATTAAAGACAATATTTCTAACCTCATACGGAACGAGGCAAATCAATCGTTGTAATCCCTCTTTAAGATGTGATGTCCGCGAAGCCAGTGTTTCCCAGTGACCACCAACGCGTGCATATTCTGGTGGATGTGGCAACAAACACGCAATAAACTCTTTATAATTACTTTTGCATATGTCACGTAGCCATCCGCATACATGTTCCATTTTTAATTTCTCTAATGTACTCTCAATTTGACCATCGGATGAATACGCTGTTACATGAAACCAATGGAATAGCATTGAGAGTAATCTTCCTAATATTTCTATGGGAGTATCAGAGTTTGGTGTGCAACGACCAACAAGCAACCAAATACCATATCGCCCAAGCAGTTGACGTTCTTCCAGGGTAATATTATCCTGTAAAAACGAATGAAATGTTTGTAAATAATATCTTTAAGACATGGAAAAAAGTTACTTGAGGATTAGAGTTTCCCTGATTCTTTGAATCACTGCTAATATCTCTCGCTGGTTCAAAATTTAAAGGTTTTGCTTCGCGTAAAAGACTGAGGAATTCATTAAAAGATTATAAACTTTTAATTGTTTGAAATTATTTTTTGATTCACCTTATAACTGACTCCACCAAGTAAGTTTGCATTTCGGCATCCATTTGCCAGGCTGGTGGTAAACTTCTGTGGACAACATGGTCACCACCACGGCGGTTATTATGCCTATTGCCATGACATTGGGCACAATATCTAATGGGATGGTTACCATTATAGCTAGCGCATTCCGTTGAAAAACAAATGGAAACAGCTGCTTTGTCCGTAGCACGGCAATTCTATAGAAAGAATCAAAATAAGCAAGGATGGATTTAAAATTGAATGGATAAATTCACTAACCTTATTCTCACAAATCATCGACACTTGTTGCATTGGATGCAGAATATCACCAAATGACTGATCAGGATGTTCTCTATGTATTTCATTTGCACATTCAATGCACAAATACAATGGAGGCGGTGAATCAGGTGCATAAATAATACTTATTGTGTGATCGTAGCATACTTTTGCTGCCTCAGCATTACCAGCATTAGGACATGACTCTCGTTGACAAACGAATGGAACTAAATCGTCTGGAAATTTTTATTATTTAATTTGGATTTTGAATTAAAATTTATATTAGAAAAGGCTAATTACTTGTAAATTTGCAGAGTAATCCCTTTTTATCAAAAAGATCTGCATTAAATGCTGGCCAATAGTAAAACAATAGTTTGGCAGCCGACGATCTTGAAACGGATGTTCCATATGCAATCACACAGAGTAAGTCTTTAACCACGTTTTGTTTTAAAGTCATGAGACATTCTAGAAGCTGACAATGATGGGCCGGATTACTGGAATACTGAAAAACTAACATAATTACAGCAGACACAGATTGACATGCTTGGCATTCTTGATCCTCGGAGCTTTGCCGGGCTGCAAGTAAAAATTTTCATGTAAAATTCAGATTGTTTAAAAATAGCAAGAGAATAAAAAATATTTACTGATTGTGAATGGAAGAATGAAGTAACATAAATAGTTTATTATATCCTGATGTAAGGATGCTGGCAGTACAGAAATACTGGACGCAGCCAAATACGGTAGATTATCGATTAAATCCTTATCAAGAAATGGTAAAATACATCCAAGGCACTGCAAAAGTGACTTACCAAATGCTGAAAATAAAAGCAGGAAATACTTATCGTATGAAAAACTGGAAAATGTGGAAAAATTTTACCATTTTGTCCATATTGAATATTGGAAGCAACATCCAATAGCATAGCTAATGCATTATATAGATTTCCATACTCCAAATTTGGATAATCGGACATTCTACTATGATCCTGTGTTGGATCTTTAATTAGTTCCAATGGTGAATTTGGAACATCCTTAAGAACGGCTGAAAAAATAATAATTATTAGAAAATTTGAATATTTTTATCAAGATTAGTAAAATGATTACTGAGTAATGTCTGCGAAAAATATTTAATTGTATTAGCGATGTCAACACCCGATGGTGCAGGAATAACACCATGAAGTAATCGTAAATGGTAATCATGGAGGCATCGTAATTTCGCTTGAACTGAAAATAGATAAGAAAAACAGCATTAAGACCAAGCAAAAAAAAAAAACTCAAACCAAATTGAATTACATGCAGCAGCTCTTGTGCCCATATTGATGAGCTGAACACGAAAACTTCCGGACATCATTTTGGAGCCTTCTGTTGTGTTTTTTTTATTAACTTATAATTAAATCTGAAATAAATAATACTGAAATTCTTTTCCTTTTGTTATTTTTGTTGGCAAATAAATTTAAAATCAAAGAAAAATGAAAAACTTTTCACCACTGAACAAATTAAAATTTGGCTACGCCCTTAGTACATTTATTTATTATTTTTATTTTAGATTTTGCAAATGCATTTTCTATATTTATTGGCACAAAACAAAAAACAATCACCAGAAGTTAATTTATTTAGAGTTTTCAATTAAAACTGAAATCATTTTTGTGAATTAATTTTTGTCGTTTCAGCAGCGAAAACGCCAAAATGTCGACAGTACCGAGCACACAAATGATAATGACACAAAATGAGCATAAAAATGACAAAAACAGAGCAAAGAGATAATTAAATAAAAAAATCAATAATCTAGCTGTAGGAATGACAGTTATCAGCTGATATCAGTAAACAAAACCAACACCTACATAAAGAAAAACATGTGCGAATAAATATGTATACCGGCTGCTATGTGACTGATAAGATTCGTCTATAACCGGCACAGAAACTCTACATTATCGATGCGCAAAGAAAATAAATATGAAAATTCTACAATCTCGTCTTGCATATAAGATCTAAAATAGTTTTTTTTATTTATATTGTCTCCCATCATTTACTTTTAACATACAGGTTGCTATTGTTATGATTTAAGAAGATTACAAACAACAAAAAAAAAATGAATATACGACGGCATCCGCTAATAAACATAGCACAAACACAACGCAAAGTACAACAGGTAAGAAGCAAGGTTTTTTTTTATGTATTTCTACTTGTTGACTGCGTTTTTATTACATGTGTTTCTTTCTTCTCTATACAGTCGTTGTTCCTTAATATTTTCCATACTCACTTACGTACGTACCCTCTGATGCAGCAGATTTTACTTCTCAGTTAAATATTTCAACAAAAAAAACCACTCTGTTTGCTTAACGTGTGAACTTTTTAAAAGAATAAATAAATAAACATCCTTCGCTACCACGAATGGGAATTCTTCGGTTTTTTTTTTGATTGCATTTAAGTGGATAATAATAAGGGAAAAAAAATTTATGTATAAAACATCTGTAACCTGTCCTCTAGGTCTTGTCTTTAAAATAAAAAACAAAATTTCGGACAGAAGTTATATGGCTTAAGTTTAACTGAACTTTTAACAAAAACCAAAAAAAAAAATAATAGTTAATCCCTTTAAATGGAATTAAAATAAAGTTGTTTGGTAAGTTTTATTACACGTCAAAAAAAAAAACTGTTCTGTCATTCAATTATTAAAATTGATTTCGTTTTTTTTTTTAAATATTTACCTGACTTAGTTAAGCTATGCAGGATTAATGCGTAATTATATAAAAAATATATAGTTTTTGCCACCTTTAGTCACTTTAAATATTTTTAATTGGTTTAGCTGATTGTTTTCATCTATTTTCCATAGAGTTTTTACAGGTCAGGGTTATGTGTCCTGGTAAAAAAATGATTCTTTTCATCCTTGTAAACAGTTTTATGCAATTTTATCTAAAAATAAAAGAAGAAAATTAATAAAATCATTTGCAATACCTGTAGCCTTGCATTTTGGTCAGAATATACGATGTTAAACCTCTGATTCCTGGATGTAAAATCGTCGACGATTAATCAATTGTTGGTAATAAGATAACTCTGTGTACTCTAAACAGGAAAAAAGAAACAAAACAAATTAACAATTCCGCAATAATACACAAACTTTCAAAAAAAAAAAAACATAAATAAATTAATTTTATGACCCTATTGGCCGTGGTACCGGCTCTGTGACATTTTCACAGTTTTATCCAAAATTTATTCATAGAAATGCAAAAATATTTGTAATAACTAGTAAAAGTCATTCTATTAATGCAAGAAAATAAATTAAAATAAAGATTATTCATTGATTCCGTTATTCGAAGATTTTTTTTTTATTGTTATTCATTCTTGTGTGTGCTTTACTGAAACTCTGCACGATGACAACATTTATTTATTTTAATGTTTATTTTTTCTTTTTGCAACAAGAACTAGCTAATGCTTTAGGCATTTTTATTACATTCCACTTACAACTCCTTTCTTTCCTATGGATTAATAATAAAATAGAAAAGAAAATAGTAAAACTAAAGTAAAAGAAATTAATTCTATTATCGCACACATTTGCATGGTAATATGATATGACCAAGTTTGTCTTAAGTTTAAATTTTTTTCGCTATTTTAACTAATAAAGATTTAATTCTTTAATATTTTCTTTATAGGCGTTTTCATTTTCGTACATTGTAACAGTTACAAATCGAGTGAAGGTTTTGTCGTATCGTATTTTTTGCTTAAATTGAATACATCAGAGAAATAAGGCGCAGTTTATGTGCTAAAAAAAAAAAAAAATACTGTCGCCAATTTGCAAAAAATAGAAATGGCAGGTAGAATACGAAAGTCTAAAGAAAAGTTTAGGACAAATACATGAAATTTATTGTATAGAAAATATATAAAAACATATTGTGTACACCGAGAGAGACCGAGTATTGTAATAACGTGGCATGTGGGTGGCTCCGTGACAAAATAAAAACAAAACATAACGAAAAACGCTTAAAATAAAAAAAAACAAAAATATTCATTTAATAATAATTGTTTTATTTTTTTTTGTCTTTAAGATAAATCTATTATAAATGCAGAAATTATTATTATTTAAATTGGGTTTTTATGGGGGCGTTTTTTTGTTTGTTCACAAGAAAATCACAAGAATATCATGAAGAAATATATAAGAAACGACAGCAAAACAAAGACAAAATTGTCTCTTTCCTTGTATTATTTACAAACAAATAAATACATTTTTTTTTATGATTATTATTATTACGTAAAATATTTAATTTATTCCATAACGCGAGATATTTATTTTTAAGTATATTACTTTTACAGATATGTCTCGTTATTGTTGACTGTGCGAGTTAAGAAAATACCTTGATGGTAAGATGGTTGTTCTCTTATAGAGTTTTGTAGTTATTTTTGGAAGAAAATTGTATTCGTACTCAGACTACTTCAGTAGAGTTTAGCATGCAGACTACTTTTATTTACCATACAGTCACGGCACACATTTATCTATTAAAATTCCCGACAGAATATTTCTTTAATAATTTTAGCTTACTTTGCTAACTAGATACATTGTTCAGACTCCTATTTTCTGGATACTATCAATGCCCATTCTCATAAGACACACCACTGTAAATAAATCAAAATAAAATTCGTTGTCAAGTGAATAAAAATATTGTATTTATGGTATGGTCAAGTACCGTATTTCTATGTTGCGATTAAAAATAATCACATAATGTAAGGTGGTACTTACGTTGAACACTTGTTGTTCACCTTTAATAAAAAAAAAAAAATGGTTTTCTCCATTTTACACAAATCTATAACGTTATTGTTGAATTGTGAAAAAAATATAATACACAAGAGTACATACTACGCTTAAGCGCGTTATTTGCGCATTGATCTTTACCGACTTACAGATTATAATATTAAAGACAATACGATGGGTCAATTCTTTTTACACTGATGCTTAAAGGCATCTTAAGTATTTTTTTTTTTTTTCGCTTCATCCATTCACTTCGTAATGTAGTGTGCACTTATGTTTTTCTTAACAAATAATGACAATTAATGGATTTATTTATTTGTGTTAATTGCTGATTAAAAATTATTTTTACGCTATGTCATACTTATATACTTCAATAAATAAATAACTCTGTAACCCATATTTTATGATTAAATTTCCACGTAAAATAAATTGCAAATAATAGTAGTATATCCGGAAATGTATGCTCGTCTGTGTTCCATAGGATTAAGAATTAATCACAAAAAGACAGACATTAAAAGCTACGTTAAACCATACCTATCTACCAGAATTATTCAACATAAATTCAATTTTCATTTCCCTTTTGTCTCATTAATAAACTTTTATATCCTGTTTGATTTATTTCATGAATTCCCTTCATTCAATTATTATTTTAATTATTAAATGCATTTTAGAGATTATTTTAAGTAGTTTAACTTACTGGCTATGCTGATAACATGTAGTTTTTGTTTATGAATTGATAACATTATTTTTAATGCTGAGTGTTTTTTTCTTTACTATTCCTTCCTTTTAGATAAATAAATTAGCGTTTCAAGTGCTCCAAAAATAATCTTTAATCTATCCTGAAAAAGTTTACTCTCTTTTTGGTTTTTCTTTTTTTTTATGTTTATTCTCTGTTTCTGGTTATAATTTTCGTCGTTTATTCCATTATACGTATATGCATCTACCGTGTGAATACAGTAAATTTATGTAAATATTTATTTTGTTATAAATATGAATTTCCGTATAATCTTTCTGTCTCATTTAATATTATTCCTGCTGTTCCTGCATTAACATTTTTATTCTTTCTTTTAGACAGACAACAGTGGAAACATTCACCGATGATTTCTATACATAATTGCATTTGAATACATCTGAAGATTTCACTGCAGAAATTTAATTACCAGTAAATAATTTTACCCACTTAAAAATCTATTCTGTAATAAACCAACACCCAACCAAAATTTCACATAAATAATATTTAATTATTTTTTTTATTCCGTAAAATATGAGTAAAACTCGTGACTTAAAAGTCTTATTATCACTTGGTGAGTAATTTTCAATTGATATATTCGCATAATACACGAATAATGAGGATTGCAAGTACACCAGGAATATGTTCTGTTTTGATTATAAGATATAAATAAAGGTCTAAGGTTATCGCACAATTACACCATTTATCCGAATAATAATAATTATTTTCGCTTTTTAATTTTTCTACATTAATTTACTTTTATTTTCCATGTGGAGGAAAATCTTCTTCACTAATCGCCATGGTTCAATTAATTTAATATCATTTTACTGTACCCCAACATATAGGTTGGTTGGTGCTCTATAATTATATTTATTAAAGTAAAATATTAAAATACAAAACAATGCAGTGAGATTCCTTGATGGTACAACACAGTGAAACACAACAGCAACAACTACAAAATGCATTTTTAATTTATTAACAAAAAAAAAAGTAAAAGAAAAGAAAACATGACATTGTGGAAACTTTTCTTTAATTAAATTTATTTATTTAAATATGTGAGATTTGCCTAATTAAATAATATTATTTAAGAATAAAATGCAACTCAAATTACCATCAAGATAAGAATCGTGCAGTAATGGTTGAAAAGGAAATACAAACAAACAAACACATACAGTGATTATTATTTAACTTTAATGCATAAATTGTGTGAATATTAATATTAATAATAAATTTCATTTCGATAAAAATCTGTGGCTTTAGATAAAGACATTATTTCTTTTGCTGGTGAATTTTTATTAATCACCCATTTGGTAAGCTGTGGTAATATTTTTCATGGTTGTAAACCGATAAACAGTTTTATTTATTTTAATTGAGAATCTAGAGCTTTATATCTATGCAAATTATTACCGTATTTTTCGGACTTAAAGACGCGATTTATAACGTTGAAATGATCTTACAGTCCGAACCATTATGTCACTTTTCCCACCGAATTTAGTGATAAAAATTGACCTCCTTAGGCAAAAATACTCTTTTTTGTACAAATAAATCGCACTCATGGCTAAAACTAAGTGTTTTTTCATAAATATTAATCCTTGTTTATCTAGTAAAAGTGTTATAAATCAGTACAAACACAAAAACATTCCTTAAACAGCAGATATAGCTTAAAAACTCCACGGTTTACCTCCATGAAAACCATCAAAAAAAGTGTGAAAAATATTTTCGCATATTTCTGGTCTGCATATGAGATTCTTTCTTTATTCTTATTTAATTAATTAATAAAAAAATAAATTAACAATCTTTAAACTTTATTAAACCAATAAACAACAACCAAAGACTAAATAATAAGAATTTTAACACATTTATGATTTTTATCATCAAGTTCGCAGAAGGACATAAATGCGGTAAAACTTTAAAAATAATAATAATTTACATGAATTGCATACATAAATTTATTATCCTCTGTATGCTGTTTTGGATAATCAAAACTACTATTTACCGAATTTTTACAGGTAAAATATTTTCTATTAATAATTTTTATTATTTAATTGCATCAAATATATAATTTTACCATTAATAACGAAAAAAAATTGGTTTTATATGTTTGAACAGAAAACAGAGAACAGAAGAGACAATAGCTTATAACCCTTTAGTTCGGTTGAGTTTCTAAGGTTGTAAAATGAAATTACCAAGTGGATTTTGAATGGGTGGCTAAATTTATTATTATTTTTATTACTAAAAATACGTAAAAGTTAAAATACCAAAAGTACAACCTGACTAAATGTTAATAAAATATATATAAAAGAGTTATAAATTTCTATAAATTCTTTATAATTTTAACATAATAATAAAAAAATAAAATAATTTTTTTGGTTAGATTAACGCATTAAACGTTAAAGTTTTTTCTGTATGCAATCATTAACCTTCAATATTTTATTGCTTAAAACATTAATGGTTCTATTGTATAGGGTTTTCGCTCTGTTAAAATAAATTTTATCCTAATAGTCTAAAGACTGAATAACATTTAATCAGAATTCTAATTTCCATGTCTTACAAACAGAGGATGTTCATTCTCTCGTCAAACGAATAAAAACCGCGAGAATTCATTAATTAACTCACTTAAATTGCAAAAAATAATCAATTATGTTAATTTTTCATTTAGAGAAACTAAATCAATATAATTTTTTACAAAAAGACAATTTAATTAATTAATAAAGAAAATAAATAATTTAAAGAGAGAAAATATTTGGTCAATCGAATTAGTTTTGGTCGACGATTATAATAACTCGTTTAAACGACTTAAAAAACTGTTTTAATCTGACTTAAGTTAAATATTTATTTAAATTTTGATTTATTTATGTGATTAATGTTTAATTTTTAAAATAAATTGTACATTGGGCAATTTAACTGTTAACTTTTAACACTCTGTTCAAAAGAAAGGATTGTTAAATCCGTGTGCTTAAACTGGTGTTGGTTTTTCTGGTATTTTTTTTTTAACTTTTTAACAAGGAAACCAAGTAATTACATTTTTATTATTAAACATGTGAATTAGTTTAATATTTTTATTAAACATATAAAATGGTAATAAAAAATTCATAAAACACCTCGGCATAGTATAATCACTGTGCTGGTAAAATATATAACCAAAACCAATTTACATTTATTTATTTCTTTCTTTCTTAAAAAGCACATTTTTTCCGGTTTTCTTATTTAAATAAAGATAGAAAAAATAATTAATTAATAATTAATATTTGAATAAGTATTTCCAGTTGTAATAAAGACGATAAAAATCATCTATTTACGATCATCGTTATTTAGCAAGAATTTGGTTTTTCATTGATATTTCTGCTAATCTCATCATAAAATTATTAATTTTATTTTAATTATTTAAATTTAGTTGTTATTTATACAATTATTATAATCATAATTATTATCTATAGTTTATTTATTTAAACATTTTTTAATCAATTAAATAGAAACAAGAAAATTACGTTACATGGCTACTGTGTGCGCTCGTAAGTGGTGTTGTTTTGTTACTAAAAACTACCTGCGTTATTTAAATTTTTCAATATATATTATCGGTTAAAAGGTGTTAAGAATAAATAAAAAGAAAAAGAATTTTAACTAAATTATGACTTGTAGATTATTTATGTTGTATTTTCAGTTGACTTAAGGTAAAATTATATTTTCAAGTGATGTTGTTATTAAATAAACTTGTACAAGTACTTGAAATGTGAAAAAGTAAAATTTGCTTAAAACAAACAAAACCGGAAAGATTTTAATTCTTTTTAAAGGATTTAAAACTCGCTAATCGTCTTTATTATTTTTTTTTTAAATGTAAAATCACAATATACTGCAGCTGGATATATTTATAATCTTATGATTGCATATAGAAAACTACCGTTTTATCATTAAGAAAAACTGTTTAAGGTTTTCATGCTTTCTTCGTAAAAATTTTAACGCTTTTTTCTTACTACTATTTTGTTAACTAATCATTAGTTTAAATATTTATTTTGCAGAAAATCCTTGCCTAAGAGGATGTACAAGAGTGTTGCAAAGTACCACTTAAATATACCTTTAAAAAAAAAAAACTCAGCTTCTGCTGAACCAACTAAGATAAAAACAACACTTCAGATGCTGCAGAAAAAGAAATCTTTTCTCCTTGAAGAACAAAAAAAACGCTAAAAGGTTTTTACCTTAATTTCTATTAAATAATTTGATGAAGCGTTTAATGTAATAATTTTTTAATGGATTCTCAATAATTCTCTGGCAAGTACTTATAACCAAGTGGATAATTGGGATAAAACAACTGTACGTCTACTTAATGTCAGATTAATAATTTTTCTTCAAAAACACTAAAATTAAATGCAAATAAATAGAGAAAACAAAGAAAATATTCACAAACAACACATTAAAAGTGTCAACAAATTTATTAAGATTGAAAAGGTGTTCAATGTTACAATTTTACTAAAGATTGTTAACAGTTGATAAGACTCTTTTAAGGTTGATGTGAATTTTTATTATTGATTTTTTAATAAAGATAATAAGAATAAAGAAAAAAATCAATGATTTTTACGACGTAAACGAGTTAAATTTACTCTCCATTCTGCTGCTAGACAACACAAACAGATGTTTTAAAATAATTTTCCCTAACTACATTGTTGTCCATTTAGCGGCGATTTTTATATTAACAGATGGATATTGTCCACTTTTAGTCTAATAAAAAAATAAAGAGTTAAATTAATTAAATATTTTCTGTTTTTTTTTTAATCGTATACCAAAGGTACACCTTTTAGTAACTCATTTGGGGATAATTTTTTTCCATCGTGTTGTTTCTGTTTCTATTTTCATAAATAAATGATTTGATAAAATCATTGCCTAACATTAATTACGTTAAATAAAAAAATGAAAGAAAGAAAGGTGCATACAGGTAATGGGCTAATAAATAAACCTTTTTTCTTAGTAGGTTTCTTCCAAACCCTTTAACAAGAAACAAATTAAACGTAGCATTCTGTTGCCTCTCAACCAAATTTTATTATAATTTGAGAAACAACAATGAATTAGAATTTTTCGGTTTTTGTTTCTTCTAAACTAAGAAATTCTTTGAAGGAAACACACACATCAAATCCAGATGCTTTTTATTTTTCTGTGTAATTTTTAACTATCTATTAACTAAGCAGATGCAATATTACTATGTAAAAAAATAATTTCTTTTCCCTCAAAACAATTTTTAATTGACGGACTAAGCATTAAGCAATTTTTTCTTTAAAATAATTAATTAAATACATTTTCAACATCATGGTACTATTATTAAATAATTAAATTTGATAAATAATTATTATAAATGAAAGTTAATTGCATATAATTTGGTATATGTTGATGACACTGGTTTTAAGAAAAGAAAAAACTGAAACGAAGAAACTCAATTCATTTGCCTTATTTATAAATATTTTTTTTTATGTAATTTCAATAATTAATTTAAATTAATTAAATATATAAAATTCTCGTTTAATATTTTTACTGTGTGAATAAATTTAGCTATGCAAATATTTTTCTGCAATTTATTCACTTTTTCTAAATATGCACATCGTTACGATTAGATTGAATGCGGTGCGGTGTGGTCATCACTTAATAATGCTTTCGGATGTATTTGAATGAGTTTCATGGCTGTAATGAAATTTGAATAAAATTTCAATGAAAAATTAATTCTGTTTTATGTAGAATCAAGTCTAAGCATTAAGAAATTGTTATGTTTTGAACGCATAACATAACGTCCTAAATACAGAGTAACTTATAGTCTAGAATAGGTGACGTTAAGCGTCCTTATAGCAAATTTTATCAACAAAACCGTCTTACATCGATACTCATTATCACATTTATTATAATTCTGAATTAAACTTACTGAATACACAAAGTTGAAAACGATATACCAATACCATTAACAAATAAAAAATCAATTACAACACATTTCGGTCGTTCACAGCATTTTACATGGGTGGAAATTAATAATAATAATAATAAATGTATAAACAATTTTAAATATATAAATTAAGTAAAAAGTAAAGCATTAGAAATATATATTTATTAAAATAGAAAAGAAACACTTAATGAAAAGAAGTAAAAAAAATCCATTAAATTTAACTTCTATTACATGAGTTTTTTTTTCCGAAAACAACTTTCTCAATTTAATTTAACTAAACTAAAGACACATATAATAATAATAATAATAAATATACATTTCTTCTTCACAATTTATATATTTTTAATGCGAAGATGATTTTAATTACGGTGATAGGAAATTTTTTATGCATTAAACGCAAAAAAAAAGCAAATCATTTCTCATCATTTACGTAACCAGTATTTGTATAAATATTTAAAGTAAATTAATTAAAAACGCATTCAATATAATTTTTATTGCAAAAATAATAATAATAATAACAACAAGAAATACTAAACAAACGGAATATTATCTGATTGCATTAGATTGTTATAACTAGGTGCATACGAGCAAAGTGAACATTCATTAAACGAAAAGAAAACTGTCATAGAAACACAATTAATACCATAGAGTTTAGTGAATTATTTTCTGTACATTACTCCTACTTATGTATGAAAATAAATATATAATTGTTTATATAAAGGAGCAGCAAGATTACCAGTATAGAGGGTTGGTTGATTGAAAGATATAAATTATAAACAGAATTGTATTTACCCAGTAAAGTAAAAAATAATCCTTAATAAAAGGAATTGAAGACATTTTCAACTACAGCACTGTTCTTATGCATTAAAAACACAAATATAATAAATCCTTTGACTAATGATAGAATTAAACGTGTAGTATGATGATGATGATGTTGTTCATTTAAGGGGTTGCTGAATTGTCATTACTTAAAGACAATACATATTATATTTGTATAAAAGATAGACAGTCTCGAGGGGTGCCCAACTCAATCAAAACTCATGTCATAGACAGTTCAAGTGATATCAAATGATACCCAGTCGCTTAGCTATAATCTCAACAATCATATCTACAAAAAAAAAAAAACGTTGGATTCACCTCCATCTCCAGGAAAATTCTATTATTTTCATTGTTTTATCAATACTAGGGATCACACGAAGAAAAAAAAACTCTTGAAATTCTTTGATTTGATTGATTAGAATTTATGGTGCGACAGGAATTTATTAATTTCAATTTAAATAGTGCGGTGAATAAGTTTTAAAGTGTTTTAGGATTAATATTTTAATGAGAATTTGGCACGTGTGTAGGAGTTTTTACTTTTGTTTTTAGTAAAAATGAAATTTTTAAGAGTGTTTGGAGAATCAATATCTAGTTAAATTGGGGTTTTTTAGAGAAACTGTGATATGAATTTCAAAAATACAGATTTTACAGTATTCCTGAAGACTTAAGAGTAGTTTAAGCTACAAAATGGACACAAAATAAGACTCTGAACCATACGAACTCAGTAAAAGTAACAAAATCTTATCTTTAAGACATTTTTCTCAACGATTCAAGGTGAAAAATTAAATAATAATTATTTAAACAAAAGAAAAACAGACTTAAACTCAACACATATGCACTTGCGCTTAATATTTTAAGTAAGCAATCGAACTACATAAGTCGCTATTGCACTTGTTTTTAGTTATTTTTCTTAACATTTTTTCATTTCATTATTTAAACACATTTTTGTTTCTATTGTTTTAAGTTAACAAAAGTTAATTTCTGCTTAGTGAAATGTCGGAGAACTGTATATACATTTTTTTTTGTTTTCATTTATTTATTTTTCTAAAATTAAATTTACTCAATGTACGAAATATTTTGATCTTAAAGAAAATATTAACCAAACCCATATTTACCAATTGTATAGTTTAAAACAACAGGTTACTTAGTTATTTATTTTTATTTTCAACAAACAAAACAATTTATACTTTTCTTTTAAAGATCATAAATAAGCTGTGTGGTTTTTTTTTTCTATATATATTTTATTGATTTATTCAATTATCATGTGATAACTGAGTTTTGTTACCTGTTCTCTATCGGTTACTAGAGAGTAATGCATTGTTTTATTAAGTAATTAACAACAGTTGTTTATTTTTTAATTTAATTATTAATTAATTAAGTGTTGTTTTGGGTGTTATAACTGGAATTGTCTGTTGCTTATACAGAATACTCTAGCATTTTTAAGGGACTCTGTGTTTGTTACTTTATTTTACTAAACGTTTATTCAATCGTTTATTTATCCAGGTTAATACATCGATAAATGAATTTTGTGAGAAAATTATTACAAACAAAAGATAACAATACAGAAATTAAGAATAATAATAATAATATTGAGAAATAAAGCAAGAAACATGAAACATACTAATTTGAATAATCAACTTTTTATATTAATTTTATTTTTTCATATTTTCTGTTTAAACGTGAAGGCGTTTTTCATACAATATTTCGATGACACATCTATTCTTGTTTCTTTTATAACTTTTGAAATTTCTTCACCAGTTAAAATTAAATAGAATAAATGTGAATTAATTATTTTCAAAAATGACATTTTCAATAATTAAAAATTAACCATCGCAAATACAATTGTTATAGATTATTGTGTCTATATATATACACAAGAAGAAGAAAACTTTAATGAATAAATAATTATATTTCTTTAACCGCAAAACTATGCAGCGGAAGGTGAGTGCAGAAATTATTCTTCTAGTTTTATTTATTTCACTTTGCCACACCTTATCTTTAAACAATAAATAAAATAGAAAGAGTTTTTTTGTTTTTTGTTAGTGAAGCAGCGAAAAAACAGCAACAGAAATGTTTTTTGCTTTTGATGAAGAAACTATTTGACAAGCTGATTGTCTCTTTGATTTATTAAAAATATTGCAAATTATTTATGAAAAAATATTTTATTATTTTCATTGTTTGATGTAATAAAATTTAATTTCTGGTGGTTTAGGTTACATACATATGAAAGTGGAATGAAAGTCACACGAAAAACTAGAGTGCAAACAACACGGTGTTTATTGGTAAAATTCTAATCCTAATCGATTATTAACTCGATACGATTTTAATTATTTTATTAAACAACAAAATACAACACATGTTCTTGTCATTAGTTATCGGTCTTTTTGTATTAATAAATACTTATAATAAAGTTGTTTTTCTGATTATAAAATTGTATTATCTTGGGTTTAAATTTTATAATACAAAACAAAGTGTTTTAATTGCTCCGTTTCACATCTTTGTTGACAATTATTTTCTTTAATTTATTTATTATTCAATTTAATGAACTATATCATTAAAAGCAAGAATAAATGTTTATTACACACCATTGTCTGTTTAATAATTGTTTAAATTGTTATTCGTTTTAATGGTAATTACTTGTTAATAATTAAATTTTGGCATTAAAGACAGTTTATTGCACTAATTCTCTTGTGTTTTTATTAAAAAACAAACTAAATAAACTGCAATAAGTCATAAAAAAATAATTATTTAAACCATAATCACCTGAAAAATCTATTTAATTAAATAAATAAATGAAAAAAATGCTTTTATTTGCAATAAAAATGATTAAACCAATCAAAATTACTTATTCAATGTCAAATGTAGGTTAAATTTGCTGTAATCTGATTAGTTTTTGAGGTATTTAATTCTCTATAATTTCTATACAAAATTTTTCTAATAAATTATTACATTTTTAACTGATATTACACTTTTACAGTGATAAAAGCAATTGGCAGTTATGTAATAATTCGCTAAAAATCGTCTATAAAATCCTATTAACCATATTTTCTTATACAAAAACTAATTATCTATTTGCTCGTGATTAAATAAAAGTATTTAAGTCACTAATTGCCATAAATTATACACGAAAAATCATTTAATAAAGTTATTTAACAAAATTTATGTAATAATAAAAATTATTTTTTCAACAAAATCTATTTAAACGATCTTAACGAACATGAAAAAGGTGTAATAAAGGGTAAATTCTTTGTATAAATGTTATCAAAATTGTTTAATTAGTGATGAGTATTTTTTTTTTTTGTACAAATTTTCTATTAAATGGTGTGAATTCTGTTAAAATTGTAGTGCAACAACAGAAGTAATTTACCATAGCGAGTAACAAAAATTATAGAGATCGTATGAAAGATGTTTCAACGGAATATTACACGATTTTTCTATATATATTCTCATTTGATGGTTTTACATCTGATATCGAATTATTGTTTTAAGTATTAAAATGCAATAAAAAATAATATTACTTTAGTATCAGAGCAAAAACTTATACAATGTTGTTCTATAAATTAAATTCAATGTAGACTGACTGAATGTATTACTAAGTAATAAATAGGAAAGTCAGACTACGAAAATTACGCAAAGATATTGTTATTTACAGGGTGTTTATTAATTTAAAGAAAATGATTTATTGCAGCATAAACTACTGTATGCCATCCAATGTCAGTTACTCTAACCAGCTAACGTCTTTACGTAACAATATGAATTTCGTTTCGTTTTTCTGTTAAATTAAATACTTTAATCACTTTTAAAAAACATAATTAATTAATAATCATCTCATATAATATTTCTTTATAAAGAAAAATCAGATAAAATCTTTTAAATGCAAATCTTCACAATATTACCACTAAAAACGTAAATTTTTGACAAATTTACGTTAATTAATTATTTTTCGTTATTATTTATTCATAAATACATATTTAAATATTAATACAAAAAAAATTCATTTCCCTGTTTCTACCACCTACAACAACGTATTTACGATAATGCAATCAGATAAAAACGTTTCTTTTTATCACTGAGTTTGGGATTATTAGTTTAATGAATGAAAAGCAGCTTTAATGTTAAAAAGCTTTTAATTTGGATATTTTTTTCTCTTATTAAGCCAATAGACAATTTTATTAATTAATTAATAAATAATATTTTAAACATCTATTAAACGTTATTAACGTAATAATTAAATATTTTTCATTGTGAGTGAAATTATGATGAAATCAGATTAAATAATTTTTTTCAAAATAGAAAAATCACATAAAACGTAACAAAATCAAAATTAAATAAATAAATAAATCTATAAAAAAATACACGAATATTGAGTGAAAGTTATTGCGCGCCCATATTAAATTCATTTCAATGTTTTTTATGTGAGTTTTTCTTCTTCTACTTTCCGCCTACAATGTCGCATATAGATGTTATGTCGCGCACACCTAAAAAACTGTTTTAATCAATATTTTTTTTTATTTGTTTCTTCTATTTCTTATGCTTTGTTTTCTTCTTCATTTAATTTAAGAGATTCATTGCAATTTAATAAGTAACGAAAATATTATTATTCGAAGAATTAGATAATTTTCTACTGATTTCTACTTTGAAAAAAAAAAACATGCAATGGGATGTTGCCTGTGCTAATTCAACTGTCGTTAGATTAACAAATCGTTTTTTAGGTTAATAAATCTTATAAATCTGATTATTAATAAATAATTTATAAGCGCAAATAAAAATGAAAAAAGAAAAACCAAATCAATAATACTTTAAAGTTCATATCCTATAACCTGCTGTAACAAGTATGGTACAGAAAAAAACTTAACAAAAAATAACCTGCCTTGCAACTTTCTCATCGCAAACAGAGAACACACACACAGAAAATGTATCTTCTTTACAATGGAATGCAGTTTTTCTTTTTATTCTAATGTTAATAAATTTCAATGGTTAATAATCTACAAGCGAAGATGAGAAATAAAGAAGAAGAAGAAGGTGCCTACCAATGTATAAATAAATGCCATTAATAATAATAATAAAAAAACAAGCAAAATTTCTATTAAGTCATTATTTGTAAGACTAAATTATGATTATAATTATAACGACTTATCATTTGTCTAGGAAATGTTATAAGAAGTAAATTGACTTTTTACATTTTACTTCATTTAAACGGATTAACTATGCTTAACTATTGATAAATTAATTAATCCATTTATTTTTTAATTTAATTTCGCATACATGCGTTACAGAAAGATTACGGCTTAAGAGTATAATTAATAGTGCTGCGTAACAGTAGACACAAAAAAAGTCAAGATAAAAGTTAATCTAACACTAAGCATAATCCACTTGTTTAAAAGTGATTACTGAAATAAAATAGATAACGGATTAAGAATTTATTTTGTATGCTATAGTAGACACATAAAAATATATATTTATTTAAGCCGCTTAACACTTATTTAGTATTGCAAAAGTAAAGATAATAAAAGTTTCTATGTCTAGTTTCATGTAAAAAACAATTATTAATCCAACTAAATCAGTATATACTTCATTGCTTATTATTATTAATAAAATTTAAGTCATTTTCGCATTTGCAATATTCACTAGAAACGAGATAACGACCTGCATTTAATTTTAAGGAAAAACACTTTGCATACGCGAATATCTGATTACTGTAATTAAATAATAGTTTGTGATGGTGACTCATTGATTTTGTCCAACGTAAAGAACAGAAAAATACATTTCTTAAGTCATTTTATAAGAATATTTATTAAATATTTATCATAATAAAGTATTTCTAATAAGGACACAAGAGACACAAATACCGCCACTTATACAAGACATTTATAAATATGTTAATTTATTATAATTCATTTAATTGAATATTATTTTAAATGAGAAATTATTATTATTATTATTATTATTATTATTTTTAATTTAAATACTAAAAATTAAATACCTGTAGAAATCGTTTCACTACGATATATAGTAAGTTTGTTAATTTATATTAATGATGTTTTATGCAAATAGGATATAACTTTTATTTTAACAGAAATGTAATTAGGTTTTATTGATTTTCTTAACAAAATAACCACAGTTAAGTGCTTGTGATGTCACCAAATACTACAGACAAATCTATATAAAGCAATTACAAAGTTAACTTCCCTAAAGAACATTTCTTTACTTGCTTAAAACGAAAGAAATTCGCTATAAGAAACGAAAAAACATTGACGACACTGTTTTGTAATAAAAATTATTTTTATTTTAGTTTTTTTTCACTAGTTTACCTAGTTGTTTCGATAAAATATATGTATTTTTCTTCTATTTATTTATTGACTTAAACATTAACTACTGATTTAATCACTATCTGACAATATTCAATAATTTATTAGCGAAAAAATATGAATATTTTTTGTATTTTTATCATCATAATATACAAGAATAGCGTTTTTTTTTTCCTGTTTCTTTAATATTATTATTGATTTGACTATTTTTATAAATATTATTATTATTATTATTCTTTGTACCGTTTTTATACATGTTTAACATTATTATTTTCTTCCATAACAAACATAATAAAGAAAAGAAAACAGAAATGAAAACGGTATGTTACACGTACTTAAAATATCATTTTCTTATCGTTTAAAGAATGCATAATGACCGACAACAACATTTAAATTGCACATCAGCTACATCAGCAGCAGAAACAATATTAACAGCATCAGCTACACCAGCAGCATCAACTACATCAGCAGTATGTGTTACATCAGAAGCATGAACATTAGCAACATCAACTACATCAGCAGCATCAACTACATCAGTAGCCTTTAGCTACATAAGCAGCCACAGCTACATTAGCAAAATCAACAACATTTACTACAACTGTAGCATCAGCTACATCAGCAGCATCAGCTACACCAGCAACATCAACTACATCAGCAGCATCAACTACATCAGTAGCCTCAGCTATATTAGCGAAATCAACAACATTTACTACAACTGTAGCATCAGCTACATCAGCAGCATCAACAACATCAGCAGCCTCAACTACACCAGCATCATAATCATCATCATAATCAAAAACATAAAGATTTTTTACCATAAAACAATCAATAAAATACTTCTACCAGAAACAATAATTGTTTCTTAACTGGTTAAATTGACTTAAGAAAAAATAAATTTTACGACATTTATTATTTTAATAAGAAAAATTTAATTTAAATAACTTATGGAAATTGCAAAAAAAAAAAAAAAAGAAGCTTTTGTGATTTATTACCAAGAAAATAGATATTTCTAATTATAATTGTTGGACTCGCAGAGTAAGGTCTTTCACTTGACAATACAGCAACAGTAAAACTGCTGCATTTTTATATAAAAACAATTTTTTTTATTATTTTGTGTAGACATTCCACCAAGTAAAATAATAATTATTTTTATTTTTGTAATTAAATTTCAATAGTTTAATTGGTGAAAGTAAATTAAAAAATCGCTGATAATAACTGTACTGTACGCTTATCAATATGCTTAACGCATTTATTCTCTTAAAAATCAATGTTTAACCCGTTTTGTCATAATTTTCAGAAATCAAAGAATTAAAATATCTATAGATTTAGATACAAATCGAGAAATAAAAACATAAATTTCTGTGTCTTTTGCTACTTAAGCTGCTTGTGTACCTTTAATAATCACATAAACATTTGTAATCAGCGAACAATAGAAACTTATTCAATAAAATAATAATGACAATCAATTAAATTAAATTAATAAAATACACAGAATATTGGTATTTCCGAGTGAATATTTATTATCATAAATGCCTTCGCTGAATAGGTATAAAACATTCCACAGAAAACAAACCACTGTGACACATTAACTCAAACAAACATATTGTGGTCAAAGTTAAGCCATAAAAAAAAATTATTTATGCAAATTTTTATTTAATATTTTAACAAAAAAAAATGATAAATGAATGATTATTATTGTTTAATTCAATAAAAGAAACTGGAGAAGCATCGTAAATATAAAAAAATTTTTATATTTCTGTTCAGGTTGATTAATGTCATTCGTTTAACAATAGATTTACCTGTTTTATTAAGTCAAAATGACTACACAAATTCAGTATAATCGCGTAAAAGAAGTAACTTATTTTTTTTTTTCATAATTATACCGTAATTTTATAGCGAATATTTTTGAGCTTTTTTTTGCAAGTAGATTTGTTGTGTTTTTTTGCTGAACTTTTGTAAGTAGGAGGGTATTTTTTGGTTTGTCTACTCTTACCGTTTTGATTAGCTTAAGTTAAGCGAAGCTTTGTTAACGCAGGTTAAGTATTTGTTGTGTTTTTGTTTGTAAGAAGATCTGACAGATTGTTTTATTTAATCATTTCGACGTTTATTAATTATTGTAAAAAAAAAAAAACTTAAAATATTATTAATAAATAGTTGGCGTCTTTTATTTTTCGGATGAACGTTATGTGTAGTGGTAATGTTTTAAGGAATAAATATATTTCTTAATGATTATAGCTGTAATAATAGTAATAATAATAATAATAATAATAATAACAATAATAATAATGAAACAAGGTATAAAAATGAGGCCAAGAGGCGTGTGTGGTTGTTATTTCTTCTTAAATAAAAATTTATTCTTTATTTCTCTATGCTTTTTCCGTAACAATGTAGAGTTTTAGTTTGTCAATAATATTATTATTACTATTGTATGTTGTTGGGAGGGCCCGTAACCAAAATAATATAATTAAAATAAAAAAAATAATAATAACAACGATAAACAATTAATAGAATGTCAACAACACGACATTTGACAAGATATTCGAAACGAAAATTATTAAATTCTATGATTTATTTTAATTTAATGCAAATTTAAAGTTATTTATTTTTTATTAACAATACAATAGCAAAACATATAGATTGTTTTGACATAGTTTTTGCTTTATTTAAACACAAAAGCACCTATTATTTTGTTTTTTGCTTAATCGAAGAAAATACTCAATATACATAGGCTTTTAATAAAAATGTAATAAATTTTATTAATAATTATTATAATAATAAGTTTTTCGATTTAAAAATGTTATTAACAATTAAATATGCAATGAATAATTTTTGCTCTGTTATTATTTCTGTATAGAGAATTGCGGATGTGCACAGTGTACCGAGATACAGTGTGTAATTTAAATCACTTAAAACGTACTCGATTAGAAATTAACATAAAAATTAATTAATAATTAAGGTGTGTTAGACTGTTTCTACTTTAAATATATTAATTAAAAATTGTAGGATGTTTTATGTAAATTAATCCTGCGCCTTTACTTTTAAAAAGTTCCTTAATTAAAATCTCAAGCTTTAGCAGTTGCTTATTAATTCCGAAAAGCTAACTAAGCAATAAAACAATAAAAAAATTACACTGCGCACGCGTAATCCATATAAATACTCTTCTACTATTGGTTGAGCATACATTTAAAATAATAAAACAATTCAATCACCCTGTATACAACATACAAAATAATATTTAACTTAGTCACCTGGTGACTATTTTTATCTTATGATGGATGTTTTAGATACAAAAAACAAAAAAAATATTCATAATTTTTCTAAGCTGCTTTTACGTCTAAAGTCAAAACATTTAGATGATTTAAAGTCATAAGATGAAACTTTAACACTATTTCTATTTGTTTGGCATTTTTTTTTTTTTTTGTGTGTATTTAAATATCTTTTATAACAGCAACAATCATAATAATAAGAATAATTCTTTTGTTTGCGTTAAGACACGACATGACATGTAACAAATAAATAAATAAATAAATAAAAATATTCATCTTCTAATTCTACTAACAATAATTTTGTATAATATCCGCAAATACACATCCCATTCACTTTGTTTTCGAAGCTTTTTTCGTGTCGAAATATAAATATTGCAAAGAAAGTCACTTAGAAGTTTTACCACCAGCCATAAGCAAAGTATTTAAGAATATTATTTTCTGCTTATTCAAAGCTTTAAAGCTTCCTACTCACAAACAGTAAAAAAAACTGATTTTATTATTCAAAGAATGCTAATTGATTTTAAATTAGTTTATCTGACATGATTTTTGTCTTTTCTTTTATAAAATTTTATCTCTTTTTGTAATTAAAAAAGAAAAAACAAGAAATTTATACAAAAAATTAAAATTAGTTAGTTATGGACATTATTGAACCTTTTTTCTGTCTTATTCTAAATGTTAAATGGGAAAAATTCGATTAATTAAATGTGTATTGAATACAAAGGTGATCACTTGATCGCTTAAAATAAATAAACCTTTCAAAAGTACCGCAGAATATTGTTTCTTTCAGTTTTTTTTTTGCCTTACTAATTACTTTATTTAAATTCAATAAAAAATAAAGGACAAACTCAACGAAAATTGTTATTTTAATGAGAAAATACAAACACTTTTAACTACAACAGTGATCTTTAGTCTAAAGAGAACTCTATTGTTATTAGAATGATCAGTATATAAATTTCAAGATCAATTTAAAGACAATTATATTATGTAAATGTTAGTGATCATGTCCAAGGTACTACAACTAATGCTACGATCTTTCAAAAACTACTAATAAAACCCTAACGTCTTACATAAGCAATACCAAGGAACAAAACTAACAAAACAAGGAACTAAACTACCAAATCAACCAACAATAACTATGTCAACCGGGATCATAATCAATGTAACGGCACCAGAGTATCAATAAAATACAAAATTTATCATTAATTTCTGCTATTTTATAAAAATGAAAAAATTTCATCATTTTGTAATCCGTTTGTTAGATAATTTCTATGCTTAAGCATTAACTAAAGTATTAACAAATTACCAATGATTAATAATACTATTTCTGCTGATAAATCAAATATTTCTATATTATTATTAATATAATAATAATTTGTAATGTTAACCAATTAGCATAACACGTCTTTAAAGAGTTAATAAGATGACCTCCCAAATAGATTTTTATTTTTTTATTACGTAAAGAATGGTATTTTCGGTTATTTTTTGTTTTTATGAAAATAAAATGAAATATAGCTCAAAATGAGTTGGTGGCTTAAGTTCATTCAGTTAATTTTTCTTAAACAAAACACACATATACCGAAACAAAAAAGTATCAAGTTCGTTACCTATAGATATCCATCCAAAGATTAGCTTTTCTCTATTTTTTTTTTCATGTTATTTCAATGAAAAAAAATTCAATTGAATTCATGTTTTATTAATAAAATAATCAATTTTTTTTTTTGATTTTAAGTGAAAATAACTAGCAACGATTAAATGTGATGTAATTTTAAAGACAAAAAAACAAAAGGAAAAAACGTGAAATAAATCAACAAAAATTATTACTATTAAGATTTAATTCTTGACAAAGAAATAATTGGCTTAAAATTTATTATAACACCACAGTTGTGTTATTAAACGCCTTCGATATACGAATAAAAAAATAAAATTATAATTTTAATAGCAAAGCAATAAAAAAAAACAGCAAAAACTAGCGAAAAATCATAGATCCATCAACGAAAAAAAAATTTTATTTAATAAAATTCTCATGCAATTCGATTTAACTATATTTTTTTTTTTTGCATAAATTATTGCACAATTTTTCGGTTATTTTTTTTTAATAAATTAAAAATAAATCATCTTCATAGCAACAAAGCACAGTAATAGAAAACAAACAAATTTTGTACTTTTTTAGGCATGAAAATTTGCGCGGTCAACTTATGTTGCGCAGTTGGATGCGTAATACAGAAACTTTCTTTCTTCTGTTTATTATTACAGTTGTAGCTCAATTTATGAATCTTTGCAATATCTTTCGGAAAACATCTGTTTTCTGCTGTTAAAACTTTGGTTTCTCTAAGTAATCAAGTAAAGAAACTAAGTGTCTCTAAGTAAATAAGTACGAGAGCTCCAAGTAATCCCAACTGAGGATTCACTGTATGGCTCAGCACCCATATGGATTTTCTGCTCATCAATCATTTACATTAAAAACATTCAAACTGTTTACATTAATTTATTGTCGCCTATCGTGTCGCCCAGTGTGGTAATATTTTCGCCAGAAAACTTTCAGTTTTTTTTTTATCCTATGTGTGTTTATGGCAAATAATTTGTAAATTAAATAATTAAATAATTTAAAAACATTTATTTGAACATTATATTAAGACATTAGCTAAATTATTGATTTAATTCTGTTATTTGTTGGTCAACGAACTGAGTATATTTTTTCTGTATTTTTTTTTGTTTTACTTCTTCTTCAGAAATAAATAATTTATGAATATTATGAGCAAAGCAATAAAATATATAGTCAAAATATGTATATACATATATATATTTAAGAAAAGTGACTAGAATTATTATTGAAGTAGCTAGAAAGAAGAAAAAAAAAAAAAATAGAATTAAAAATTCATCAGTGGCTTATGTTTTATTAATAAAAGAAAAATATTTATCATCACCAAGTAGTAGTAGATGATTCTCTTGTTCTGTCCAGATGTTAAGAGTTAATAATAATAATAAAAAAAAAAACGAAGAAAAAGAAATAACAAATATAAATAAATTATAAAGAAAAGAAAAAAAAACTGAACTTAGCATGTTTAATAAATAAGAAAACAATATAAAAAAACTTGTAAATAGCAAAATTATGTTAATTTCTTTTGTATAAACTAAAAGAAATACTCTAAAGCCAAACGAATTTTTATTAATATTTATCAAAAGAATAAAAACCGCTTAAAATATATATATATATATATATCAGATTACTTTATTAAAAGTATAAATAAATATTAAAAAAACTTTGATTTCTGAACTGGAAAACAGTAATATTGTTTTTTTTTGTCAAATAGGTTTGTAAGATGGAAATTTATACGATGTAATTTGTCACCTATAAACACATATTTATTTGTAGTTTTATGTTATTTAAATATTCTCTTGTCGTTGTCGTCAACAATAATAATGTAGATAACACTGTGTTTAACACATAACACGGTATTATTATTATAATAAATAAACGATGAAATACTAGCTATGTATATAGAGAAAAATAACTTAAGCCTCCCTCAAAACGTGTCATCGGACGTAGCTGTTGTCGTTTCCATTGCGATATCCAATATCAAAATGCCGTTTATATTTATATCTATTTCTCAATATACATACATTTTAAATGATTAAGTAGTTTATTATCAGAGAAACAAAAAAGAAAAACAAATTTTAATAATAATAAATTTCACCTTTTTAAAAGCGATTAAAGTGTTGCGCGCGCAGCTTAAAAAATATATTTTTTTCTCAACATTTGATTAAACTGCGCGCCGAACAACTATAAAAATGTTTATTATTATTTCATTAAACGCATAATAATAATAATCATAATACTTCACCTCATTTAATTGTATTTTTTTTACTTATTTTAAATTTATTTACTTAAATAATTAATTTTATTAATAAAAGAAAGAAAAAAATATTTAAGCTAAGCTGGGTATTAGAGTCAGTTAAGTGTTTTATGTTTTTCGAAAAAAAAATATTTTATTACATTTCACTTCATTTGTAGTAAAAATCGCTATTCAGTTAAGTCGAAACTGATCGGATCGGATTATTATATCTATTATGAAAGTATGCTTAAGTTTTAAATTTATTTATTTAAATTAATTATGCTAAAATCAGAGAGTTTTTTTTTTGCTTTATTATTAATAATTAGATGCTTAATAAAGAAGAAATCTATTTCTATTTATATAAAAATTGTTTAGAATAGTGCGAATTAAGATTTTCACACACCTGTTAATTTAGTTGAACTGGTTGGCAATCATATAGAGAGCTTTTTACTGTAACACTAATAAACACATTGTCAAACGGATGGAACCGTGAATAAATAATTTATCATTTATTAAAACTGTTCTTTTCTTTTCTTTTTTTTTGCTTTATTTTATAAAAAAAATATTTGCACCTCTCTGTCTATCAGCTTTTGCTTTAATTATAATTTCTTCTTAATATCGTTAATCTTCATTTTTTATTTATAATTTTCTCTGTTATCGAATCGAAAACAAAACAGAAAAAACGTTAGCAATGTGAACAGAAGACAAGACAAAAAGCACAAACAGAAACAAATCAATTATTGATTAATAATTTTGTCGTTTGTTATTTTTTTTCTACTATCGAATAATATTTAAAAGAAAATAAAATTAATTAGCTAATTAATTAATTATTATTATTATTATTGAGATTAGTAAAACCGTTAGAAATGCATAGTGTTTTTCTGTTATGCTTTTGCTTTAGCGTTGATTTAGTGATCCTTGGTCATCAAACGTAAACTTTTATAGATAATTTAGGTCATTTTATGATCAGTAAAAACGGTTTTTACGATTCTAGATAAAATTTATTGCTGAATTAATTCGTTTTTGTTACTTTTAATGTCATTGTCATGTTGATTTACAGCAAAGTAACAACAGTCTATCATTGAACAGTCAGTAATTCAGTAATTTTCCTTTTAAATACCTTTTACCACATAAACTTTGTGATTATTCTCGTTAAGGATAAATAATTACAATCAGAAATATCACTAAAGTGTTATAATCACCAATAAAAAAAAGAATAATTTTTATTAAATCTTATATTAACGATTTGTATATTATATTGGTAATTACAAGCAAATGACAAATATCTTTTAATTTATTTATTTTACTTTAAGGATAATTACACGTAAAGGATTTATAAACTTATATATAGTTGTTAAAGAACTAACAGAAAACCATTAATATGTAAATACAAATTGTTCCAATTTCACTTATCGATAAAATTTAATAACTTTTTAAATAAAAATTGATTTAATGTTTAAAATTATATTATTTAACATAAATACACAGCAAAATGTGTATAAGAAAAGCATAAATAACATTAAGCAGCATAAAGTAATAATAATAACTCGCACGTTAACACATCTTACTTGAATGAATTAAATACAATAAATCGGTATAAGCTAAAGTGCGCGCTATTAAATATATCTACGACGTGAAAAATAACTAATAAAATTAATTAAAAAAGATTAATAATAATAAAAAAAAAAAAAACGCCGACAAAACCATCTCCTGCGGAAAAACTCTCAAAATAAAAAACACACAAAGATAATCAACAAATTTTAATCACAAATATATATATTTGGTGTTCGTAATGGCTCGTCTACATCTTTAAATTCATATAAAATATTGACGTTTGATTGGAATTGAGTAATAAATTTTATTGTATGTTGAAAATGATTAAAGAAGCAACACTTTAAAGTATACTTAAAGAAACACTGTGTAAATGGGCCTATCTTACATTAATAAAAAAATACTTTTATTGATTTAATTTAAAATGTCATTAAATGTGATAAATAAAAATAAATTTATTATAATTAAATTGATAAAAAAAAAAAATATTTGTCCACTAAATTTAAGCTTACTTAAATGTTACTAATCCGTCAGCGAACGTTTCTACAGTATTTAAGAAATGAACAGCAGTTATTTTTTTTATTACTTTGTGTTAACACTTAACAAACTCAATGAAAACATCTGCGCGCATGCACAAGCATCTTAGTTGATCAAATTACAATATTTTTTATTATTTTAAATAATAATAATAGCAATTAACACATCTAGCTATCTGTTTTTATTTTTAGCTGTTTAAGAAAATTTAATTGCGTTCTTTCTTGGGAGTTTAAGAAACTGTAAATGTTCTGCGCATGCGTTTCTAACTTAAAAATAATGAAAAATTTTTTGTTTAACTCTCGCTTATTCAATAAAATCAAACCGCTATCAATTTATTATTGATTATTTTTGTGCATTTTCCATTAATTTATGGTTCTACGAAACTAAAATTAATAAAATTACTATTCAGGTGAGTTTTTTTTTTTGTGGTTATTAATCAATTTAATAGGTTTTCATTACCTTTATCGGTATTTTAGATTTAGAAATAAAAAATAGAAATTATTAATCGGATTTCCTGAACACAAAATACTTGTATTTACCTTTAAAAATTGAGTAACTAGCTATCGACAACTGTTGTACCCTAATTTAAATTATAAATTTCTTATTTATTTAATTTATTATTTTTATAGATTTATTGCGTTTTATTGATATTTATTTTTCTAGCTAACTGATAACATTAGTTTAACTCTATCAAAAGACTATAACGTTGTGTTAAACGTTAAAGAAAACAGATAATAATAATAATAATAATAATAAACTAGATGATTATTGCTGTTTAGAGAATTAAACGAGGTTAATAACCATTGATTAAGATTAGAGAATAAAATGAATTTTATTCGTTTAAGCAATAATATTCACAGTTAAAAAATTTTTTTTAGGATTTATTTCATTATTATTTTATTTTTTGCTTTATCATTTTTTCAACACAATTAATTGATTTTATATGAATTAATAATAGCATTTCCTTGTTCAATAGAAAAAATACAAATTCACAAGCAAAGTGTTGTGCAAAAATAAAATTAACTTAAATGAAAAACTTATTAGGCTATAACGAATAATATTTTTTATAAACAAAAATGACATTTTCTTTAAATGAAAAAAAAAAACTCTGCATATATAAAATAAATTCAATTAAAAGAATTATTTACATTTTAAGGGAATAAAATATATTGTTGAAAAAACAATTTAATTATTTTACTTTAATGTTTATTTAATATTTCATTAAACATTTACGTTACGTTACGTTATATTATTTCGTTGTTGTTTTTTTGTTTACATTTCTATTCAACACCAAGTTTACATATATTTCGAATTTAATATAAACAAATTTTATCATTTAATTAATTTTATTTTGTTTCTCTTATATATGTAGAGTTTATTTTCTGTTATGTTCTGGTGTAGAAAGAAAATAAGTATTAATAATAATAATAAATATATTTATATCCAACAGAATGGTATTTATAGTGTTGATATTACATTTGGCCATGCTATGCACAAATAATATACACATGAGGTGTATTTTATATATTTGCATAATAATAATAACAACACTGAGTTTTGTTATTATTACTTTCAATTAAAAACTTATTTAAAAAACAATTTTTCATCGTACGCAGGTGGTTTTTACATATAATTTTTCCATACTCCCAAGACCTAGTTATTATTAATTAATTTTGTTTACTGTTTTGGTTAATTTTCTATAAATACACAAATAATAATAATTAAACTATTGGATTAGAATTTTTTTGTTAAATTTTATTACTGTTTATTCTTCTACTCGCTGTTTTAATGGTAAATAAAAGTCTCACCCATCGAAAAACTAATATAAAAGCATAAAATTCACTGAAAATAAATACTTTTAATAGCAAACAAAAGTGTCAAAATGATGGCAGTTTATGCTCTAGTTTTAATTTTTTTTTTTTAATAAACAAAATAAATTAATTAAATGACTTAAATTTGTGAAAACAAAACAAAATCGATGTGAATGTTTTTTGTTTTAGAAAATGGAGAATTTTATTTGTTTTTTGTTTCATTTTTTAGCGCAAAAGTGTCAGAAATAAATTAATTCATTTGTTTTCTAATTTTTAATTAATATTTTTATTGTTTTAGCTTGGGATTTTTTTTTATTGTTGTTGTTGATTAATGGCTTAAATAGTTGAAAATAGCAAACAAAATATTAAAATTATAAGCTATAGTGAGAGAATTTTGTTAGATTATGTTTATGATTTGAGTTATTTAAGTGACTTTAAACTGTTATAAAATGGTAGATTGGTAGAAAGATTACAAAAAAAATGGCTATAAGCTGGTTAATTTTGCCAAGGAAATTAATTTTTAAACAAACACCTCTGTTACAGGCTTCGTTATTAAGAATTAAATAAAAATTTCTATAAATAAATTAATAAAAAAAAATCTAAACACCTTTTGAACCTAAGCAATATCAATTATTTTTATTTAAATTTACAATCAAAGAAACATTAATTAAAAAGAGGAAAAAAAATATTCAACCAAACACCTAATTAGCGACAAAAAACGCTGTGTTTCCACCACCAACAAACTATAAACAACGACAAAAAAACTTCTTATCGCAATTTAATTGCAATACATAAAATATTAAAATTTATTTCATAATATAAAATAGATAAATAAAACGCTGCAAGCGATTTAACTTGAATTGAAACTTTTGACAAAAACATAAAAAATACTCTCAAGTGACAACAATGGCATTGTAATAACGCGACGACAATATTTTTTGCATCAATAAAAATCACCATATGATGTATCGTTAAATTTGCAAAAACAAATAGGATATTTAAATCAATGTTTTATTTGCCAATCAATTTATTATTGATATTTTTTTCTTTCTTCTACTTTTATTAACAAATTGTTCAGTTTATTAGACATTAAATGTGTTTGTGACGACGAAGAAGAAGAGTTAAAGTGTTCAAGACAACAGCAAAGAATATTCCAAGCATTATAATTAAGATTTTTTATTATTATTGCTATTAAAGAACAACCAAAAACCAATTATTTATAGTAATTTTAAATACATATACGTGTAATGCATCTCTATAGACGTAAATTCACCAGTAAGTTCACCCAACGTTCGTTGAATCTACAACAGTAATGGATTGCAAAGAAAAGAATAAAGAGAAAATTTATCACACCTTAACCAATTTTAATATGTTTTTATACAAAAAAAAAAAAAGAAATAAAATTTACCTTTTAAACTAACTTTTCATAAAAAAATTCTTTGCAATATATATATTCTGAATGCACAGTTTAATCACTATTTATATACATTTATTTAAAAAATCTTAAAGAATTATTTCATTTTATTTATTCTTTACCTCGTCGTTGTATTTATTTTATATTTTTCTCGACAATTCAAGTCATTGATGACGACAACAACACTGAATTACACTCTAGAGAAGATGATGTTTATGAAAACGACGACGACGACGACACGAAATAAACTAAAGAAAAATTATTTATAAACACTTTTCCTACATGATGATGTCTTAATTACAGGATTTAATAAATAAATAAATCATTAGGCTAGGTGTTTATTTATTTTTAATGTTTTTCTCTTTATTCTGTTGTTGTTTTTTTGTTTTCCTTTAATATTTATTCAGAGATGAGAACGTATATTGTTAGAATTTTAATGGAAAAACAAATGAAAATTCAATACATTGTAACTAAGTAACAGTCAAGTGATTAGTTAAGACAATACTTGGTACTCAGAACGACATTTTTCCTACAGTTGATTGCTTTAAACTCAAAAATAATCAAGCAAAATCCACTCAACAATTAAAAATATAAAATTTTAAGCGACAGAGTTCTATAAATTTCTATAATAAAACAAATTAGAGTAATTTTCTTAAGAAAAATAAAATAAAACTTATAAATAACTTTGTATCGCGTGCAAGTGGATAATTGTATATAAACGACCTGAATTACCTCTATCAATTTTTTTTTTCTCTAAATGTTTACCTCTGCAAGTTGTTGATTTAATAACCAAAAAAAAAAATAGTTAAATTCTCGTTTATTAAATTAACCGAAAATCATAATTTCTATTTAAAAAGAAAAAAAAACTAAACGCAGCTTAAAACAATACAATAATTCGTGGAGTTCATTTCATTTCATATTTTTCCGTTAGATACAATTCGCTAAGAGATTAATATTTCGTTCAAAAATAGAAACAAAAAAACATTAGAAAATCCCAAGCTTAACTAACTTAAAACAAAAGAATAAACAACAAAAAAACAGTTCGCCCATTTTTAGGCATTTTTTTTTCGTTAGAGTTTTGCTGCTGCTGTTGTGGATTTATTTGTTATTATTTAACTGCGGTTCAGTCGGTGGTTTAGCAATAAAACATTTATGATTATTATTATTACACATTTATTGTTTTATTTGCGGTATTATTATTATTATAACTGCTTGATTATTTGCTTGAGTTTGTGACTCGGTTTTCTTTGCTAAAAGAAATTCGATTAAACAATGTTTTTTGTTTTTTAAAAACTATAACAAGTAGAAAAGACATGCTATAAACTCTATTATTAAAGTTAAAAATCTTATATCTTGGTTGTTATTTACATGAATATTTATTATTATTATTAAATAATAATAAATGAATTATAAGAAAGAAAACTAAACGAAACTATAAACAAGAATGATTCCTGTATAATGTACGTATATAATCGTTAAATAAATGTTCCATCACACGCGATGATATGGATACAAGAAAGAAACATTTTTGTTTTTTGTCTATTTTATTATTAATAATCATAATTTTTGTTAAATAAATTATAGACAAATATATATATATATTTTTATTATTATTATAATAATAATAATTTTATTAATCAAAACTTTATATTTGGTTGGGTTTCGTCGTTGAATTTATATTTATTTTTTTTTCTTCATTTAATAATCGTTTTTCGAGGTTTTTTTTTTTGTTATTAATAATTTTATTTTACTGTGGAAATTGATGGGAATCTAGTTATGACAGAAATAAAATTAGATTTTGTGGACTAGATAGTAGGATTAATAAATATAACGAAAAGAAGAGAAAAAAAATTATTTAATTGAGACGAAACTCTCGTGTAACGATTAAAGACGGTTTTAAAGGTTTGCTTTTTTTGGTTTAACACAACTTAACCAGGTAATAATCAGATAATAATTAATTTTATTGATTATTTACTTGATTGACAAGAGAAATTTTTGTTTAACAAAATCGGTAAATTGGTTTTCCGTTCGCATAGAATGCTGCATTTACGTTACTTTACGTTTGAATCACCTACAATCTTTGTTAAAAACAATAACCATTTTAATTAAACCATTAACAAACAGTTTATTAACCATTAACCATACAAAATATAACTGAATAAGTAACCTTTTTTTCTTAGCAAAATTAAGTAAATCTTCGATCTACACAAAACAACTACCTTATCTTAATTTTCCCGTTCAAATTGGTAAACAATAAACAGTTCAAATCACATAATTAGAAATAATTAATTATAGCAAAAAATCTACCTAAAGCCTAAAAAACAACCTTTTTTTCCACCAAAATAAAACCTCAATTAACACAGATTTTCAAGACAAAAAAAGTTATCGCGGGTTTAAATCGTTACTTTTTTTTTTTGCTAGTTCAATTACTGTAAAAAATGAATAAAAATTCTTGCTTATTAATACATTTTTGACCTAAATTAACCGTTTTCAGAAGGTGTTTCCAGATTATTATTATTATTATCTACATTGCACTACTTTACGGTACTAACAAGATAGCCAAATTTTTTTTGCTCTTAACAGAGTTAAGCAGTTAACGAGCTAATTAAAAACGCGAATATTTTAATTAATTAATTAATAAAACATATAGATTTTTTAATTAATGCGAATTAAATTTATTAAACAATTTTCGTCCTTGCTAATTATAATTAATGAGCGCAGTAAAAGCACAAATAAATTTACACCAATTAAGCAATATTTTATTTTAATTATTTAAAAAGTTAGTTTCATTGTCTGCGAAATTGTCTGCAAAAATTGTCTGCAAAAAAAAAGACTTCAAGACACTTTTTATAAACAATTTGTTATTTCTTCGCTACTAAACCAATAAAACAATGTAATAAAGTAATAAAATTAGTAGAAAAGCAATTCTTCTGCTTGCTGAGCAGTTTATACGCGGTTTACATTGTTGTTAAATTCAGTAAAACCACTGTTGTCATTTGCATAGTACAATAGAGTTAGTACCACTAGGGATTATCTTATTGCTGGTAGTTTTTATTACTTTATTAATGCTTTTTGTTTCTCATTTTTATGATAAATAAATAGAAACAAGTGAATTTTATTAATTTATAACTAGAGAAAATGAATAAAATTTACTAGAATGCATCTAGAGGGAATTTAAAAGTTTTTCTTTCTGTTTTTTATTTATTATTTACTGTTCACAGCGTGCAAGCATGCGTTAAATAACCACCTTGTTGTTTGCAAAAATTTATTTGCAATTAAAAAAGAAAACTGAAATGTTAAACAAATAATTGTAGTGAAAATAATATGACAGTGACAGAATTAGTTGATTTACAGTAGAGTAACTACTATTTAACTTCTTCCATTCGTTTTTATATTCAGACAACCCATTATACATATAAAGAAATAATAATTAAATTAATTAAATTCATTTAATTATGATTAAGACAACAAAAGAAATGAAAATATGATCTAAGACGACAGGTAGAGACGAAATCTACCTTCTTTTCTGATGTTTATTTTAACCAAAGTTCACAGTGACAAAATTATTAATCATATCTCTGTTGTTGTGCACAAGTTAAGTCAACTACAGTTAATTAATAGAAGAATAAAAAAAAATAAATTGTTACAAAAGAGAATGTAGAATTTAATAATGCGGTGAGTATATATTACACTTGTTAGCAGATGAATAGCAATTAGATTAGCCCAATTTGATTCTGTTTTTGTCAATAGCAAAAAAAAAAGTTATCAAAATTAATTTACGGTTTAAACACAATAAATATGTACACGGTTTTAACAAAGTCGTATTTTTTAACTTACTTATCGCTGATGGCGATACAAAAAATTAAACCACTACCAGATTGCATAATCTCTCGTTTTGCGTCTTTAAGATCAAAAATTATATAAACAGTGGTGCTGGTGTGACTTTACCATATATATCTGCAAAATATGTGTATTGTTTCGTTGTAATGATCGTCACACAGGTAAAGACACAAAAATGTGTGTTAAGAACACGATCATCGAGTTTTTGAATGATGATCAGTAAAGAAGATGGTACAGTATTTTCGCTACATTAAAAACCAACGAAATAAATACAGTTTAAAGTTAGTGTGTGCATTTTTTTTTCTTTTGCTTCTTAATTCCACTAAAAACAGCAACAATAGGAGCAACAGCAGCAGCTATGTAGTCGGCAGAGACGGCGACGGTATGCCAGGTGCATGTTTTTCAAAACTCACGCAAAGACTGTGGGAATCTTTCATTTCTTATTTCCAAAAAATATAATTTTTTTTTGCTTCTCTTTTTAAAAAATAATCCAAAAATAAAGCAAAAATTATTATTATTATTACTTGCTTGCTTGAAAGCAGTTTAATCGTCTGTCCGTCGATCGTTTATTTATTAAAAAAATGTTTAATTTTCTGCATCAATCTATCCTATTCGCTTCTTT
This sequence comes from Ptychoptera contaminata, assembly GCA_963942525.1. Taxonomy (NCBI): domain Eukaryota; kingdom Metazoa; phylum Arthropoda; class Insecta; order Diptera; family Ptychopteridae; genus Ptychoptera; species Ptychoptera contaminata. The sequence continues at coordinate 3,018,340 of OZ012639.1, read as the reverse complement.
GCTTAATTTAATTTATTAACAAAAAATAAAATTTCCTTTTCTTTAGCACAGCCTACTTTGCTCAGTTATAATTCTTTGATTTTATTCTGTTGCTGTTGCTGCTTTTTGCATTTTATTCTGCTTAAGTCACCTGAGTTACGTTATATTTGTTTTGTGCAGAAGAAATATATGTTTTTCCATTATTTTTCAGCAAAAATCAATGGATCATCAAGCACCACTAAACGTATTTCTTTCATTTTGCACATTTTGTTGCTTAAGAAAAAGAAAAACAAAAACCGAAAATTTGCATTTAATACACGAAAAACAAAAAACATATTTACGTTGAATAAAACAGGAAATTAAGTCAAAACGATAAAGATCGTTTGTATTATGAATTTTGATTCATTTTTTCAGTTTTTATTATCTATTTATTTTCTGATCAATGTCATGCTTATAGAATATTATTGTTATATTATAAGACGACACTGTGTGTTTGAACTTGTTATTTTTTTTTACCTTTTTAAGACGAACAGGTTCGTTTATTATTAATGTGCGGGTGACATGTGTTTTGCATTGGCAAAGGTAACATTCGAAAAACAAGTATAGCGCATATTGTACGTGATGGTTTTATTATATGATTTATAAGCTACACAGCCATAAACTTTATTGAGAAAGTTTATTGAAAAATTATTTATGACTAAGTTTATAGATATTTGTGGATGTTTTTTTTATTTTAAAGCTTTGATTAGCTAAATAATTCGTTGTATGTAATTACCGCCTGTACGATCATTGATCACTAGTTGCACAAAGGGTGTAAATTTAATGTTAATCAAGTTTTAACGAAAAAAAAAAAACGATGATTGCCTTTAATGCGCTTAAAATCAGCAAATATAAATTGTGTAATTTTCACTGACCAAATCATACCGAATGCAATTCGGTGCGGTTAAAATAAATTATTTAAACGGTTTTAATAAGAAAACATAAAAAAAATAACATAAGCCAAAAAGATTATTATTTATTAACTGTTTTTAAGAGAGTTTTTTTTTTATGCTTATTGTTCTTCTTTGTATTATTAGTTGCTGGTTTCGTGTTTGCAAAAAAAAGACTACAGTGAATTTTTATCTTTAGTTTGCTTCTTTCTGTGCCAAATATTTAATAAAAAAATATAATAAATTAAAAGAATAAACTGAAGATGAACTTTTGTATTTACTACACAGATTTTCATATTATTTATTCTCTTCTGCTAAGTATATAGCACATAAATATATATATATATATTTTTGCAGAAAATTACGTGATTGCATGATTTACCATTTTTCTGGTAAGAATTCTTCTTTCTTATTGTTTCAGTTTTTTTTTTTTGCTTCTTTTTGCATTGCATCAATGTGTGCATGTTTTGTGGAATATTCTTTATGTTTTTTAATGATCAAAAGAAAAGAAGGCAAAGAAACACAACTGTAGTGCCACTGTGATTAAACGAAAGAAAAATATTTATATATATAAATTAAATCCACTTCACTTTTTCTTATTTTTCAAGTGTTGTCTATAGGCTGACCGATTGTTGGCTTTATTGTTATCTTAATTGTTCTATCGACAAGAACCAGGCCTGAATAAATTCTGTCTGCATATGTCTTGTCTGTTACTGTTCATGCAAAGCAATAGCACAGTGTAGTGTGTAAAAGTTCTGCATATTTATCTTCTTGTTTCAAGTTGATTGCATTTTTTCTTTTCTTTAGTTTGTAATTTTTCTGTGTTAAAGGTAGAAATTTTTATTTTATTTATGACTTTGTTTTTGGATTTGCTGCTGAGAAAAATTTCTCCTTTTTTCATTTGCTTTGCATCCCAATCGAATAGAAAATAAAGAGAAATTTTTCATAAACATCATCATAACCTGTCCTATATGTTTAATATTCTAGAATTTGATTTTTCTTAACTTTAAATCCGGTTTTTAATGAAAATTAATTAATGAAAATTTTTAATCATTTTTTCTATTATAAACTGACAAACAACTATCGTACTACGTATGCAGAATCAATGGTTTAACTAACAAAACTGCAGTTAATACAGCAAAATCAGTATTTGCAACAATTTAAATTTAATTAAAAAAGGAAAAACCAGACAACCAAAATCGATTTAATTGACCAAAACAAAAAAAAACTTCTTTTCTACATGAATTTTCCTTGTGATTTTATTTTTTGTATGGCTCAATAGCCCGAGACAATCCAATCTTACATTGTCTGGTTAAAAACCACTTCAATATTTATTCTTCATTCAAAAAAAAAAAAAACAGACAAAAATTACATGAATTAATAATTTTTATTTATTAATTTTTGTGGTTAAAAGTAATACAAAGTTGTTGGCAAAATACTAATATACTTTGTCTTTGCTCAAGCAACAAGCAAGCTTCACTGATTTTTCTTTATTATTAATTTTTATTCAAAACTAAAACTAAAGCTAATTCATAAACGTAAATATTTGTCAAAAAAGATTTATTAAAATAAAAAATTAAAATAAAGAAACAACGAAGAATTATTATTTAAATTAAATTAGTTTTATTTTGTTTTGTTTTCTATAAAACCATTAAGAAGAAAATATTTCTTTAACATTATTGTGTATTTGAGAAGTAATGTTCAGAGTCACGGTTTGTTTAATTTTTATTATTTTTTCATGAATTGTATTTAAAATAAAAAAAATCAAATGATTTCCCGTTTGGCTTTAATTCCTTCATTGATTCTACAATACTGTTGCTGTTGCTACTGCTTTTTTGGTTTATTTTTATTTGAAAGTCACTGTATCGAACAAAATTTTATAAATAAACCAGCAAAGTACAGTCAACCCGCACTGATCCATTTATTATTTAATCTTGGATCTTCAATCTAGTTTGACAAAACAAAAAAACAGAAATTTTATTAATAATGATAAGCAAGTGTTTCGATTGTACTGAGCAGTTATTGTCACTAAAAAAAATCCACAATTATATCTAGCTAAACAACAATCAAATGCTTACGTACACTTTATCCATTTATTTCTATTAAAAACAACTAATAAACACGATTTTCTGCTTTTAAGTAGAAATACTTTAACCCGACTAAACTCACCTCGATCCCACATATTAAAAAAAAACAACAAAAAACTAGCTCTCATCCTATTAAATTAAATAAAAACAAATCAATACAGCTGCTAATTGGATATTTAAATAATTAATACAACATCAATCTGATTAATGTGCTGTAAAACATTTATTTATTTCTCTTTTAAACATTAAAAACAAAAAAAAAAATCATTCAACTCTTCAGTTCTTTGATTATTAATTTATTTTCATTAAAATTAAATCAAAAGAATGATAATAATTCATTTAAACGAAAGAAAAACTATACACACAATGATATCACAATATTATTGATGAATTTATTTATTCATTTATAAATTAAATAATGAAAAAATAAAACGTCGAAGAGCAACAACAGAGCTTTTAACCATTATTAATACAAAATGCAATATGTAAGCCGACATCGTACAACAACGTTAACTGCCTTTGATTATTCTTCTTGTTTATTTATTTTATTTTTAACAAAATGAATTATTAATAAAAAGAAAGAAAATGTTTTTTTTTTTTTAACAATAAAGTGGAAATGTTAGTTTTTATTTCTATCTGTGTGTTAAAGGTATAACAAAATGAATGAAAAATCTGGTAAAAGACAATCTTAAGCTGTATCACTTGCTGCAGCAAAAAACAAACAATTATTAAAACATTACAAACAGTGTTTAGAGGGAAAAAGAAATTAGATAAAACTAATTTAATTACTTAATCATTTTTGCTGTGCTTGTATTTTTAATTGAAGTTTTTTTTTTCATTTTATTTATTAATTACTTGGCCGTTTGCTTAAAAAGGAAATTTCGGGTTTTTTTTGCCATTGATTGTACAGTTTTTCAAGCGTTATTTAAGTGCGAAAACGAAAAACGAAAAAAACACTTACAAATAAGGATATATGTATTATTAAATAAAATTATGTTGTCAGAGTTATATAAGGAAAGAAAAATTAAATATGTGAAAAAAGAAAACACTTGTTACTTTTGTCCAATAGCCAGTAAAACACTGCAAATGTTTATTAAATACTGTAACACCCTTTAAATGCATACATTGATGTTTGAATCAAACAAGACGAAATTTTACAGTTTTAAAAATGTGTATTTTTGGGCACAAATCGTACCACCAACAAGCCAAAAAAACAACCAAACCGATATATAAATAAATAAATAATTTAACAATGTGACTTAAATTTATTAGTTTTGTGCGCATTGTTGTGGAAATTAAGGAAATGTCTTACACATGTCATTATCAATCGTATCAAGAATACAAAAAATTTCTTCTTCAACTCTCTTTACTTTGTTAAGAAATGATTATATTCGCGATTATAATTCAAAAAAAAAACAAAAAAGAAACAATGAAACAGGAAAGTCTTGTATCTTTAATTAATTAATTTTCTTGTTGACATACAGGATTACGATTGAATTGAATAATATTTCTTCATTTCAATCGAAATTTACCGAAATAAAACTACAAAAATTGAACGATAATTAAACGTTTTTGACCGGATTTAATAAAATATATTCGATTTTTTAACTTTTTGCGTTATTCAAAATTATTAGCAAAAAAAAAAAGCAGAAAGCGACATAATTAAAAATTTAATTTTTTTCATTGATTTGTCTCTGACAGGTAAACGTTAATTTCTTTGATTAAATGAATAAACTCTGCCTTTTGTTTAATTATTTTTAATTCATAAGCGTTATTGCTGAGCTTTTGTCTGTTTATACAGTAAATATTTGCAATAAAAAGCTTTTCTAAACTTTAGTGAAAGATGGAAATTTCTTATTTTCTAAAGAAATTTCTTATTATCAATACAAAATCTCTGCTAATTTTTATAAAATGATGACTCTTAAGCGGTAAATATCTGTTTAAAATTAATTTCCAACTTTTACAATAAAAATTAAGACAAGAAAACAAGTATTTAGATGTAATTCCTGATGAAAACTCAGTACACAACTGACTGAAACATAATAATTGTATTTACCTAGCAAATAAGTAGACTAACTCCTAAAGCCATTTAACTTTCAAAATAAAATCTAACCTAAGCACAACCAAAAATTAACAAAACAAAAAACACCTCAAAGCACAGTGTCCCAAGGTATCGTTGTAACATCGCTAATTAATAATAACCAGAAATTCTTTTCTTTTACCTTTTGCACAGTGTTATTAGTCATTCAGCAGCAAAACAGTCTCTTCGTTTGATTAACACAAAAAATTAAAATAACCAGAAATTATATTGTGTTTTCCTTTTCGTTTTCTTTTCTTAAAAAATTATATTTTTAATGATACTTTATATCTCTGTTTGTTTTCTTTCTTATTATATTTCTTCTGTGATTTAAGTTATGTAAATTAATTAACACATTTTGTTTTTATATGAATTTAGTGGTTTTATAATTTAATAACAAAAAAAATAATAATTTAAGTCAAGAAATTATGAAAAAAATAAAAAAACATTCTGCGGTGATTATATTGCTGTAATTGTGGCTTTCGTAAAGCTTTAAACAATTAATCTGCATGTATTTGTATCAGCAACAGCAGAAATAACAACAAGACCAGAGAAATATATAACCAAAAATAAAGTTGTTGGTTTTATTTTTCTTCGTTTCTTTTCTACGGTGTATGTGTATATTGGGGCCAAGAGATCACATTTCGCATTGAAACCGAAAATTTTTGGTTTTAAGTTTTTTTTTCGTTTGTTTGTTTTTAATAATTAATTTTTTTTTATTTTGTTTTAACAAAAACAGACTGTGGGAATAGAGAAATTATTGTACACAAATATATCATTCAACATTATTTGTCATACACAGTGCGACCATGACAAAAAAAAAAATAAATAAATTAATTTTCTGTGATTCGAACGTCCGTTTTGAATTGAAATAATTCTTGTTTGTCGTGGTCGCGCTGCTTTATTGTCATCGAAATCGGTTTTATATGCGGTACTGAAATACCAGCAACGCTGTTTTATCGTTATAATTATTAAAATTAATTAAATAAATGGAAATTGTGAAAGAGAATTTAACACAGTAATGAGTCAATTTCGTTTATTTGAAATAATTATGTTAAGTCACTTTGTCATGATTTTGTTACAAACAATTTTAAGTAAGTCTAGTAAATAAGTCTACAGAGCATTGCTTTATGTACATAATACGTATCACCAATAAAATAATCTATTTATCTGTAATTACTCTGCATTTATATGCAAAAAAAACGAATTACCAACGCAATCGACTTAACACATTAATCTTTCTACAATATCAGTGAAAATTGATTTAAATAAAGAAACCGAACAAAACCCCCAAAAATACGTTAAAATGTGAGAATTTTTTAATTAAATATATTATTTTACAGTAGATTAATGATGAAAGTGAGTTTAAAATATTTAATTAAATTTTATATAAAGCCAACGAAAAACAACGACAATTCCCTGAGAAAAATAATTATTTTTATAGCAATTAGTATGATTGAAATAAGATTATTATTATTATTTATCATGCAAAACGGTTCCTTTCTTACACATAATTAAATATTTATTAATAATAATAATTAATAACGATACATTACTTAGAATTAATCCACTGATTTGCATAAAACCGACGTAACAGGGCAAAAAAAACCGATGAAATTTATTGCATTTTAATTGAAAATTTTTGTATTTAAATAAATTTTTCTTACAGATTTTACGATAAAAAAATAAACAAAACTGATGTTTTCTGATAAAACTACCGAGAAGAGTACAGACAGGATAATGTTAAAAAGAAGATTAATCTTATTCTAATTTCTGATACGATTCCAGTCAGTATAATCACCTGCTAAAATTTATTACCATTCATTACACAATTAGATATAGGAGGAGACCACTCACGATGTGACTGCGGTGGTCCAGAGTAAATGAATTTATCTCTAAATCGATAATATAGCGCAATTTTTTGTTTTTGTTTGTTTGTTTATAAATTTAAGACCATTTACACGTCTTACAGAAAGGTTTCTTTATCCGCATCACCTTAATTACTTTAACCGAATCTAGTTTGTTTGTTTTAGTTTTTCATTCAACGATGCGCTTGTTAATAATTTTTTTGTCTTTCTTAAACAAATAAATGTGAATCGGATGAAGAAGACTCCAGAAGAGATTATCTTTATTTCGATTAATAATAAATAAAGTTTTTAATTTATTAATTTTGTTGCTGCTGCTGCTGCTGTTGTTGTTATTCTTTCACAAGCGACGATGCAAATTATCTTTCGACAATCTTTTCATTTGGGTTTTTTCATTTTGATTTAAATTTTTCAGTATCAACATTTTATTTCTTCTAAATTATATCTTATCAGTCCTCTCAGCTACAATACAATACATTCATGCATATTTATAAATCATTTTGTGACTTTATTTGACTAAAATATTAAAATAAAATTTAAATCTATAACCGAAAGAAACAAATATTTAAACGAATAACGACTTAAGCTGTGATTAAAAAATTGTTTTTATTGGCATAATATTACCACCAATATCCGGTAGTTAAATATAAGTTTTTTTTTTATAGTAAGAATGAATATCTCTAGCTATCTATATATCTAGACTAAAATATAATAAAAAAAAAAATTATTTAAATAATTAACAATGAAAACGTAAACGAAAAACAACCTGCGGCAGTGTTGTGCTTTTACATCTTTTACTTTGTCTTTCTATACGAAAAATAAACAATAAAGTTTCGTGTGATCTAGAGTTAAACTAAATTTAACTTTCAGTTAATTCAGATTTGTTTAAAGGAGAAGAAAATAAATTTAAGAAATTAATAAGCAACGAAGAAAAAAAAAAAAACGTAGCGATATCCGTTGCATTTCAATTTTTTTTTTTTTATTAAAGTTTAAAAGGTTTAAAAAGAACCAATTTGTCTATCGTAATCGCGACGATGACCACATTCTCAATTTACACACAATAGAAAATCTAGGTAATCTTTTTTGTACAACAAAAAAAAAGAAAATAATAACGCAAAAACCAGCAGCAGCAGCAGCAAAAGAACAGTAAACTATCTCACTGTCTATTCGGCAAAAATCATAGCCGCAAGCGATTATTATTCGCGTCTCAATAACACACACACGGCATGCAACCGCGACTGATCACCGATTAAGCTGCTGCTTCTGCTACTATTTTTTTTTCACTATTTTCTTCTACTTTTGGCCCTATTTGATAGCGTGTTAAACAGTTATACCTAATTATAATAATAATTTTGCGTGCGTTATTTTTATTTTTTTGCTGTTGTTGAATCAATTAAATAGCAAAAAAAAAAACGGCAAAAATCAAACTAAAAAACAGTAGTAGAGATAATTATTTAAATAAAATATAACAATCGATAGATAGAAAAACACACATAAACGTCGTAATCACGAATAAATCACGTTGAGAATTTTATTCTTCAAGACAAAAAAATCGCTCAGGTTGAATGAAACTTTATTTTACTAAAAGCTTGCAGCGTTTTTCATGTGTTAAACTTAAGGCTATTTCTAATATAAGCTTATAAATAAATAAATAATAAATTAGTGGACATAGTACTGACGTTAAAAGCAACATCAACATCAGACATTTATTAATAAATTATTAAAAAATAATGGAAGAAAGTTGCTTTCAAATTAGCCTAATGTATGCATTTATTTCATTTTAATTTTTTCACCTTATATAATAAATAATTAAATTTTCTTTCTATAAAAACTATAAAAGACGTGTCTTCTTCGTTTACAATTGAAAGTATTTTTTTTAAATAAATAAATAACAACATTAATACCTTATTTTCAATTATTTAATTGAAATAAAACTTTCGTAACAAATGTGAGTGTTGTTTTGCTACTTTTTTTTTGGTAAATAATTAGTGAAAATAATAATGATAGTGAAATTACAGAAAAGTCATCGTAAATTGGTGCAAATTGGATAAATCAAATAATTATTAAGCTTTTAAGAGACTAACAGCTGTTTGAGAAAAGAAAATAATAATAGTTCTTGATGGCATCCTGATCTGTCTACATCAATGTGTATTTCAGAAGCGTTACATTCGGGAATAATACTTAACAAAACTTGTATCGTTGCTAAAGAAGCAAATCCATAATTATTTAGCAAAAAGAAAAACAGGTAAAAGCAGATATTGTACGTAATAATCATTAAAATCTGGCGACGTTAAGAATCTTATTTCAAAACAAGAATCTTCATTATCTATTCCCTTTACTTATTGATGCACAATTTGCTTTTTGCCGGTAAAAAAATAAAATATAATTATAATTACAAGTGTTACGTATATGCATTACGAAGGTGGTTGTATGATTGTGGTTAACGGCGACAAACGTTTTTCCAACAAGTAATTATGATTAAAGTTGGTATTACATAGCCGCAGGATGAATAAAGTCATCATAAGAAACAATAAAATCAACAACAGACAAGTAAATTGTTCACTGAAAATAAAATAAAGAAAAATAGAAAAACCATCTTAAGATAAACGATGTAATTATGTAGAAAGGAATTAACATTTATATTTTAAATACAATTGCTATTTTTAATGGTAAATACTTTAGCGCAATAATTTATTTTTCCTTTACACAAAAAAACAGTATAAATTGTAATTACCAATTGTTTGTAATTTATTTATTTAAATAAAAACTATTATTACAATGTAATAAAGAAAATACTGTACCATTACTTGGCAAAGTAGCAGAGAAAATATACCCATTCGCATAATTATAAAAAGCATTCTTAATAATCATCCCCATAGTGTACTTCTATCGTCATTAGTAAAGTTAAAAATTATTAAATAAATGTGGTTTTCCACTTTATACACTAGCGAATAGAACTACATACTGTAGAATACATGCTGCATAATATTTAATAAATAAAGTCTGCAAAAACTGTACCGAATTACACCGTAGTTTACCATTCTTCATTATACAAATTTGTGGTTTATGCGGTTTTATATTTTTATCCGATCAATACAAAAAAGCTAAAAACGTTTCACATCTTTAATACAAATTTTACCGGTACAAAGAACCTCAAACGAACAAACAAAAATAGTGCACCACATGAAAATCAAACAACTTCCGCTCTTTATTTAAAATTAAACGCAAAAATAAATTAAAGCAAAAATTAGCAAATGAGTAAAACTTTCAAAAAAACAGCATTTTAATTGGTAAAAGCAATAATAGATTTGCTTAATCCAAATTATAAAGAATAAAAGAAGTCGGAAATGAGTTAATAACTTTACGATCAGAAGATGAAGAAGAAACAAACAAAAATTTGTATAATTACTTTGTATTTTTCATTAAACATTAATTAATCATTACGTTAAAGTGGATATTAACATTGTTGCTGCCACAAATAAAACTCATCTCTCGGCTTCGTTACATGTTTATGTGTTTTTCTTTCTTCTTCTTCTTCTCTTTAACGATTTTATGGTTTTATTTTTATTTTGCAGAAAAACTTTTTAATGGTTGTTTACCTTGTAAAAGCTAAAAATTACAAAAGCATTTTAATATATAACAATATTGAGTAGTTTAAAGCTTTACCATTACAATGTTACAACATACAATGTCATTAAAACTTAAAGGTAAATTAAGCGAAATAATTATTGCATTTTCACTTGATGAATAATTTTTTTATTAACTATGTACAAACAGTAGAGTCTTGTTATTTATTTTCAATTCAAAAATTTATTCATTTTGTGAATTTATTGCATTTTGCACGCAAAATACCAACTACTGTTTGTCTTAGTTTCCTCAGCACAATTAATACAACGGGTTAACATAGCAAAAACTCGCAGCACCCAATGAAAAAACCCCTCAAAACACACACAAATATTAAATTCCGGAAAACAAATCAATAAATTTTCTAAGAAATTTCAATTTGTCTTCAATAATTGATTAAAAAATTTGCATCTCACACATGAATATCAATAGAATGGAAGTGGAAATAAGAAAAACTAAATAATTGCAGCAATTTAAGCCTGCAGAAATAAAGAATTCTTTTCATTCTTTTCAATTGAATTCACATTAAAAATTATTATTCGCATGATAAAGCTCTGGTGACGACTTAACGCTGCTGAGAAGACACGGATAAGTAATTTTTATTCATATGTGTAGAGACTGCACTGTTTAAGCAAATAAATCAAATATAACAGTAAAGATTATAATATTCGACTACGATTAACCGTGTGATTGTTTTATTTTATTTTCTAATAAAATAATATTCAAAACCAAAGCTGAAACAATGCACGATAATATCGATTTGAATTATTATTATTTTTTTAAATTTATTTAAATGTGATTTCATCGAAATGAAATTCGCAAAAACACAAAAAAAATGTTTTATATTATTTGATCGATTTTTATTATTCAAAACATAAAATGGGACAGACTGTCGGTTGTAAAAGAATAATAAAAAAAAAATGACAAAAGGAAGCCACCAAAATTACCAAAAAAAAAAAAAAAAAAACCAACAACGACAATGCTGTTTCGGTTACCGAATCGAGGCGCCCTAATAATGTTATTTTTGTTCCATTTTATTACTGGATGAGAGCAGACAAACTGATTGAACTATTAACAAAAATAAAAAAACCGTCTGAGACATGACAACGCCTTAAATACTGATGATAAATTAATTTAATTTATTTTTTTTTTTTTTGAATTCATAAATAATACAGCCACAGCCGTGGTAAACAAATTTATTGATTTTTGTTTGCTCCTTTTGTATGCAAATTTAAATTAGCAATAAAAAAAAAATATAGTTAAATTTATTAATTGAATTTAATTCAAACAAAAAAACTAAAATTAAATTTTAATGAGTGCAGAGAATAATATAAGCCTGGTAGATCGATCACAGGTAAAAATACACCATTTAACCGCGATTTAACCGCTAAACAAAAAAATATTTTAGCAGAAATTTATTTATATTTTTAAACAAAAATATAAAAAAAAAAAATTAATTAAATATTCAAAATGCATATATGCTCTGATTGTAAATATTATACACCTGACGAATACATAAATGCAGTGGGAATACTGCTGCTGTTATTGTTATTGTGTTTTGGGTTAACAGAAAATTTATTCAATAATAATAATAATATTAAATTTAATTAAAAAGCTATAAAAAAAAAATACAAAATAAATAATTAATTACTATTTGTGATAAGATTTGATAATAGCAAAAGGCATTAATGATTTGCCGCACAATAAATCACAAAGTGTTTACACCGGTAAAGCAATAACATTCGCAATAATAATTACCATAATTAGTAATTATTTTTTCTCTGCGCTTTTATTGTGGACACGAATTCACCGTACAGACTCATGATGTAATTGTTAGCAAAATAAAGTATAATCGGATATGATTTATTTATTGTTTGCTTTATGAATCATTATTTTCTTCTTTGTGCTTTCAGCTTAGATAAGATCGTCGTCTTAAAGTTTTTTATTATTATTTTTATGAATGAAAAATAGATTTTTTATTTGCATGATTATGTCATTCGTTGATTTAATGTCAATATTTGGTTTATTATTAGTTTTAACGCAATTAAAGCAGGTAAAATATGAATTTTGTTACAGTAAACAAAGCCAATAGCCCAGTCTCCAAATTAAAGTATTCATTCGGGAAAATCTTCTATAAAGTCTTAAGAAAACATTCAAGAATGATTAAAAACAGTAAAATTGTGATCCAATTTCCTTTAAAAACCAAAAAATTAAGGAAAAACTTTTCAAAATAAGTGGACACACGTCTTATCTAGATTTTTTTGATACTTCAAATCACCTAAACATAAAAACTAAATTCTAAAAAGACCCCAAAAGTGTATAAACGTCTAAAACCAATCAACAAAAACGAATATAAATAAATTTCCCAGCAAAACTCTGTGAAAATATCTCCGAAAAATATATACAAATTCCAAAATCAGAAAGGATTATTTTGAAAAAAAGAAAAATAAATTCCAAATTCTTCGGTAAAATAACAAAATAAATAAATTCGCTTAAAAAACTACCGGTTATAAAGGTGCATCGACGGCTTAGTATCTGCATTTTAATGCGAATGTCCATGCAGTTCAAATGGTCGATAACAGTTTTTTTCATTAAAAAAAAAAATAAAGAAATTGAATTTGCAGCATAGCTGGAAATCTGCATAAAAAGAATTTATATTTTAATAAAAAAAATCACCAATAACAGCCAGCAACAAGCATTAAAATTACGTTCAGAGAATTTGACCTTAAGCCGCATTGAACTTGAATGACTCATGCACTTAATACTAATAATAATAAAAGGGAATAATATAAGTTAAGTTTGTTTCTGTCGTGTTTTGCTATGGTGCGGTGTGTATATCTGGCTAAAAACTATGTTTAGTCAGTGTTTAATCAGAATATGTTGAAAGGACACACACAAGACATAAAACACCAAAGAGAAAAAATAAAGCACAAACAGCCACAAAAAAAAATGTAAAACCATCGGTTCATCTTTAAATTTTTCATCTTCTTTAACGCAGAAACGAAGATAATTTTATTGGATACTTGTATTTCTTTTTTTACTTTATTTAAATGTTTTTAAACCATTCCTCTTGCTCTTGTCGTATTATTTTATTTTATTTCAACTTAACTCTTGACAACACACAACTCATTGAACATTTGTTTGAAATTCCATTCGAAAAGTTTAAGTATTTTTATCTTTTTTAAGAAATATATTCTTCTTCAGTTTTACTCTTTTCTTGTAATTTTATTTCTTCTTTTTCTTCTTCGTTTATTTTTATCGTTGTTGTAATTGACTGTAATAGTTTTATGCTCATCCGATGGTACATAATTAAAATGCATATTTAAGCGATCACCTAACCCGGACAAAGAATAATTTTTCTTATCCTATAAATATAATTAAATTATTTAATTAAATGAAAATTAATTAAACAATTTTGATTGGTTAATTCTCGTTGATTAACGTTTTTTTTTGCTAAGCCAATCACTGTTTACCAATAAAAACAAAAAGCTTTTTGCTAATTAATTAATCGGTTCAATGCTTGATGGATTTTTTTTAAATATTTCCTTTTGGTTTTTCATTATTTTCTTTTTCAATGGACTCACATTACTAAATTTAATAACCACAAAAAACATGTTTAAGTCACTTTAATTACTTCCACGTGTGTCTATGTATTTGTTTAATCAAAAATTCGGCACATAAGCCTCGTTTAATAAAAACCAAAAACCAAAAAAGTTTACAATGACTTTCTTGCATTGTTATTGTTCTTCAATATCCTGTTTAACATGATTTGTTTCCTGTCTACGATGCATCATTTTCTCTCGTTTAAAACAGAAAACAAATGTTTACGAAAAAATTTATATTTGCCAAAAAGGCGAGTAGTTTACATTAATATTAGCTACGTGATGTGTGTGATACGCGAGTGCATTCATCTTCATCAAGTATTAAATAAAAAATTCAAAAAAAAATTAAAGGCAAATGATAAAATGCAACAAAATAATGCACACTGCTGAGAAAATGCTATGCAATCGTAGTACAGGATTGGTGTTGAAGCATTGGCGCCTGTTTGCCAAATTGCCTTTGAAAAGGCATTGTTTTTTCGGGTGTTTTGTGTGTTTTTTCTGTTTTGTTTTGTCTTCATCCAAGTTATTCTTTTATGCAACAAAAATAAACAACAATTCAGTTTATAAATGTTTGTCTGCTCGTTTTTTTTTTGCATTGTTTATTTAGTTTGTGAATTAAACAAGAGAATAAAACTCCGACAGAAATGTTTGCAAAATAAAACAATGAAAGGTTTTCTTTTTTTTTGCATTTGTCCACTTAGTTGAATATTTCAAAGCAATAAAATTGCTTCATTCATTCATTTTGTTACAATTAATGGTTTTTTGCCTTTTCTTTTTTTTTAAATTTTAAAACGAAATAATAATTGTTTGTAGTGAAAATTGGTATCATTTCATTTTATGTAACCCAATAAAAAATTGTATAAAATAACTTTAAAACAAGATACATTTCTTCTATTCGTATAAAAAATAAATAAATGAATTAAATATATACAACAAATAAGTATTAATAACCTTACGGTTACGACCACGATCACCAATTAATACTTTCATGTGATAATCCAAATGTCTTTCTAATAAATAATTGATTGCATAATAAATACAAATTGATACAGTGAATATAGAAGAAAAAAGAAAAAACCACAAACAACGATAAATTGAATAAATAAAATTATTTTTTTATAATAAATTAAAATGCAACAGAAAAGAAAAAATAAAACTAAACATTGGATAGAAATATATATATTCTTGTTCTCACATCATTAAGCCAGTGATCGTCATCCGCAACGCAAAAAATATCTAATAATAATGAATGAATGCAGCACTTGCCACAGTGCAAAAGCACAGTGTACTCTACTCACATGCACCAATTCATGTTTTTCTTTTATTATTGAATAAATTTAAATAAATCGGTTATTGATCATGGTAGATACTTGTTGTTTTAATGTAGATCAAATAAATTCAATAAATTTTTAATTAACATTTTCCGTTTATTTATTAATTTTTAAATAATAAAATTATTTTAGGATGCTTAATGGCAGACAAACGTCATTTTTTATGTATTAAATTCACTATGGATTTTCATATGTTTTTTGTGATTTAATCACTTTGGGCATGCTCAATTTATTAAATTTTTATTTTTCAACGACTTAAGGATAAATAATATTCAATAAGCCTGTCTTAAAGCATTTTTTACTTAACAATAATCCGACATTCACGATTAAAAATTATTATAGTTCGAAATTGGCGTATAATAAACTTGAATTAATAAAACTAAACAACTGAAACACCCAGTCCACCCAAGTAATTAATATTCTACATTGCTCTAAATAATATAAACTAATTTCTATAATAAAAAACAAAATTAATTAATTAATTAGCAAAAAGGAAGTAAAATTGAATTGTTGTATCGTCGTCAACAACAAGCACAACACAATCTACAAAATTAAGATCAATTGTGTTTGTTTGTTTTGTTGTTAAATTAATCGAAAAATAGAAAGAAAAAAAAAATAACGAAACGAAACAAAAAGATCGTTGAAATTAGATAATTTCAGCTAATTTTGTTGAACCAACAAACAAAAAAAACGTGTGTCGGTCGCGTGTAATTTATATTTACGTTTTTTTTTTTCATTTATTTATATAAATATAATTGTAATAAATGTTCATTGAATTAATCAAATGTTATTATTACTCATCGTCATCATTATTTGTTGGATAAAATGTTTGTTTGGCTTTTTTTATGCTGTTTTTAGTTAGTAAAAAATTCTGATTGATGATAAATGGGGCATTTTTTTTACTATTAATACATCAAAAAAGCGCATATTTGTGTTTCATCAGTAATCAAGAGAAGTAATCACACAAAAACAAGCGAAAGAAATAACCGAACCATTGCCTGTAATAATATATAGATTAATAATTTGTTTTAGTTTTTTTTAACTTGATTTAGTTATGCTGGATATTGATTTATGATATGACAGATCACCTGTGGCGTCGTCTTGCTATTCTCTTGTCGGTTTAAACGTTATACAAGAACTTTTGTCCCAACATATGGTGGTCAGGGATCGTCAATCATTCCAAAGCATTTATTGATAAATAAATTTGTTTTTCTATAAAGAAAAACAACTACGATCGCTGGCTATCATAATCTTATCCCTGTATTAAAACAATAAAGAGGTAAATATATGATTGGCTTGTCTATATATAGTGATCAAAAGATCAAAAATGTTATTTAAAAGAAAACAAAAACTAAGACAGGCGGCTCCTTCACAAAATTTTGTATTTAACATTTAAATTGGTAATGCAATAACACTGATTTGTTTAAAATCTTGTTTATTGTTTCTACCTTGACTTCGATGCTTTTTCATCACTATTTTCGTTGCATTATTAATATATTTTCGTAAAATACCAAAAAATTAATCACAAATAACTGATTTTCTCATGTAATTTACCTAATTTTATTTAAGCTTAAAGTATATTTCTCGTTTAACATTACTTTCCACTTCTTCTATATATATTTATCGTCGTCACCGTCATCTCTATTAAAACCAATCAATATTCTTTAACAAGAGACATGAGAACGCAACAGTTTAAGTGAAATTGTGTAAACTATATATTATTTTTTCTGTCTGTTAAATGGTTAACATCAAGAGTAATTGTATCATTATTTTGTAATATTTTTAATGCTTGCAATTAGTTATTTATATATTTCAGTTATTTTCTCTACTTCAATTTATTATAAATTAGTTTTATTTATTTAAGAAAGTAACTAAACGTTATTGAACTACCGCTAGTTAATTTTCTATCATAATATTATGATTAATGATGTGTTATTGAAATGAATTTGAAGTTATAAATAACAAGGAGATCCTTCACAAAACGAAGAAAAAACGTTTATTTTGTCTATTTACCAAGTTGTTTCTTTAAATACAAAAGCAGCATTTTTTTTTTTTTGATTATTATGACCGCAGGTTATTGATATCGTGTGGTTTGTCAAATTTTTTTTAAATATTTTAATAATCCAGAGAACATATTTATGTTATTATTTATTTTAAGTATGTGAAACGATGTACACACAATTGCTTTTTTACATTTATAAATTTTTTTAAAGAATAATAAAACGATTTAATACACAAAAACACCTACTACGAGAACAACCAATTAAAAAATTAATTACAAATAATACTTTTTTACTATAGAAATTCAATTGCTAAACGTGACAAAAGATTGTATAAATGTACTTCGCTATAATCAATTGTAGAATTTTACTGCAAACTATAAATCCTAAAAAAAATAATCATAAAAGTTGTGTCTCTTCAATAAAGAAAATATTCCATTATAAGAATGGATACAAAACAATAAAAATCTTCATCTATTATAAATCAAAGTTTATTGTTGGAAAAACTGTGAAATATGTCACAAAAGTTGAAAAAAAAAAAGTTTCCTTGTTAAACTTTTGACTTTTTATGCGTTTTTTTGCGAAAATCAGTATTTATTCTAGTAAATATTGCAATTTTTCATTAAACAGAACCTTTACCACGAGATAAGTGAAAAAAAACACACCGTTAAACAAGCTATAGGCCCGACGTTTATTTAACTCAAACAAAATTAGACATTTCTGTCATTCAGAGACAGGAAAACGCTAATAAAAAATTACAAAAACACACAAAATTTACCAATCACCAATCATAAATTGATCACAATTCGACATTCCATCATTCCATTTAAATAAATATTTAAGAAAAATTATTACTTCACAAAGCAAAGTGCAGCGTACACAGTACCTAATGATTTATTTACTTTAAATAAAAATTAATCAATTTTGTTTAACTTTTAACGGATAAAAATAATTAACCGAAAGAAAAAAAATATCTCTCTAAATGAACTAAATAAAAATTTGAAGGAAATTTACTTTCCAATAACGTTAAAAAACCAAAAAAAAAAATTAATTACTTTTGATAGAGAAAAATAAATTTCTTTGATTTTGAAAATTCTGTTGTTGCTGCTGCTGCTTCTGGATGCTGTGTATGCTGTTTTAATATTAAAAATGAAAGAAAATAGGTAGAAGAAGAAAAAACCGACCAAAAACTTTAGTAAATTTCACACAGAAATTCATTGAAAATTAAATTATTAAAAGAAAGAAAAAAACTAATAAATATATATAATTGCCAGACGAAACGCACACAGTAAATACAAATCAGTTACAAAACACAAATGACTCGTTAAAAAAAAAATATTAAATTCTCATTTTTTTATTTATGCCAAAAAAAATAATAATAAAAACAGCCAGCAAAGGTGGTAATAAACAACGAAAAAGTACAAGAAATAAAAAAAAATACATACTGAATATTGTTAATCGTCTACAGTTACAGAATACAACATTCAAGCAAACCCATCATACATAATTTAATAATTTAATTTAATTTAATTTGATTTTAACACCGTTTTCTTTTGTTTAATTATTTTTAATTTCTTTTTTAAGTTTTTCATAATTCTCTGTGCCTTTTATTTATAATTTAAACATCTCATTTTTATGGTAATAATAGTAATAATAATAATAATAATAATTTTTTATTGTTTTTATGTTCGTTTCCTCAACACTTTTAACAATTTTTTCTTGCTTTTCATTCTTCTTTAAGAGTTTTTATACGTTTTAAAAATATGATAAAAAACAAATAGCGCATCATTAAGCAAATTTTTTGTGTTATTTTAACTAATTACAGTAGAGATAATCTAATCTAATCGTTGCTCAGTTTTGCTTATATAAAATAAAGTGAAAATTTATTAAATTTACAATAAATAGATCGTGATCGTAGAGGTAAATACATCTAAAGATCGTGTAATTAAACATAATTATACCTAGAAAAAGGATACCATAAAGCTTTAAGCAAGTTAATAATTAATTTAAAATTGCATTTAACAAGCATCAATAACAAAAAGAAATCAATTTTAACGAGACGCCACTATCACAACGTACATAAATCGCATAAAAATAGAAAAGAAAAAAAACGGTAAAACAACGTTTAAACCAGAAAGACATTACCATATACCTTTAATAACACCAAAATCATCGTTTCTATTTTATTTTTTCTCTTTAATATTTAAATAAGAAATTAAACATTTAATTTTCTCTACAAACTCTAACCTTTTTTTTCTATATCTCATATATGCTGTATCGTCTTCGTAATGTTTAACAAATTTAGTTTTAACCAAAACCGTTTAAAATATTATTTTCTTCATAACAGAATAATCTCAACAGTAACAAAAAAAGAAAACATTTATGAATGAAACAACATTGGATAAAATGCAAACAAAGATGAATAAACGAAATGAATAAAAACTAAATCACGCGGTCAAAAAAAATACTGAAGAAAACAAAAAACATAACAAATTTTGTTTTATCTTCACTTGATCGAAGTGTTATTCTTTACCGAATGTTTATATACTGTGTATATATGATTGTTGAAATGCAAGAATAACAAAAATTTTGTTTTGCTTTCTTTTAACTTAACTTAAAATTAAAAAATACAAAAAAAGCACGAATAAAGCACGTAAACCAAACAAACTTCAATTAACTGCTTAACAGAAAGAAAATTAAAAAACTGTTTATTTGATCCAGAAATCAAAGAAAACAGAGAAATACAACTTTTTTTTTATTTCTTTAAAATAAATTCCTTAATTAAAACAATAAGTATAATGAATAATTGAAAGAAATTCTTTCACAAAACGATTAACGGAGAAAGAAATTCATCTTTTATTTTTCTTTATTGCATTAATTGGTTCATTAGTCAAGCAGACACGAGTGGTTTTTTTATTTTTATTTTTCTTCGATTACTTTGTAATAATTATTAATTGGGGAAAGGAATCCAATTCAATGAATTTATAAATAAAATTAATTAAATACAAAATAAACAGTTTATGCTGGGAAATTATTATTTCAGATGGTATTTTAAGACTCTTTTATTATGATTGTATTTTAAACTATCAAAAAGACCAGTAAAAACCGCAAAAACCCTAAACTCTCTAAGATTTATGACAAAAACTAAATCAATTTCATCACAGGTCCATAGAAAATCACCAAAAACTGTTGCCACAAGCAAAAAGTGAAGAAAAACCTATAAATCCTGAGCAACACAAAATCTACAAAAAATCATCGACTAACCAGATCACAAAATACCGCAGGCTAAAGACCAATATTACATAATTTTACAAAAAAGTTTTTTTTTTAGATTTTTCCGGTACACAAAAGTGCATACAATCTCCCAGGGGCGTTTCCCGTTTTTTATTATATATTTTTCGCTTGCAAAAAATTAAGTCATAAAAAAAGAACATGAATAAAAATTTTTAATTGCCAAATAAAAGTGAATTCACATTGTCTGTTACATCATGGGAAATTAATAATATATAGGAGAATATTTAATGTATAAAAATCAATAAAGTATCAATCATTTAAGCAAAGTAATCGTTAATAATAATAAAAATAAGAATGTAAAGTACCATTGCAATTATCATAAGGGATCATTAGCAACATACTATGCATACATTTTATACCAGTTATACCAGTTTTTAAAACCACTATCATTTCATTCATTTTCCCTCAAAATGCAAGCATTTATTTATGCTTTTAATTTTTAATCAATAAAACTAAAGTATTTTTATTAAAAATTATTAAAAAAAAAAAAAATTAATTCTCTTTGTGTGTGTGTGTGTTTTTTTTCTCTGAATAATTTTCACACGACCGTTACAAATTTTAATCAATAAAAAATGATTATTTTACGATTTATTATTTATTTTTGTTTAAAAATTTATTTTTTATACAAAACTTCAATAATCGGAACGAATGTCTTAATTAAAATAAATATTAATAATAAAATAGAAAAAATTAATAAATTAAATTAAATAAATAGAATCGATGTTACAGTTTAAACTTAACTAAATAATTTAAACTAATTTTTATATATTTTTTTGTTTGTTAAACGATAAATAGTTAAGAAATTAAATGATTAATTAAAGTAAAATATATAATAATAATAATAATATTACCACATACAGTGCGAGTGACTAGAGCCAATAACTAACTAATAATAAGTAAATAATAAAGGCATATAATAGCAACCAGAATACATATAACAAACAAGCAAATTAATGATCCAATTATTATTATTTTTGAATTCTCTCATAATAAAGCAACAGCAGCATAAAAACAACAAAATAAGTATAAATTTTGCGTAGATACAGGGTGAATCCCAAAATTACTTTCAATTTTAACAAATTTATGGATAAATAAATACGGGAGAAAAATTCAAGATAATTCAAGAAACGAAAATCATAATTTGAGTGATCTTAAATGAACCAATTTTTTGGTAATCATTTACTAATGAGTTAATCATGACTTAATTAAATATTTTCCACTTAATTTTAAGATTCATTGATAATATTTTTCCAATTTAAAAGCTAAAAATATACAAATTTTAGTAAGATTCAATAGTATAGTGATAATATATTAGCTTTAAAAAGCTTGCACATACATACCTTTAAAAGAATAATAGTGTTTTAATATTCTTTTCCAAATTAGCAACATTGCATACTCTCTGTTACTATTAAAACAAATCATTTATACTCCACTAAACACGTTCTACAGAATTATTCATTTGATACAAAAAGACGGACGTTATTACTGATTAAATAACATGCAATTCTCGATACAAAAAGTTTATCTTATAGATCGTTAGTATTTTATAAAACATACAAATGCTGATACTTCTGCAAAAACTCCTGCACACTGCATATCTGAAACAAAAAAAAAAGCACAGAAATCAATAAACAACGAAAACATTTTTATTTGGCCCACCCGGCACAGGAAAACAAAACAGCAATTATTAAATCAACGACCAATCAGCAATTACATTATTGAAAACAAATGAAAAACGGAACAGCGACTTAACAAAAAAAAAAAAAAACACAATCGTTCATGTGGAGTTAATTAAATGTTAAAGAAGAGAAACAAAAACAAAAAATTCGAATATTTGTAATAATTAAGTATCAGGTAGGTGAAGAATAACAATATATGGTAAATTATTGTTAATATGTTATGCTTACAAAATGTAATTAGCACTTATTGTCCAGCTATTATTGTTACTTTATTCTGTCTCTTAGTTAGTTTATTAGTTAGTTAGTTATTCCTCAATCATATTCACTTATATTTACATAAGAAATGTAAATGTTTCTGTGTCTTTATTCTAAGAATTATGCGTTTCTTGTTTTTATTTTTAACATTAATAATTAAGTGTTATGAACATGCGCAGTTAGGTTATTTGCTGTAAATGCATTCATGCTGTAATGATCATCGATGATCATCATCAACTTTCTTCAATTGTACAAAAAGTTAAGAATTTTCTTTAAAAACAAAATTAAATTAATTAAATCTTATAATCGTCATTATCAGCCAGCTAAATGCAAAAAAAAAAAAAGATCACAATTTATTTCTCATCATAAACAGAAAACCAATTAAAAGAGAAACATATAAGCGCGCACAGCAATAGAAAAAAATAAACCAATAATCATCCTCTTAACAAAATTCATGATTGAATTTAAAAAAATATTTTTATTAACAAAACTATGCTAAATGGATGTTAAAGAGAGCAAAAATAAAAAATTACAAAAAATTTCTATTTTTATTCATAAAAAATAATTGCGAAAAATCTATGAGAAATTTTTTAATAGATTTTTTCTTTACTTTACATTTTACATAGAAGCACGAATAATAATAATAATAATAATAAAAATAATAATAGCAACAGGCCAAACTAATATCTATTTGTAGATAAAATAATAGATGAGATACAGTACGGTGTTAATGAATTACCATAAAAATTTCACATCAATCAATTGCATAAATACAACAATTTATTTACTTCAGAGAGTATTTTTCATTTCTTCTTCTTCTTCTATTTTTATTTCTAATAATAATTATTTTTCTTTAGCTGAAGAACGGTTAAATTAATTAGAAATATGAACAGAAGCAACAAACGTTCATTATTTGTTATTAATTTGTTTCTCTCTTTACAAGAAAAAAAAAAAAATACTTTTACCACTTCAACTGCTGCTGCTGCTGCTGTTATTATATGTTATTCTTCTTGTTGTTTATTTGTTACCTTTCTTATTACCATTCAGATATTATATATCGTTAATAAACAATTCCACGTTAACGATTAACAATTGTTTGTTTTGTTTAACAAAAAAATAAATATTTTCTTTTCGACAAATTAATACAAATTGAATCTCATCTATTAACACTGTGTTTTAAGTGAATTTATATATTTTTGGTTAACAACAAAAAAAAAAAAAAACTTTGCATTTCTTCTTGCCATGGAAAATATACTTTATTTGCTGCTTTCAATTCAAGCAACATAAACAACCAAATCGTTAACGAAAAATAAAAAAAAAAAGCTTTGTACGTTTTTTTTTATTGTTTAATAAATTGAAAAGAATTGAATAAAGAATAATAAAAAAGCAGAGAAAAATAAAACTTTTATTTATTTACCTTAGAAATTACTAAACGAGGCAGGTATTGTTCCATTTAATTTTTTTGTAATTTCTTTTTAAACAACTTGTCGATTGTAACGTTTTTTTTTTTGCTTTTTCAACATAATCAAAGGTATTATTAATTTAATTGAAGGTAATTAATGAATTTATTTTTTCTACTGAATTACAGAAAAATAGTAAAATTTTTTGAAAAATTATAAATTGACCGTGGTATCCCGATAACCAGCTCACGGTATACTAGTGTCCCACGACACACTGGTTCCGGAGCACTGGAAAAAAAAAAACTAATAAAAGAAGAAAGTCATAAAATACCCTCAATTGGTATTTCGCAACCTTTGATGTTTTATTACTCATTAAAAAAAAAAAATCAAAAATAAATCAAAGAATGTGCGTACTTACCTTTCACTTGCATCCAACGCACAATCACGTACCATCATCAATTGTTGAAATTCCTTTCTCAATTATTAATCTTTCATTTCGTTTCGACAGGATTGCCTTAAATAAAGAAAAAAAGATTTCTTTAATTAAAAAAAAGAAAATAAAGCCGGCATTCGTCATAGTTTTGTCTTTTTAACATTTTAATGAACGAAATTTTATTATAAGAAACAGAAAACGCCCAACCATGCTCATCTAATTTAGATTGATTGTCAGTTTGTCAGTTTAGCTTCTGTGCAACACAATAATCATGATAACCTATGGGATTACTTATTTAAGTGAAACAGTTTTTTCTAAATCAAACATAACCGAACTTCTTACCAATTTTAATAATGTGTTAAAATATTCAAAAACTATAAACATCTAAGACAAGAATATTAACATAATACTAATAATAATAATAATAACAATAAAAAATGGCCAATAATCTTGTACCATATTAATTTATTAAACACTTTGTCGCTCTATATATATATACAAACAGTCTTATTGTTAATTTACATACGGCGGAGAAGAACAAGCCAGAATAAACATTAAAAAGAAGGTGTGATTTAGACCAAAATGATCTATAAAAAAAAAAGTCTTAATAATGTGATAAAATTGACTTAATTTAACCAGAAGAAAATAAAATAAATTATTTAACATAAATTAAGGTAACGTTAACGAAACATAACTTAATGTGGCTTAAATTTGTGTTTTTATTTCTTTTCTTTAAAGACCTTTTAATAAATTTTGTTTAACAAATTATTTTGGGCTTTTAAAGCGCTTTTACTGTTTCCATATCTATCGTACTTGAACACATAAATATCGGCTTAAATAAATGAAAACAAAAATAAGAAAAGAACGTTTGCACAAAGTACTTAAGTAATAATAATATATTGTGCTAGCAAAGTGAAATGTTACTCAAGAATTCACATTACAAAAGGTATTTCAACAATTGTTCTTCATTTTACTTAAAAAGGAAATATTTACATAAAATCTTTAGCTATAATAAAGTACAAAATCATTTACGTCTTTGCGTATTTAAATCATATACAAAAAACGAGGAAGTAAGATGTTTAAAAATTTAATCATCAACAAATTACCACCCGCTAGCTAACCATACCGGCTAGAATAATAATTAATCCACACCATAAGTCACAGAATAACAGAAGAAGAGAAAAAAAAAATACTATTAAATTTTGTTATTATAACTAATTTGCATGCTGATGACCAGGAAAATATTTAAATATATAAATTTTAATTTAGTTTTGTATAAATTTGTAATAAAAGAAACAAAATAAAACACCTTAAGTCATATAGTCATTAGAATTTGTTGGTAGAAAAAAATTATATAGGGAATGAATTGAAGAGAAGTCGAAAAACATGTTTAAACGCCTTCAGCTTTTTTTGTTTTGTTTTGCTTTCAAATAAAATAAATAATAAAGCGTTTATCTTACTTTACTTAATTTAAGTCGATTTCTTACATAACATACTAATTTCTTTTATTTATATTGAATAAACCGTTTTTTTATTATCAGAAAACTGATAACAACTGTGTTGACGACGAGGGCAATCTTAGCACGATGGCTTTGTAGGAATAAATTTATTAGAAAAAAACGCAGGGAAGCATTTTCTTTTCTTTTCTTTCTGATATTGAAGGTGTAAATAGTAATTAGAATTTTATGCTAAATTTCTCACCTTTTTATTATTATTTCGACACTATTCTAGCTTTAATAAAAATTTCATTAGACTTGTCATCGTATATCTTCTGTAGAAGAATTTTCCTTACAGTGCTGCATTCTTAAATGTGAGAGGAGAAAAATAAAAATATTTAGAAAAAAATACTTTTAATGCTTATTTATTATTTACAAATCCTTTTAATTCACCTTAAATATAATTAAAACATTACTAGAAAACTTTTAAAACATCCTTTCAATCCTTAAAAGCACGTTGTCGTTCCAAGAAATAACAATTAATTACGCAAAGTTTCTACCAACATAACAAAAAATAAAATAAAGGAGATAAAACTTTACTATACTGAAGTTGGTCAGAATTGACCGTTGTGTACCAACATTGCATACAAAAATTTTCTTCAAAAAGTTTCTGCGTTTGTTGAAGATGAAAGCATCTCTGTTCCCCAGGTAAGAAATAAAATTATTATTAAATTTATTTTAAATAAATTAAATTACATCGTGTCTGCATAGTAATTAGGACACTGCATGTGTTCTGTTTTTCATTGTAAAACAAAAGAATAACATTTGTAGAAACAATTACCAACACCCAATTCATTTTTGTTTTTTTATCCGTGTTTCTGAGACTGTTGTAATATGGCTGCCCATAGCACTTTTCTGTGATAATAAATCTACGACACGTTGGTCCACAGCTGGACACATTTTTTTTTTCTTTTTTAGTTATTATTATGATAATGATGCCAAAGGCGATGATTATATGTTTTCAACGAATTTACATAATAAAATAGAATAGGTTAAGAAAAGACAGCCAAAACCACCACGCGTCACTATATGTGTTATTATTATTATTATGTGTCTCGATTATCATCATCATTACCAGCCGTTACTTGATTACCTTTTCGTTAATATTTCATTAATTTTTTTCATTATTTTTCAACTAAATCATCAAATCTCCCGCATCTTTGTCAACTTGTGCATCTAAAGTATTTAAATACGATGTTTAAGCAGACAAACAAACTGCACCTTTTTCCATAAACAATTTACTTAAACGTGTTTCATTTACACTATTATTAACATGTTAAGCGATTTATATTAACTTCTTCGTTGTCTTCATTCAACTGATTGCCCGTTTGGTATTTCTCATTTCTTTCTTATTTTTTATTATTAATTTATTTATTTACTTTGTAAATTAATTATATTTTTTCTTCTTTAGGTTTTACCCGCATGCAGTTTATGTTAGCAAAATAATAATAAATTCTCAAGTGGAATTCAAAAGTTTGCCCGGGGACAGTGTTTTAGTGACGAAAACGTGTTCATTTGTGTATGCTGAAAACCGAGAAGATTAAGACACTAAATCAGTTACGTAAGTCTAATAAACACCTTGTTAATTAATTAATTTTTTTTTTCTTTTTTATAACAAATAATCTCACAACGGGATAGAATTTATTTATTTAAAAAAAAAAATAATTTTCTATTTCGAATTAATTAATTAAAATAAAAAAAAAATCCAACAGAATCTAATTAGAATAATTTATAAAAAAATTTTACCTGTATTATTGCACATTATTAGTAATTATTCAGTGTTTTGGCACACGAACAATATGTTTTTAATATAGAATAACAACAACGTCAAGGTAAAAGTACTCATAACACGCGTTGCATCCATAGTCCAATAAATTTTGTTTTGTTTTTATTCTTTATCAACACTGAGCAAAGTAATTCATCCCGTATAATTATAATAACCGTAACCAAATGACTGGCTATCTCGGTACACTATCCGGGCGTTTATGTTGCCCATTATTTAACAAATTAGTGTAATAAATATTATTAATTTTATTTTAATTTTTGTGTTATAAATATGACGGTGGTTTCCTTGACACTTTTTTTTTATATTTGTCATGCAGTGACAATTTTATTTTATTGTGAATGGGGTACCACGAGAAACAATTAATGAAACTCTGATTTTTTATTAATTAAATTCGCTTCAGCAGTTATTTTGAGTTTAAATTTTAAAGCAAGTTTTGTGTAATTTCGATTACTCCGGGAGTTTTTTTTTTTTGTTGTGAAATTGAAGTCAACTATGGTAAATATTTGAATTTTAAATGACTTAATTACTTGCTTATTTTCTTATTTAATCATTTCTATTCTTCCTTTATTATTATTTTAGTGGAAATTTAATGAAAACACGTGCATCATCCAGTTCTTAATTAGTTTGCTTGATGTCTATACTGCACCAAGGCAATTAAGAGCAACTAAAGAACAATAAATAATCAATGAAAGAAAATCTAAGCAATCGAGTGATTTATACGTGAAGAAGAATTTTAAAAGCTGTTATTCACTGTCTTTGTTACAATGGAAACGTTACTGTTGCGTTAAAAAATCAAACTTATTTGTTTAACACACAAACTGTCAATTATGGAATCCCATTAACAATGTTAAAGATAAAGAAGAATAATTAATTAATTGACAAAGATCGATGATTTTCTATTTAAATACCAAAATTGATTAATTATTGTTCGCTGGCTGGCTGGCTGGCTGGCTGACTGACTGACTGGCTGACTGAATGGTGATTCGGATAATATCTAGGTTAGTTTTGATATTCTTAATTAAAATATATTTTTATTAAAAAACCAAAGCAGCATCAGCATCATATAAAAAAACTTTCAATTATGCAAATTTAATTTAATTAAATATAAATGGTTTCTTCACAAAACGAAAATAAAGAAAAAATTAATGAAACGTTAAGAAAAACGATTTTTAAATACACAACAAACAAGAAGGCAAATAAACTAATTAATAAATAATTTCTATAGAGTTAGATACACTTGAGAAAATCTAATATATATATTCTTTAAGATATCTTTCCTGCCTGCCTACGTTGGCGGAAACATTAGTTTCTGCTTGTGTTTCTTGGTCATTAACTGAACAAAACAACATAATTAAAATGGTTTAAATTTGAAGAAAATGTTAATTAATTTTGAATAATTTACTTGTGATTGGTTGCAGGGAGAGACGTCTTATACGTTAGTATTTATTTTATTTATTAAAGATAATAAATAATTTTGATTTGGTAAAGGAGATAAGTTATAGTTGAAATGAGGATTTTTTTTAAAGGAAATACGTATTAAGCACGCAATAATAATAGAAAATAAAATTTAATGTAAGGTTAATCCAGTTGATATTCTCGCAAAAGACCTTCAAGCGCATGTTTAGGTAAAATGAAGTTATTTACAGAGATAAAAACCTATGTTTTTGCAATAATTAAATACCTAAAACGAATCACATTATAATAATAATTTTTTATGTTCTTAATAATTTTGTCTGCGAGACAGTTTGAAGGATGTGAACGTAATCATTTCACTGTCATTATGCAATGCACAGAGTAACAACAATAGCGAAATAAAATACATTTAAATTCAATAAACATAACTCACTTGCATAATTCTTATTTCTTACTTCCCATAACACAATTTCAATTGTGACTTAAAAAGACAAAAAAAAAACAATGAACTCTACTTAAAAGAAAAAAAATTGACAAATTTACATATTTCTGTGTATATTCTCGCTTTAAGGTCGTTTGCATATTTATGTTGTGGAAGCAAAAACGTTTCTTTGATTAACGACTTAAAACAGAAAAAAAAAACAATTTTATGAGAAGAAGGTAGGAAGCACCGAATGACTTTTTCGATGACATTTCACGTCTCATCTGATAGTTAGGGAAAATTGCAAAGAAAAAAATAAAAGGCTGCAGGTGGGTAGCAACAGCAGCAGCTAAATTGTTGTGTACACATTCAGGTGTCATCAGCGTCAGGAAGTCTCTCTCTCGCTATGTTAAATAAAAGTGAAATTTTATTTAAAAAATTAAAATTATAAATCACGCGAAGAAACACTTTTGAACTTTCATATTAAATGCCAAAAATAATTTCAATGATGCAAAATTAATAAAAATGATTAATTTTTGCTCTTTTATCGCGATTTTTCTTGTAGCTTACCATTTTGGAAGTTGATTATTATTTTTATTTTTTATAAAATATAAGAGCTTATTTAGTAGCTAATACTTGGTTACGTTTTAAAAAAGATTTGTTCTTCTCGTTACTGCGGTGGAGTAAAGACAAAAAAAAAAAACACTTTGCGCATCGAAATCGCCACACCAAAATCACAAACAAAATCAACTTGATTGTCTGAGGACAGACGAATGCAAATATTTTTTTTCACTAATTAATTAAAAATTAAAACAAAACAATTAATTTTTTCATAATTTTATTTAATTTATTGATTTTTTGTTGTTTTTTTTTTTTCTGTTTTATGGTTTAATTTAAATTACTTTTATAATAATTAATTAATAATAGAGAATATAATAATCATAATAGTTTTAATAATACATAATAATAATAATAATATTTTTAATAATTATAATAATTGATAATTAATTAAATTTTTATATATATTTTTTTTTTAAATTTTCACTGTTTTCTATTTATAATTAATTATTTAAAAAATATTTCTATTCAAAAATTAATTATATAATTTTTATAAAATTTATTTACATTAAATACATAAATATATTACAAACAAAAAATAAACAAAGAATAACTTAAATTAATTAATTATTTTTATTCTCTGTTTCTTAATAAATCGATTTACTTTTAATTAATTTAATTTAATTTCTTAAATCCACTACTGTCTTTGTCTCATTGTTAAGAGATTACAATTAGAAAAAAATAAACACAAACAAACACTTTGTGTACTTTTATTGGTAAAATAAATAATTAAAAATTACAAGCAATAAGCACAAGCGAGAATAAATAAATTTTCTTTTGTTTTCTTTTTTTAACCATAATTATAGGAATTTTATTTTTTAATTAATTAATTAATTATTTTGCTTTTAAAAGAGATTTTAATTATTTTAGTAGTATTTTTAAGTACAAATGTGCAGCAAAAGAGCACATTGATTCGTTTTGTTTTTTTTACCTTTTAAATAAAAAACAAAAAATTTATGGATGCTATAAAGTTTTTCTTTTGTTCTTTTTTTTTAAACAAATGAATTTTGTGGCGTAAAAAATTTTAAATAAGCGTCTTTGCGTGATTAATTATCAGAGGAAAATTAATGGATAAATAAATTTGTGTAAATTATTTGTTGTTGATTGACTGAATTATGACTTACTGCTGATAATGAATGTACAGACTTGACTAAGTCTTTTAGTTTTTGTGTATGAAATAAGTAGCTCAGGTTTTTTTAATTAAACTGCTGTGACTTTAGATAGAACTAACAAAAAAATCATTAAATTAGATTGAATATGACATCGGAGGATACTTTAAACGAGAAAAACAATTGCAATCATAGAAAAAAACCAACGTTTAAACCAACTTTAAGCTAGTAAATGCAACAAATTCAATCAATCAACAGTATTTTGATCATTAAAAAACAGAAAAAAGCACAATTTCACTGCCAAAAGTATAAATAATCTGTGTATCCTCGTGTCGTAATTTCGTTTACAAAAAAAAAAAAAAAAAAATCAAAGAAAGAGGAAAAAACAAATAAATAGGTGACTTAGTGTTGTATTTTTAGGGTGACAAAATGAATTAAATTTTTTCTTCTTCTTTTTATTATTTATTATTATTTTTAATTTTTATTCTTAATTTATTTATCTCTCTCTTTACTTAATTATATAATTACAAAATTAATTCTTAGATTTTTGCTTCACAGGAACATTTATTTAATTTTTTATTCAATTTTTTTCTTTTTTTTTTTTATTCACTTAACTTAAATTTATTTTAAACAAAAATTAAAAACGAAACAAAAAATTAAAAAAGAAAACAGAAGCAGAAATAATTTTAATTATTATTATTTTTATTTTAATTTATTTTTGTTTTTTTTACATAATTAATTAATTTTACACACAATCCGTGTAAAATTCTGCGCTTTCTTTTAGTTTTTCTAATAAATTTGTGTGTTCAGTCAGTCATTTTTATTTTCGCATCCCTAAAATACAATTTTCTCTTCTTCTGTCTTAATAAAAAAAAAAAAAAAAAATGTTTTCACTTTTCTTAATTAATTAGTTTTAAAATACAATTTTTTTCACGTATATATATTTATAGAAATATTGAATTAATTAATTAATGGAATTGTTTAATTAATTAAAAATACAAATTAAGATCAATTATCAGATCTGACTTAGTTTGAATTTTTTCTTTATTTTATAATTTTTGTAATTTTCTGGATATTTTTCTTAATTAATATAAATTTTTTTTTTTTTTTCAA
The DNA here is from genome assembly GCA_963942525.1 of Ptychoptera contaminata. Classification (NCBI taxonomy): domain Eukaryota; kingdom Metazoa; phylum Arthropoda; class Insecta; order Diptera; family Ptychopteridae; genus Ptychoptera; species Ptychoptera contaminata. The sequence continues at coordinate 2,985,829 of OZ012639.1, read as the reverse complement.
TTTTCTTGATTTTTCTTTTCTTCAATTTTCTTTCATTAATTTTAATTAAACTAAGGATAAACAATATTAAACTAAATTTTTAGTTTCGATCACAATTATTATATTTTAATTTTAATTTTTTTTTTAGGTTAAATTTCGTTTGATTTTTTTAATAAATAATTTTAATTAATTAATAAAAAAGAAAAAAAATACAAAAAATAAAAAGAAGAAAAATCAATATAGTTGTTCGATGATTAGATGATAAGCGAATAGATTAGCGTTTTTATTGTTAATTAATTAATTTAAGAAAATAAAACCAGTCAGGTAAACGACTGTAATGTTATGACAGAGGTGTTAAGTGCGTGCACACCAGGTTAAAGTCTTCTTAATCGCTTTTAAGATTAGAAAGCTTAATTGTTTTTCTTTCTTTTGTAATGTAAAAGCTTTCTAAAGTACATTAATTTTAAATAATTAAATTTAAAAAATAAGTATTCAATGTGCGCGATTATATACATGCATATTTTTTTTCTGGTAAGGATTTTTTCCCTTTTTCTCTGTCTAATTACTATTTTTGCTCCGAAATTTGTCATTTGTAATTTGGTGCGTTGTCTTAATGTGCCAACAGTCAAATCGTAATAGGATAAATCGTTAGGAGCAAAAAATGGTAATTAAAGGTAAAAAGCATCAAAAATCCTTCCAATTACACAGAATAAATAGAAAAAAAATATATAAAATCGGTCACACACCGCGCATGCTTAAATCACTTAAATTTGTTTTTCCGTTTCATCAGCGTAAAAAATAATAATAATAATTTAATTAATTACTAATTAAATAAATTTAATAATTTGAATTCAATTTAAAAGAAAAATAATAATAAATAAATAAATAATCATGCAAAAAATAATTAATTAATTAATAAAAACAGATAAAAACGATACAAACGATGCAAAAAAAAAAAACGAAAGAATAGAAAAATAGGCTAGAATAAACGGTTATTTTTGAAATAGTTTTGTTTTTTTTTTTTTTAAGTAATAAACGCATGCGCAATTGAATTTTGTCTTTATAAAAACAAAAGAACAATCATTTTCTTATAAAATTTTAATTAAGATTTTTGTTTTAAACGGAGATAGAAAAAACAAAAACGTCAATTTTAAACTTTATAAGGTGATTTTTGTTTAAATTTCTTTAATTAATTAATGAGTGTTTAGAGCGCTAATCACTCTAGTACTGGGTAAACTATATTATTTTTAAGTTATAGCGGAGAAGAAAAAGAAAAGAAAGGATAATACCTGTTCACTAAGACTAATTATCAATCAAAAGTGAATGTTTATATTAATTTTTTCTTTAATTAAAAGTCGCTTATATTCATTATGCATAAACAGGTTGATTTTTCAATTATAAATTATGGTAATTAGATGGTAGTACTAGTACTAGTAGCAAGTTAGTAGTAATAATAATTAAGTAGAAAAAGTGTATAAATAGCAACAACACGGTCTACATCATATATCATCATTATTAATTTTTCTTCATTTAACATTTCTTCATCCTTATTTCTATTATTTACACACAAAACATCATCATATCTCAATTTGAGAGAGATGAATTTTCATTTTTCTTAATTTTAATTAATATTTTTAATTTTTATTTTTCTTTTCTTTTTTTTTGCTTAATTTTAATAAATTAATTTAAATTCTAACTAATTTTTGATCTAATAATTCATCAAAACAAAAAAAAAAAAAATTACATAATTTATTATCATAATTAATTATTTAAATATTTAAAAAAAAAAAAAAAATACATTTACAACACTGGCCCGCCGCGTGCGCGTTTCCTTACTTAAAATTAATTACATTATTAATTAATTTATATATAATTATTAATTTAAATTTAAATTTAAATTAATTTAATAATAATAATATTTTTTTTTTATTTTCTAATTTTCTGTATATTTTTCTCTGTCTGTTACCTCTTTTTATATATACAAATCGTTAATAAATTTTTGTTTTTTCGTCAACTAAATAAATAAATTAATTAATTATTGTTTATCGGTGTAGATGCGAGTCTGTGTATGTATGTTTGTAGCACTTAAAAACAAAAAAACACTTTATTTTTAAACTTTAATTTCTTTTTTGTTTGTTAAAACTTTGCTGCACTTGGTTCTATGGTTGGTGGTAGGTGGTAGGCTGGCTTCTTCTACACTGGTTGTATTTTTTTTTTTTTTAACTTCACATCACTAATTATTATTGACTTTGTTTTGTCTTTTTTGCATTGTTAATTAATTATTAACTTTTTTGCGGTATTTTAATTATTATTTTCTTTTTGATTTTAATGAATTTTTTTATTATACATTTATATTAAAATAATAATATAAATTTCGGTTTTATTTTTTGTTATAATAAATATGTATAGATTAGATTAATGTTTATATAATAATAATAATAATAAATTTTTTAATTATAAAATCCTATAGAACACAAAAGGAGTGTGGGTGGGTAAGGTGGTATTATGTGTTTTGAGGAAGGAGAGGCGGGTAACACACACTATAGTATATATATACCACCATAAAACTACATATGTGGCGGACTGCATGGTCCCAATTGCCTGGATGGTGGTGGCACCCACCTTGTGTTGCACAGCGACGCATCCGATAATACGGAAATTCGTTTATCGACAATATAGTCCTTTGGCTGTTGCAATATTTGCGATGTCCGATCTGTGTTCAGTTGCTTCTGTGAACGGGCACGCTGTAATGGACAATCACCACCGCCGATGCCACCATTTGTCACCACAATCGGTGTATTATTGTCACTATAATTCGACATTGCACCATAAATGCTTGTGTTCATTAGGCACTCGTCAACGCTCACCGACGATGACATGTTGTTCACACTCTTGTCCCACGTATTCTTAATCATGTTGTGCGATGTGTCCAGAGCACTGCTCGAGCTCCGTTTTGACGACATCGAATTATGATGATGCGACATTGTGTGCGACGCATTCTGTTCATTTTGCTTTCTTGCTTCGGCGTCGTCCTTCTCCTGGGCACGCTTACGCCGTCTCTTCATACAAATCACCACAGCGACAGCAATTATTGAGATCACGGGAATAGCGACAGATAGGATAGCGATTAGAATCACTTGTCCACTACTTAGGCCATCGCTACGGCCACTCTGGGCCTCATGGTGTGTCGTCGAGATGTGTCGTGATAAACTGCCAGCATCCCATGCGGCAGAATATGCCTCGTCCTCACATTGTGTGCCACGAAATCCACCTGGACACACACACTGAAAACTGTTTACTCGATTCACGCAGGTGCCGCCATTCTTGCATGGGGCTGAACTGCACTCGTCAATATCAATGCTACAGTCCTTTCCAGTAAAACCAAGTCGGCAAGTGCACCGATAGTCATTATTTAAATTCGTGCAGGTGCCGCCGTTTGCACACGGCTTTGTCAAACACAAATCAACTTTATTGTCGCACAGTGAGCCTATATATCCAGGCACACATTGACAACGAAATTGATTCACTAAATCAATGCATGTGCCACCATTTAGACATGGATTACCTTGGCAATCGTCTATATTCTCTTGACACCGTTGACCTGTGAAGCCAGATGGACACTGGCATTGAAATGTATTACCCTTATTGACACATGATCCACTATTCTGACATGGATTCGGATTGCACTCGTCTATTTGTATCTCACAATTTGTTCCGCTATAACTAATTGGACACTCACATTTAAAACCGTGTTGTGTGTCACGACATGTACCATGTTGACACGGTTTATCGGCACACGTCTGTGTTTCCTTTTCACAATGTTTACCAATCCAACCTTTACGGCATTCACACCGATAATTCCGTTTGGTTACATCATCATGGCATGCGCCACCATTTAAACAAGGTGAATTTTGACAATCACTAATTATTGTTTCACAATCGGTACCAGTAAAGCCGGGCGGACACTTGCATGTGTACAAACCCTGTCCGGTATTAAAACATGTACCACCATTTTGGCATGGCCGATGATTTGTACAATAATTTAAATCCTGATTACAAAATAGACCGCCCCAGCCCTCTTTACAATGGCATTCCCATGGCTTCTTGCATGTACCATGTACACAGCCGGGATACGGTTCACATTCATCACATAATGCACCTTTCCAACCAGACTGACAACTGCAAATTATAATAAAAAAATTTAATACATTATTACATATTTAATTACTTTAAAAGAATAAATAAATAAAAAATTTAGAACGTGAGGAAAAGTTTAAACATTTTTGCATTATTTTCACATTGAATGGTTTACTGTTGATGATGACAAACGATGATGATGATGATCGAAATTCTCTGCTTTGTTTTTATATTATATTTTCACATTCATATTATTATTATTATTAATAATAATAAGTACTTAAACGACATCAGATTAACAAATAAAATTTAAAAATAAGAACCGCAGTTATGAATACAAATTAAATTTTTCTGTTTTTATTTTTAGCTGTTTCGTATGATGATGATGATGTTTGTTTGGTGGGTGGATAGTAGAGTAGTTGATGATTTAAGAAGCAACAAAAATAACCATTAACTGGTGATGATCATCGGTGTGCCATATAATGACCTTCATTAATAGTATTACAGTAATAAGGATAATTGTCAACGACGGGCGTGTGTTTGTTTGGTAATGAAAAGGATATGTTTTGTCTAGACAAAATGTATGTGTGATTCTGCGAAATAAAAATCACAAATCGCAATCATCATAAAAATTATACTATTGCGGCTCTGACTGAATTCACCAATATTATTATTATTATTGCCGGTTTATTAATAAAAAAAGAAAGAAAAAAAAAACTACAGTTTGTCACACAATTATACTATCAACGATCGTTTGTATCGTGAGAAATAATTGTCACAACAAAAATAATAATAATAATAATAATAAATTTATTATTAAAAGAATTATTTATTTTATTTTTTTAATAGCAACAAACAATACAATCGATCGGTTTCTTCGTCGTTATTATTATTGTTGTCATCGTTGTGTTGTCTTAGTCGTCGTTATTGTCGATTCATTCTTAATTTATTATTATTATTATTTTTATTCTTCTTCTTTTATATATTTATTCATATTAATTTTGTTTATTATTGTGATCAGTGTGATCAGAGAGAGAATTACATCGTACACAATACAAATAAAAATACTCTGTGTGTGTATGAATAAAAATGAATAAAATTCACCAACAAATAGCATTTATTTATCGATAATTATTATATAAATGTATTTAAAGAACAAAAAATAAAATTAAATTAAATATTCACGTTTAATAATAATGAAAAAGAAGAAGAAGAAAAATTGAATTAACAATAAAAAGAAAAAACAAAGAAGACTTTCTTAAGAAGGACGTTTATGATGAGAATTTTATTTTTACAACAAAACACAATATACTGACTGACTTAATGCCATTGGCATTATTGCAATGCAAAGTATTTCACAACAACACATGTAATAAGTTTAATTTTTTATTAAGCTGCTTATAAGCAATTATTATGACGTAAAAAATACAAATAATATTCGGTGAGTTTTTTTTTTTTGTTTTGCTAAAAATTAAATAGAAATTTTAAATTTTATTCTAATTTTTTTAATCTTTTTTATAACCGTTTTTTGTTTGTAGTGTAAAAAAGAAATTTTATTAATCAGAAAAATAAAGAAAAAGAAATAATTTAATAAAAATAAGTACGCGCGCACACACAACACACAAATATAAAAAAATTAAAAAATGAATGCGGTGTGGGAATGCATTGAAAATTCAAGACGTAATGTCCCGTAACTCGCGTGACGCCATATGAATAAGAAATGCGCGGACTATTGATGATTATTTAATTTAATCTTTTTTATTTTATTTTATTTTTTATTAATAATACATTAAATACATTTTTAAATTAAATTAAAAAAAAAAACGAAATATAGAAATCCCGTGCGATATTATGTTTGTTCCTTATTTAATCGTTTGGCAATTCATTGGAAATTTAATTACTTTACGCGATTTTTATTACGCGATCGATCATCATACACGATCGTTTAATAAAAAAAAAAAAATATTAATATTTTTTCACTACATTGTAGCAATAAACACACTACAGGTATTGTGTCTCACGATCACTTAAATATTTATATTTTTAAGTGAGAATAAAAAATTAACGAAACCACAGAATACGATCATTTTCTTTAAGAAAAAATATTAACCTTGAACGCGAAAATAATCTCATTTTTATTCCACATAAATTATATTTAAAACAAAAAGAAAATTATTATTTTTATTTATTATTTCCGTGAAGCATATTTTTCTTTCTTTTTTTTTTTAATTATTAATAATTTTTGTTTTTTTTTTTAACTTTGCAGATAGATCTGCGTCCGGAAAAGGTAGTAGTAATCACCGGCGATCATATCGTTGTCATCATTTTATTAAATCAAACTACATAGTATTCCTACTATTACTTTTGCTAAGAGCCACCATCACAAGTCCATCATCACAAGGTACAAAAAAAAAAAAGAAAAAAATAACACACGTCGTGGGAAATACCTGAAGAAGGGGCGTGTCAAATACAATTTATCGCGCCGCGCAATTTAATAAGCTTTCTGATATAAGCATGTTTATTAATAATTTATGAATAAAATAAAAAAATAAGTCTCGAGGATCAACAGATCGATCACCATCAGTCGATCACAAGAAACAGGAAAACGGTCAAGCCATCATGTTTTCTATTGAATTATTCTTTAATTTGAAGCGATTATTACTAATAGGAAAAATTAATAGTAATCACCGTAACGATGGATTAAAAAGAAAACAAATTCCATTGAATGTATTGAAGCGAACCGTTCTATTCGGCGGATTATATAAGTTTGGTAAGAATTTTTTATTTATTTATGAATGTGATTTTTATAGTTTTATTTTTTTTATTACTTTAATCTTAATTATTAATTTATTCATATTGTAATTGTTTGTTTATACCACCACCAACAACTTATTGACGGTTTATTTATTTATTGAATTTATAATGTGGGAGTTTTTTCTTTTTGTTTTTTGTTTTATTAAATATTTGCTGTTGTTGTCGCGATTGTGCTACTAGTTTTTTATTTTTATTTTTAAACATTAATAAACAATTACTGCTAAAAATATAATTTATTCTTTCTATTAAAAAAAGACAAATTAAAACAGAGAAATAAACACCTTCTCACGGGATACAACAGCAATAGACATAAAATTCTATCACGATGACGGTTGGTAGTTGGTGGGTGACACAATAATACATTTTTGTTTGTCACAATTTTAAATTATTTTATTTATTTATTTATTTAATTATAAATAAAAATATAAAAATTACTTACATGCATTCATTTGGTTTATTACAATTGCCATGCTGTTCGTCACAACCAGGTAGACAGCGTGCTAAAATATAAATAGAAAAAAAAATTAATTAATTTAAATTAAATAGAATTAGAATTTAGTTTTATTGCAGGCGGCGGACAGGCAGATGGACAAATATTGATAATTTAATAAATCAATAAATATTGTAACACATATTTGTTTACTTAAAAAGCAAAACTTGTAATCATTTTTGATATGCAAAGTAACTTGTGATAATATATTAACGCAATAAGAATTATTTTATTAGCTAAACTATAATTGTCGCGTGCCAACATCTGCCTGTATATATTTTTGTTTATTTGCTTTTCGTTTTCTTCTGCTTCTACTTGCTTTTTTTCACAAAATTATTTTTTATTATTATTAATAATAATAATCATCTAGATACGGATAAATAAATAAATAAATAATATTTACTCATGTAGAAACATAATAATTCTACATAATTATATTTTTATTAACTTAAATAAATAAATAAATAAAAATTTTATTCAGCTGTCCCTCAATTAACAATTATTTTTTTTTTCTTTTTCATTTTATTTTAAATTAATGTTTATATATTGTCGCGCTTTTGATATTAATAACAATAATAATAATAATAATAATAATAATAATATAATAATCAAGAAGAAAAAATAAACACAATAATAATTTTTATAAAGAAAATTGTAACGAGTGCGCGCGCGCTCACCACTTAAATTTCTTTGACAAAAGCAAAAAACTGCATTTGTTTTTCTGTGCGACCACAGAGTAAATGTTTATAAACCAAAAATAATTTTGTTTTTAACTTTTAAATAACAAACCGAAACAAACAACAACGAGTAAAACGACTGAAAATAAATTAAATTTTTTTTTTATATATTCTCTTGCACCTTGCGTTCGCGAGCGCTCATTAAAATTTAATTTAATTAACTTTAAACAACAAAAGTCTATTTAAATAAAACAAAAGTAATTTAAATTGATTAAGAAAAAAAATGTTAATCAAGTCGATGACAATGAGACGAGAGACAGAAGAAGCGAATCTTGTGGTGTTCTTCTACAGTTACAAAACACCTGTTTTTACTTGTTGTTTATTTAATTAATTAACGACATTTATTTTCTAATTGAAAAATAATTAATTAATTAATTTTATTCTAGTAAATTTATTACTTTTCTTGTTTTAAATCATTTATGTGTAATGTAATTAGTGCTTAATTGTATCAATACATACTGTATACGTTTACACTGTGCTTAATGGAGTAGCTAAAGATATAATCAAGTAATTATCACCTTTACTATAATCACATAATACTAATAATAAAGTTAATAAAATGAAAAAGAAAATACATAATGACTATGCAAAATAATTATTATAATAATAATACCAGCCAACAGGTAAATAAATATCATTTAAGTCTAATCGTTGAGAAAAATCAATAAGGAAAAATATTGATAAACCAAAGAAAAGAAAAAAAAGGGATGAAAATTATTTCCCACAAGTATTTTAATGAATAATTTAAATAAAATAATTATTTTTTTTTTTGGTTTATTCCAGATCTAACTATGCCGAAAAAGAAAAACAACTTTGTATCGTAGAGAACCCAACTAACACTGCTATCAACATTAATTAAAAGATGAAGAAACGATGAAGTAGAGAAGAAGCAACACTACTTAAGCAAGGTACCTTTTATAACTTTACTACTTAATACTTTTCGTAGGTTAAAAAACACACAGCGACGACAATCAATTCAAGACACATATCTGTTATCCATCCAACAATATTACAGGATAAGAAAACATTTCATTAAACAAAAAATATTTAATTCTCATCAACAAAATTACTTAAAATCAATGACCAAAGTAGTATTATTATTATTGGATCATGATGGCTTTTATAAGTAATCGAAAATTACTTTTTAATCCAATTATCAATTTAATAAATAAAAATGAAAAAATTCTTTTAGTCTTAATACCACCATTGTGTGTTGTGTTATGGTGTGACTCGACCCTTTTTTTTATTACTTTAAAAATAAATACCAATTTTGTCTTTTATTTTTTTTCACATGATTATTATAAATTTTTATTTACATATTTTTTGTTCTCTTCGATCACATTTCCATTATGCATTTATATGTTTGATATTTACCTGATTGTCGTAATAACAACAATAACAATGGATTTAAAATTAAATAAAATTATAAAAAAAAAGTGAAAATCATACTTTCTAAAAACAATAAACAATTTTTCCTATACTTTAATCAAAATTACATATTATTAAAAAAAAATAATGCAATTCAGAAGAGAAATATTAAAAATAATCGTAGCTGGAAAAATATGCTGCTGCCTGCCATTTGATTATTACTTTAACATATTTTTTTTTAACACCGTTTATTATTGAATTAAAAAATGAAAAGAAATGCTTAAGCCGGAAAAAAAACACTTTTTAAAAGCCACTCTCTACGCCACTGTGATTTAATCACAAGAAAATACCAAAAAGAAAAAAAAACCTAAAGGATACGACGAAGAGAAAAAAAAGCAAAACAAAGCAATCTGACGACTACCTTTAAATACGAAGCAGCATATCATCAAAACGAAAACGAATTATACCTACCAAGTGGTAGCTGGGTATAGAGCTCCCGGCGTGGGAAGATACTGAAAACAAAAAAAAAAAAACTATCCGAAAATTATGTTTAAAAACATAAACGTTAAAGAAGAAGATAAAAGGAACAAAAATAAAAAAGCAACACACAAGTATAACTGCATATGCATGTGCCGGTGCCGGTGTACACAGTGTTTTTTTTATTCATTATATGTTTAGTGCCTGTCTGTCGTCTTATTTTCTCGTATCCATATAGAAAAGACAAAAAAAAATGTATAATAATGAAAACGGAAACCTTCTTTTTTTTTTCTTTTTAAGAAAAATAAAACACACAAAGATTTAAGTAGTTTAAGCCAGCAACAATATTAAAATTACAACACACTTTGTGTGAGACAACAGAATACAACGTCATAATCATCATCACCATAGCATAGGTGAGTTGTTTTTAATTATTACACAAAACGACTAAACTCTAAACACTTTTGGAAGTAATTAATAACGATTATATGTGGCCTAATAATTTTCTTTATATTTTTTTTTTTTTTGATTTCTTTTTAGGCAACAAAATAATAATTTAAGCAAAAGTTAAGACAGCTTAGAAAATAAATAATAAAAAACTAAATGATTGAATCAATGAATGAAATAAATAACAATTATGTACTTAATAAATAGAATTAAAATCATGATGATGATGATGATGATGATACCACCTTAAGTCAAATATTTTTCTATTTTAAATAATATTCATTTGTTTATTATTTTTGTATTTTGACAGATGAATAATAGCGCAGTAAATATCAAATTGATAGTTGGTTGTTTAAAAAGAGAGAAACCATTTAAATCAATAATAATAAACATATATAATTTAAGTATTTAATAAAAGAATCTCTTCAATAACAACCAAAAAAAAAAAAGAAATAAAACCACGCACAATATATTAATCAAAAAGAAATTGAGAAGAAAAGATGTAAAGAAAAAAAGAACGAACTTAAATTAGGGACAAATCACGCCAACAACATTTAATAAAATATTCTTTATTAAAAAATTATGCAAAAACTTTCTAAAACCAAAGAAAAACCAAATCAAATCGTTACTATGCTAATCACCTTGCAGAAAAATTAAAACAAAATAAAAAACAAATGCTAAAACAACACTGTTCGCCATTTTGTTGCACAACATTTAAGTCAACTTTATTTTCAAATGAAAAGAGAAAAATTACATTTTAATCAAATAAAAGTGTAAATATAGCAGAAAAAAAAATTAACTAATTAATTGATTTATCTTTAAGCAATAAATAATAATAATAATAATGAAAACGGCGGCGGCAACAGCAATAACAGCGATAATAATACTGCTTATTGATTAAAAAAGAAAAATAATTACTTTAAAGTGATTTTTGATGAGAATTAAACAGTGAATTATATTTAATTACATTAACCAGTTATGAATTGTTTTCATTTTTTTTTTTAATCATCATTGGTAAATACCTAAAAAAAAATAATCAGACAAACCAACAACAGGTCAGAAAAGAACACTACAAACACAATACAATTATTGTTATTATTTAAAAGATGAGTAACATCAATAATTACCAATAACAATATAAGTAAAATAACCACATGAAATAAAAAATAATTCATTATTAAATTATCTTTGGTTTGCTTAACTTTAAATTATAATAATTAGAAATAAAATTAAAAATTGCTTACCTTTGGTACAATAATCACTTTGCCATCCTGATAAACAAACACGTTCACCAGTTGCCGAACATGTATAATGTCCGAATTGATCATCTCTTGGACGACATAAATTTGCACAGCCAACACCATAATAATGTGCATCACAGGTTACACGAAAATCATACTGTATACTTGAATGTACAGACTCATGTTTATCTTCGGTCCACTCTGTTGACACATCCAATACACGTTGTATCGATAAACGTGATATTAAATCACCAGCTGGAAATATAAGAAAAAATTAATAAATTTTAATTACATGAAAATAAAATTCACGAGAGAGGAAACATAAATTATACAAAATAAACGCTATCATTCATATAAAATCAAAGAAAATCCACTGATGATGATCATCATCATCATCTTAATTCTTCGTTTATTAAATTTTTATACAAATACACACAGAGAGCAGGTAGAAAACTTAAAAAATTAATATTAATAATCATATACCTCTTTATGATTTGCGATTCAAATTGAAATAAAATAAAATAAAATAAAAACAGCAAAAGAATTATGTTGCCGTGGATTAAAAAAATACAACAACCAGAAACATGTGGCCTTCGGAAAGCGAAATATTAAAAATAAATTCATAAATTCTACAATCCATCTATAACAACGGCAACGACGACGACGACGACAACAATATAAGAATGTGACTGATCTATAGCAGCAGCAGCAGCAGCAACAACAGCAAATACACATGTATTATGCATAAAGTAAAGTCATACGAAAGGAAACAACCAAACTGCAGGTGTTTTATTCAAAGACAGGTTCGTTGCATTTATTTATTTCGTTTTTATTTCATTCAACCATTGCTGCTCGATTGTTGATGAAATACTTTTTTTTTTTTAGAAAACACACAAAAATTAATGCTGAAAATTTTCTTATTTAAACACATAACAAAGATCATTTACTTTAGTTAAAATGAAACAAAGAAGAATGAAATCGAATTAAATAATGAAAGAATGAAATCAGATAAACCAGATTTATTTTAACATTACATTACTCTACTCTACTCTACTCTACCTCAATGATTATTATTATTTTTGTTTAAGTAACGAAATAAAAAAATAATTATTTATATAAAAAATAAAAAGAAAAACGAGAAATCAATTTTAAGAAGAAACAAATAAGAAAAGAAATAGTTGTAGAAGAAAAAGAATAAAAATAAAACCAGAGAAATACACTTGGAAGATCAATTTTATAAGAACGCAAACATGTAATAGCAGCGCAACAGTAATAGCATCAACAACTAACCAACCAACCAGCCAGCCAACCACAATAATCATCCAAGTCATGCATGCACCATTATATACATTGGCGGCGAGGTAATTTTTATTATTTTCTTTATTTATCATTAAGAGTATTTCCATGATGTTAAAGAAAATCTGCTGGGAAACAATGTCTCAAAGAAAACTTATTCGAGTCTACAATGAAAATTCTACTACACAATAATCAAGTAAAAATAATTCCGTTTTCAACTATAGAAACGCAAAAGCAAATAAACAAATACAATTATACGCGACATCGTTCCGCTTAAATGGATTTTCTTCATTTATTTACATTTTATTAATTTTAGTTAAATTAACTAAAACTCATGTTATATTATGTTCAGTTAAGTTCCCATACACATTATTACATTATTGGAATTATTTATTTATTTATTAAAAAACTATACACACAGAGTGGTGTACACACGAAGACTTAACAAAAACAAAGAATAAAGCTGAGAATATTAAACACAAACAAGAATGAAGAATATAAAAATATAATTATATTACTTGCCGTTTTTTATTTTCTTTATTTTTGCGAATTTCTTTATTTTTTATGCAAGAAATAATCGGTTTTGCTTCTTGTGTGTGATTTAAGAGAAATAAATACTTTGCAAATTTTAATTAAGAAAATTATTAATCTTTTTTTTTTTTACCGGTAAAGAAATAAATTAATTGTTTAACCGTTTTGTTGTACCGTAATGAACGCAAAATTAAAAAAAAAATATAAAAATCGCGACTTTTATTTGGATGTTGGATTGACAAACAATTTTTTCTTTCTGTATTATTTTCATTGAAATAAATTCTTTTTTGGAAACATTTTATTATCCTTATTGTTGTATAATCCAACAATTATCCTTGAATACAATGTATTTTTGCACAAAAGACAGCAGAAAAAGAAACGAAAAAAAAAAAAGTCACCAAAAACAATTTTCAACAAATATTTGTAAAGAAAAATATATATTTATAAAAAAATTCCAAGAAATAAATGAATTGAATAATTATTTGTTATTAAATACATGTCGGTCGTCGTTTTAGTTTGTTGTTAAAAATTCGCCAATACTGAATTATATTAGGTACTACATATTTCTATTAGACATTTGATTTATGTTTTGCTTTATTTTATATTTTTTCTTCTCTTTAAATAGAAAATAACAAATTTTTATTGCAAAGAAAAACAAAGTGATTGTTGTTGGCTGTCATTATTGTTGTTGGTTATAATCAGTAACAGCACTAATAGCAACAACAGAGCAAGTAGTTAAGTTGAGTAAAAAATAAACAGCCAAGCCAACAAACAATTTACATTTATTCTACTGAATGTAAGTAGTTTTATGTTTAAATGACACAAATTAAAAATTTTCATTGCAATAAATTATTATTTTTATATTTTTTTTTCTAGACATATGAATCTTGTTTTTTGTTAAAGAAATAAAAAAGCCCAAAAACACAGTCAACTTTCATCATTTGTATACACCACTACCAGCAGCAGCAGTAATAGCAACAGCAGCAATCGCGAAAATAAATAAAAAACGAAAATTAATTAATTATTGATAAAAGAATTAAAAAAACGGTTGCTTGTTCCAATTTAAGTGCAAATAAAATCCACGATAAATAAAAAAACAGGTACACCACCAGCACTATCAAAAGGTAAAAAAAAATCAATAAAACTTTCGCTAATTATTTTTATCAATATATATATTTCGCGATAAAGCAAAACAAAAAAATATACGCGAATTTTACACTTTCCAGTATTTACTAAGGCAAAAAAAAATTATAATTATTTTTTTTCTTTCAGATTCTTATCGTGACTTTACGCGCTGCCAAAAAATAACCAATGGAATATATATATATAGATGTAATTAACTTTCTTCAGGTAAGTGTTTATTTTTCTTAATAATTTCTTAACAAAATAAGCCGTAAAAAAAGTAACATCTGGCCAAAAAAATATAAAATTGTTTTCCTTACAATGCTGATTAAGCATTAAGAAAAAAAATCAATTTCTATGCAACAAAAGCTTTGAAAAATTGTCAAACAACAAAAAAAAAAGGTAGAAAATCTCAGGTATTTTTTTTCGCTTAAAATCCAAGACAATTTTCTCAATTGTTTAAAAAAAAATTAAACAAAAATATTCTGCTTTTCATTGAAAATAAAAGAAATTTTTCGGTGACACAAAATTAAAATTCAATGAAATAACAAATTCCAGTTGTGGTTCTCTTTCAATTCTTCAGGCAATTTTTTTAAATAAATTCTTTAATGGAAAATCATCTTCTATATGCCATTTGTTTCACCTTTAACAAAGTCAATATTTCATCCACAAAATAAAATTCATGCAAATAGAGATTTCTTTTAGTTATTACTGTTGCTGCTGCTGCTGTTACTGCACTTTAAAACTCCTTTTAAACGGAATTTCGTCTTCTTTATCATCGTCTTTTGAATTGTAACAAAAAAAAAACCAAAGTTAAACATACACACAGAAAAAGAAAACGACCTTAAGGTCAGCAGCGCACGAATGTACCATAAATCGACAAAACATAGAAGAGAAAATCATTAAAAGACGACAAGACAACACGATAGAAGCAACACATAAAGCGCGTTAATTTTTTTTTTTATTTTTATTCTTCATCATCATTTTTCATACAATATTTTTCGACATATGTATTTATTTACATTTCTATACTCGTAACAACAACAGTAAGGTGACGGCCAAAGGTTAAAATAAAATTTATTTAACAATAGAAATAACGCATCGAACAATTTTTAAACCAAACAAATATTCTTCTTTAATCATCATCAATGCCAAAATTGTACTAAAAATAAGCAAAAAAAAACTACCAAGAATAACACAATGACGATATATGACAGCATAGTTAAAATAGAATTATTTAATAACCGTGTTAAAATCAAGGTATTTAGCACAAAATATGTAATAAACATAATACCACATAACCAACCACCCTTAATACATAAATTTAATGTATTCGCATTTTTTTGTTTGTGAATTAAAAAAAAAATAGTTTTTTCTATGAATATAATTTATTGATTCGCGAATAGCACAAGATACAACACACACACACGCTAATTAATTCAGATAATTAAAGTATTTTTTTTATTAATTATATAGTAGCAGCTACAGCAGCAGCCTTGAAATCATTTATAATTCACACGCACAAATACATTGTTTATTTTTTTACTATTAAGAGACAGACAGACAGACAAAATAACGTTTTAAATTGTATAAACTTTACATTTCTTTAATTTCATAAATTTCCTTAAAGTGTTTTATTCCGTTTCTTTATATTACACACACACACACACACAAAAATAATATAAAAACGTATGGTTTGTGTTTAACAATCGGTCGCTAGCTTAAGGCTACACAAAATAATATCATCAGCAGCGGTAACAACAACATAATCATCATCATCAGCAGTAGGAGCAACAAACAACCGATTAATAATGTTCTGCTAAAAACACAGTGCAGGCAAAGAAAGTACTCTATGGTGGAGGATTTATAAACACACAAAACTAGTGTAATCAGATGAAAATTGTCGATGAAAACAGGAGGAACAAATTGTGAAACTCATTGAAAATTTTATCAGAGGCCATGTGTTATTATTAAGTTGTCTTTTCTTAAACCAAACTTAAAAAAAAAAACGTTAAGAAAGGAAGAAAAAATTAAGAAAAAACAAAAAAAAATTCTAGATTAAAGTGAGTGAAAAAAATATTATTAAACGCCGCTAATGTAATTTTCACTCAACACAATGGGTCTTCCTTTTATTTATTTTATGAATGAAAACAAGAAAAAAACGAAAAAAAAACTCAATGAATGAATGACAATATGTCATCCGATCAGTAGTCTTTCCCTCTAGCTTCCAACACACACATAAATAAACAGGATTTTGCATCATCAAGCGAAAATAATAAAAATACATTTGCAAAGTTGTTGTTTTTTTTGCAGCATAATTTTCTGATTAACAAAACCAAAACCAAAAAAAAGGACGAAGTTTCGCTTACAACCACTTCCGGTCGGTGGTATATAGTATTTTTAATAGTGAAAATGGTGCACGCAAAACAAAATATCAGCACACATACAAAAACTGTCGTTTAAATAAAAAACAAAACATAAAAAACTACCAAAACGGAACGAAGACAGACCGGAAATTATTTAACAAAACAAAAAATAAAAATGTATGTTTCTGGCTGTTTTTTTTTGTTAAGAAAAGAATTTTTATTTTGCTTCTTATTGTTATCCCGGGATCACAAAAATAATAATAATAATAATAAATCTAATTTCCAAGGACAATTTTACGTTAGAAAATATAGAAAAACACAAACAGATAATCCTTCCGTAGGGTGGTGGAATAATAATTTTATTAAAAAAAATCTCCATTTTTATACAGCAATAATTAATTTTTCTACATAAAAAATATATTAATGGAAAATACTTACATGGTGATCGTGATATTGTCTCATTTGTGTCATGCCAAGCTTCAACAATCAGTGTAAATGTACCCTGAAATAAATAAATAAATAAATATTAGAGAAAAATCGAATTTTTAAAAAAAGATAAATATTTGAAATAAAAAATGTTTTTTTTTATATCAATATTTGCTTCCTGCTCAATATACAAATGTCAATAGACGACGATTCGATTACATACTTGAGAGAGTAGTGTACGACAACAATAATATCATTATTATTAATATTAAAAATTGTAATCATCTAGCAGAGTAATAAACAGCAACAGCAGCAACTGTAGTAGTAGTCGTAGTAGTTAAAAATAACAACAATCAACAATGCAGAGTGTATAAGAGTTGATTTTTCAAGAGTTTTTTAACCATCCAATAAATCACTTTTTATTGAATAAATAAATAAGCAGGAAAAACACAATCATTATAATGTAATCAAAATTTTATAATTAAAATGTGTGGGCGCAAAAATATGTGGTACCACCGTCATTTCCATATTAAATATTTACAAATAATTTCTTCAATAAGAATACTAACAAAACATATAGACAAAAATTTTTATTTTATTTTTCTCGTTAGACCAATATGTACTCGTATATGGCATAGAAATATTTTTTTCTTCTTCTTCTTCTTTTCTTAACTGTACTTTGGTTGACATTTAACATTTATTGTGTGTTTTGTGTGCACGATAGATGAGAAAAAACAATGAATAAAAGTCGCCAAACAAAAAAACAGTATGACGAATTATTTTTAATATTTATTTTTTCAATCAAAATCATCAATTTAATCAAGAAAATTAATTTTATTTTTTATTTATTTAAATATTTCTAATCAATAATACAGAAATAAAAACTGCTTAAACTGAGCAGAGTGACTGTATTTGTTGCAACACAGATGATTTCGTTTGTGATGATCAATAATAAACGTTCATAATGATCACACAAAAAGTAATAGTTAAACCGGCAAAAAAATAATAAATCTCTTCTACTAAAAACACTCAGTAAATCAGCGTTTTTTTTTTTGCGGTTTTTCTTTTAACAAAAATAAATCTTTATGAAGCACCATAATGCGAAAAACACATTTAATTATGTAATACAACATCTTGTTTTTCCACTTTATTGCTTAGATAAATTAATAAATTTTAATTTTTCTCTGTTTTTTTGATAAAAACAAACAATCAGAGACAATTTGATCTTAAAATGAACTCACAATATTAGTCACAAAAACAATAAGAAATCATATTTAATTAATAAATTAAATAATTAAAAATCAATAATAATTATTGTTAAAAAACATAAATATAGTCTCGCGCGCGCATATGTTTCTTTAATTAAAAATTAAAATAAATAAATATCGCGACGACAACACGCCAAAAAACTAAAAAGAAAAAATAAAAACAAGCCATAAAATCGTAATTGATGATTTCTTAATTTAATTATCAAAGAAAATATTTAATTGTTTTTATTTTTTATTTTTTAATTAAATTAAATTTAATCGCGTTAATTGTGTTTTTTTTTATTTATTTATTAAAACAACAAACGTTGTGCTGTTAAAACAAAAAAAAAAAAAGTTAAACTTTTCTTCGCGAAAACGCACATTTCAACATAGAAGAATAAAAAGTAAAAATTTTATTTAATTAAAATATTTTTCTTGTTTTTCCACAACAATCAAATCGTAGTTATAAGTCTGTCACTCTGCTGGAGGCAAAGATCACATTTTATTTTCAAAAAAAAAAATAAATAAACGCGCACACATATTGTCTCTGTTTGCAAAAAAAAAAAGTAATGCGAAAAAAAAAAACATATTT
This sequence comes from Ptychoptera contaminata, assembly GCA_963942525.1. Taxonomy (NCBI): domain Eukaryota; kingdom Metazoa; phylum Arthropoda; class Insecta; order Diptera; family Ptychopteridae; genus Ptychoptera; species Ptychoptera contaminata. The sequence continues at coordinate 2,966,559 of OZ012639.1, read as the reverse complement.
TCCATTTGTGTCTATCTATGTATATATAAACGAATAAACGAACGTCTCCCGCTTATTATTATTATTTTTATTATTATTGCGTAAATAACGTATTTTTATCAACAAACAAATAAACAACTAGAGCACCTGCTTTTTTTTTATTATTATTATTATTTAAACTGCATAAATGTTACAGCAGAGTGGGTGACACGCAATTGAAAACAGAAAAAAACAATTTAAATGTGTGTCGACAAGACTATTATCGATTTTTTCTTATAAGCCCTGCATATTATGGATTTTAATTCCTAGATAAAAAAAAAAAAGAAAAAATTTTGTAACGGAAAAATAGCTGAAAAGGTAACAAAAAACAGCGTTAAAAACCCTACAATATAAAACTGTTTAAAATTCGTTACAGTATATAGTCATCAGACATCCAGTATTTTCAAAAGCATTATTATTATTATTAGCTGGCTGGTTGGCTTGCTGGCCCTCATAATTCGCTCAAGTTTATTTAGACAAAAAAAAAAATAAACATTAAAACACTAGGCGATCTCAACGGGCGCATTTTTACTATGTCAATGTGTACTGCTAGCTGCAGTTGCTGTACACAACACTCGTCTATCCGAAAACGAAATAAATATAAAGTTTCTGTTGTTTGTTGTTACCCCTTTAAATATATAAATTTATTAATAATTTTTTCTTTTATTTAAGGAGAGTTAATACTAAACGCGACTAAATAACGAAAAACGCGACTTAATGATCATTAATTTTGTTGTTTTTTTTGATAGTTTCAGTTAAATGTAGTTTAATGACTTTATTTTTAAACATTTATTATCGCTGTAAATGATCACTTTGTGACAAAAATATTCACTTTTAAAATGCAATTTCTTAAATTTTGATTCTTTTTTATTTTTTTGTCTATGCGGCTCTAAATATCGCGTCTAATAACATATTTTGTAGCTTTAAAAATACATACAAACAGGCAGATAATACGATAATATTATTTCAATTTACCCTAATTCAACTCTGTAAAGAGCCAAAAGTATATAATAAATGTATGCGATCAAGTATATTCGTACAACCTGAACGGCAGATGTTAATTTTTATATAAAAATAAATAATCGTCGTCACGTCATAGTTTGTGTTTTGTGTCACAAAATTTTGTTTGGTTATTCCTGTCGCTTGTTTTACTACATATACTAAAATAACTAAGTGTGTTTTTGGCATATGGTCCCTCAACACTCTGTACGTTTTTATTATATTTTGCTGCTGTTGCTGCTTTTAATGTTTTGCGAAAAAAATAAAAGTTAAATTAAATAAAATTAAACCACCACTTACCGGCCATGTAAAATCAAATGGAAATCTTATTGGATTTATAAAACCATGTTGTTGACTTTGTGTTGTTAAATTTATTGAATTTTCACCTAATATCGGTGTTATAACATCGCCAAATGTACACGGTGATGTTGTATCAATTTTTGCCTGATAATGTTTTAAACAAACACGAAAACGTGTCCGACAACCACCTAAACATTTACCAGTTAATGTATCTGTACGTCCACTACAACAGGCACCGACATTATTTTTACCATTATCATTTTTAAAATATTTTAAACGTAACTCAAATAGGCCAGAGCATTCAATCTGTAATTAAAGAAAAAGAAAAACGTAATTAATTATTTAAATATTTAAAAATTTATTATATTAATATTTAAGTGAAAATAACAAACAATTTTCCAAGAATTAAATAAGAGATTTTTTGTGTTATAATTACGATCGACGATGACGAGAACAGAAAAACATAGAAACGACAACTAGACAAAAACTGTCTACAATCACTAATGTGATAAAGTTTCTTTGTTTTTTTTTGCTTTAAATTAATTTTTCGCTGATTTAAATAGAATTTTTCTTTTAATAAAAAAACAAGTAAATGTGAGAAATATTAATAATTATAATAAATAGATAAAAAAAAACTGGATATTAAATACAATTAATAATAATTATTATAATTATAGATTAGAAAAGAAGAAAAAAATTTAATTAATTTATAAAAACGAAAGAAAATTATATGCGCACGCGGATTATCTTTAATAAAAGCAAAATTTTTCTCTTCTTTATTTCTTTTAATTCTTTCTTAATTCCAATATATATTTATATAAATTTTGTCTGCGTTTTAATGCTTTTTCATTTCGTTTGCCAAGCATAGAAAAATTTTAAATAAAATAATTTTCAATAATTACAGTAAAATTCAAGTAATTCTCTACAATGATGTGTTTTTTTTGTGTCAAAATTATACCAAAAATATGTTTTCAATTCATTGAAAATTCAGAAATTTATTTAAAAATTAATTTTGTTGTTTGGCTTAAGTGTGTAAAGTGAGCGCGCATCAATTTCATTTTACTTTAAACATTAAAAAACATAATTTAATAGTAAGTGAAAAAGGTGCTGGTCATTCAATTTAGTCAATAAATAATTCTTTTATAAAAATTAAAATCAAATTGTGCTCCTCTCTGTGATTAATTTTAATTTTTTATTTTATTTAAGCGAAAAATAAACGAAAAATCCAAACAGGCTAAATAAGAAATAAATAAACACTCGCTGCTGCTTGCCATCGGAGAAGAGTTAAGTTAAGTTACGTTAAGTCAAGTATGTAACAAACACGTATATGTTGTTTATTATTAACTGCCGGAAGTAATTGGAACAGAAAAAAAAATTTCCTCATTTATTTATTACAAAAAATGAAAAAATCAAGAAAAAAGGTAGAAAAATTTCCCATAATATTAAATTTACATAAAATTATTTTCAAAATTAACAAAAATTACACTGAAATTACAGCAAAAGCACTTTTTTCACGGTCTTTTGTGGTAGGAAAAATTCAAAACTTAAAACTTATCCCCGAGAAAAATAAAAGAAAATTTCCTAAGCAGCAAAAAGTAAAAATTTCTTTTCAAAAATATGACAGAATAAAAATTTCCTAAGCAGCAAAAAAAATGCTTCTTTTTGTTTGTTAATTTTTTTTTTGCTTCTACAGTCAAGAAATATAATTTTTTTGTAACAAAACGATAGAAATATGATCTGTTTGACATTATACTTGAGAAAGGAAAAAAAAATATTAAAGTGTAGAAACAAAAACAAAAAAAAATGCCCATAAGATCAACGTCTTGTTAAATAAATAAACAAGCATCAGCAATTGGATACAAATATTTGCTCTAAATAATGCTGGAAATTTTATTTTTTTTTTCGCTAAAAATCAACTAAACAAAACATTAAACCTCCCTCACTCTCCTACAACCAACACCCATTTACCATCAAAAATGTTTAACTAAATTTATAATCTAATTATAGAAATTACAAATTATAGTCAGTGAGTTTATGAAACAGCAACAACAACAGCATTAGCCACTTAGTTTTAAATCTAAGAAAAAATAACGAAACGAACCGGGCCACAAAAATATCACTAAAAGTGTCTTTATTACATCAGTGCAGCAGATTATTCGCTTAAAGAAAAACAATTTTCTATCAACAACAAAAGCCAAAAGTAAAATAGAAATCTTTGTCTAACCAAGAAAAAAAAAACAATATCACAAACCCATCATGTGTTGTGTTTTTCAAGCAAAACATTTCTCGACAGTGTGCAGTAGACTAGAAACAAGTAAAATAAAGAAAAACAAAAAATTCTAATTTAAGAAATTAAAGAAAAGAAATAAACACTAAGTAAAGTTAAGTAAAATAATATGCAACACAACCACCACTACCATCAATAAATAATGTTAACAAAAACAGTTAAAAAAAGAAAACTCGGCGTAAAAATCACAAGAAATAATGAAGAAAAAAAGAAAAATTGCACTAAAAATTATCCATGCATTTCTCGTACAAAGCAGTAACAGCAACACAAAAAATATAAAGAAAAGAAAAAATTCTTCTTCATCTTCGTCTTCGTCTTCTTCTTTTTTACCAAACAAATAAAAACGTCTATATTGCGTTTATTTGATTATAATTTTTTATTATTATTACTTTTATTACATATATATATATTTATATTCTTTATTTTTCCATTCGTTGATCGGCTAGAGTACATTTCTTTAACGATTTAAAAGAATTATTTCCCATGGTCGGACGAATGTTCATCATTTTTTTTTTTTTTTTACTTACAGAAGAAACAAATAAAAAAAAAACGTGTAATACACAATAATAGTGTATAAGTGCAGTTAATAAAACAAAAACAAAAAAAAGGAAAACTAAATACCATTCAGCAGCAGCAGCAACAACAGCAGCATCAGTATGTACCACAAGGAAAAAATTATTATAAACATTGAAGATGAATGTAAGAACAAGAACAACGATAATGAAGGCGGCAACCACATAATGCAAAATAAATACATAAAACTCCTATATAATCTTAATAATATTTCATTCAGAAATAAAAATACTCAAAATCGTTTCAAATTAATAGACTGTTATCATCATCATCATCAGCAACAGAAACAGCAACAGCATCATCATCATCATCATCATCTGTATAAGCCAGTCAGCAAAATTAAATACAAAATAAACGAATACAGGTAAAAAAAAAAACCGTGAAAGAGATGCAAACAAATAAAGAATTAAAAAAGAGGATTTAAGAGCGTCACGAACCCAAACAAGTTATTTTCAAACAAAATATTAGAAGATGAATCTTTTTAGTTAAGTAAAGTGAGTTTTTTCCACTAAGGTAAAAATAATAATTAAGTAAATGAAATAAAAAAAAGGCCAAGATAAATTCATTTTATCGAAACCTTCTAAATCGCAAACACATTTAACTGTTTATATGTTTTATCCTTTGCAGTGTATAAAACTGCTTATTGCGGGCGGGCACATTATTGTGCAAAATTTAATTACATAAAAGAGCATTTTTAATGAAAGAATAAATAAATAAAACTCCTGTATTCAAGTACTGTACAAACACCACACCTCAACGATTACGTACAGGTAAATAATTGCAGACCAATCATATATTAGCAACAAGAATAAATCGCGAATATAAATGAAAAATTTTAGAACTTTGGACTGTAAAAATTCCGTGTTTTTTTTTTTTTGTATCCATTTAATCAGCATCATCATCATCATCGTTATTATTCTTTTCGTTTTTTATTTATCTCTTAAATATTTAAAGAGGAGTAAATATGCACCTTTGTTTTCACTGTTGTAGAAATTTCTCACCGATTTTAACTTGTTTAATTTTTTTCTTTCTTTTATTTTTTTTTGCAGAAAATCATCAACGCAGTTTAAGTCAAAAAAAAAAAAAGAAGGAAACATAATTTCTACACAATAATCCTTGGATCAAAAAATAATAAAATCTTTGAAATCCTGGAGGAAAAAACAGAAAACAACACGCAATATAAATCGAGCATCGAAAAAAAAAACAAAAATCAAAACATTTAAGTAAGTAGAACATGCGCAATACAGTTTAAATAAATTAAATTTAATAAAAAATATAGAAAAACAAAAATCCTTTAACGAAAAGAAAAACACAATTTTATGAATGAAATTTTTCTGCAAATCCGCGCGCCAAGTGTGAATAAATTATTTAATTAAATTTTTTATTCACTTAATTCTTCTTTTTCTTCTTCTCTGCCTAATTCTTTTATGATTATTAAATAATAATCCATCAGCAGCAGCAGCAGCTACATAAATTTAAATTTCGTTTTATATTTTTTTTTTCAATAAATTTAATTCTCACCCAACTAATTTGACCACTTAACACAGCCACACACAACAATTCTTAACTTTTTTTTTAAGTTATTTTCATTAGCAAATTTTATTTATACACAGAAAATTCCATAAAAAAAATTAAATAATTTTTCACACAAAGAACTCATTAATTTTGTTGCTAAAAACAAATTTTTAATCATGAATTTTGCAAACATTTAAATGCTGCTCTGTTGTCACTGTGACCGTCAGTAACTCAGTTAAAAATTATAGAAAAATAAATACAAAAATGTTTCCACCATAACCAGATTATTTACTAAAAATGTGTTTTATTTTTTTAGAAATAATTTTGTGGCAATTTGCCAGCATAAAAAAAAAGTATTCATCATCTGTTACTACTTGGCTAAAGGACAACATCTTACTCTTAAGTAAATAAATAAAGTTTCCACAATTTATAAATGCATGTGGAGACAATAGGCAAAGACAGAAATCGGCCAACAGCAACAGAACAGCATCACAGTCACAACATTAAAACTGTCATTTTACTTAAAATAAAAACACCAAGTACGAAATCAACGAAAAACAAAGAACCGATGATCATCAATTATACAAAAATAACTAAATAAATAAAAATAAAAAGATCTAAATAACTCCAACAGCATAAAGAAGCAAAAAAAAAGAAAAGAATTTAAAATTTCTTCATCCACAAAAATGTCTGTTGAAATTTCATAAAGGAACCGAGCAGAGTCAGGCAGGCAAGCAGGCACAAGTAGCATAAAAAAAAACAGACATTTCATTTTTATAAATAAAAACCAGAGAAGGATTTTTTTTTTTATTCATCCAAAAACATAAAAATTTCAGAAAGCAAAAACATGAAAAAAAAAAAGATTCTGCAAAAAAAAAAAAAATCTTTATTCTGTTCGCCTTTTTTATTCTTGTTTGTTTGCAAAGAGAGAAACGGAAAAAAATTCAACAAACAAGCAAATTAAACGCGAATTTACCAGCGAAACAATAAGAAATAACCACACAAATAGCAGAAATGAAAAAAAAAATAAATAAATTAAATAAAATACTTTTTCGCTGTAGCAAATTTATTTACAAAAAACGATAAAAACGCAAAAATCTCAACTCTAATCTGAATTTTATCTTTAAAATAAAAATTGCAATAAATTAGTTTGTGATTTATTTGCGCGTTGTTCATTCTCCTTCTTCTTATTTCATTTTATTTTATCGTGAAAATTTATTTATTTTAAAAAAAAAGAGCATAAAAACGAGCATAAAAAATCAAAAACAGCAGAGAAATAACTTTGGAATAAAAATAATCCCAAGCGAAAAAATTACAAAAAGAAGACGATGATCCACGATCCGTTTTTTTCAACCAATGAAATTATTTGCGCAAATAAAAACAAAATAATTCACCAAAAATTTTACATAAATAAAACTAAAATATTAATTTATTGCGACAAAAGGGCGAAAATTAAAGATTTTCTTTGCGAAACGGCGGCAGAACTGTCAAAGTGCAACAAGAACACCACACCAGAGCAGGTAAACAAAAAAATCTAATAAGAATTCTTCTTAATCGGGTTAATTCTAATCAAGCGAAAGTTGTGAAAATTTTCGCATAAATTAATTAAATTTCAATTTGGCATTTAAAGCATTTATTTTCTTTTTAGCAATAATTATCTGTCAAACAACTCAAAAAAAGGTGATCAAAGCACACGAAAATAAAAACTGTCTGTCACCGGTTGGTACCAAAATAATTAAACCGCGATGTGGATTGAATAACACAACAAACGATATCCTCAGTTACTCTACAAATGTCAACAAAATCAACAGACAGAATCATTGGAAAAAACAGGTCAGAAAAATTTCTATGCACTTTTACTAATTAAAAATTCCACTAATCCACCTACAATCAGAAAATTCCTCAAGCAAAAACAACAACAGCAAAATGAAAAAAAAATCAATTTTCACGCGAAAATCCATAAAAAACCAGTAAAAATTCCCAGAAAATTTTCAATTAAAGTTTTTTTTCCTTTTAATTATTTATTTTCTCTTGAGTACCGGTAATAATAATAATACGTGGGTGTTCGCGAATTGTTTTATCTTTATTTTCGCTAAAAGGAAAATTTATTAATTAAAAATCGCGAATAGAATTTGATTTTTAATTGCGTTAGCGCCACCCCAATTTCAATTGAAACAATACAACGAACCCTAAAGTAAATTACCACGGCATTTATTAAATTTAATTTATGTAATTAACGTGAAATTAACCACCACGGGCGATCCATCATCACAGTAGCGCGAATTTTGTTTTCAAAAAAGAAATTTTCTCCACAAGAAAATTATCTGTGCAAGCAATTTAATTTAATTTAATAATTTTAAACAATAATTACACTAAAATCAATGTTTATTATAGGTAAAAAAAAAAAAAAAAACTTAAAGGTAAATTTATTTTTCTAATCAAATATTTAAACAATTAAATAACTCTCAAGTGAAAAAAATTACTTATTCAATGCACGCACACAACTTATAAATAAATTTAATTTTTTATTTTTTATTAAATACACTAACACTATTACACTACAAACATAATTCACATTTCAAATAAAAAAAAAAAAAAAAAAAAACAAAAACTCTTTTCTCCTCTTTCATCTCACACACATAACTATATATATTAAAAATTCTCTTTATACGTGTTTCTTCGTCTTCTTCTTCTTTTTCGTCTTTAGTTCATGTTTTTTATGTAAAGAAAACAAATAATAATAATAATAATAAAAAAAAATACTTTAAACCAATACAACGTTACTTTGACCGGCGAATCGTATGCCGTGGGAAACAATTCATTCTTTCTTCAATTCGAAGGTTTAAAAAATAAAAAAAAATAAAATAAATAAAAAATACAGCGCGCTGAGTCCATCTCAAACATTTAGTACGCTGTGTGCTGCGCTGCTATTGTTGTTATTTTTTTTTTATGTTTCTTCTTACAAGCATATAAGAATTTAAAAGAAATAAAAAAAAAATAAAAACACATTCTCATTGTGTGAGAGACAAACAGCATGAGTTTTTGTTTCTATATTCTTTCTAGACCTCTTATATTGCTTTTGGAGAATTTTTGTTTTTCTTTAAAACGTGTGTTGGAATCAGTATTTGTGTTTAAATAAATTATATGAAGAAAATTTATGCTTTTTTTAGTGTATTGGTGGTTATTTTTTCATTAGCAAAAATAAACTAATTATTTTTTAGCAAATTTGATGCAAGGATTACTTAGAAAAAGGTAAAATAAATTAATTAAATATCATTATCTGTTACTAATTCATAATCTAACAACATAATTTTCTATTGCAGAGGACAGAATCACAGCGAATTAATGAATTTCAAAAACTCTCCAAAAATGCATATAAATAAAAAATCTCCATAATGCAACATAAAGGCATAAAAAATAAGGAAAATTTTAGGTTAAATCACATTTAACTAAAAATAAATATTGAAGAAGACACGAAACAGGCAACAAAAGAACAAAAATAAGCAAGAAACCAAAGTCACAAAAAAAAAAAAAACATGTCATGAAGTCGCGTATTTATAATGTTAAGTGTGGCGCATACATGACTTAAATAAAAAAAAAAACGAGGAGACTTAAAAACAGCAAAAGGAAAACAGAAGAAAAAAAAACTACAATTCGTGCGCATACATACAGTACACGGTTTAATGCATTTTTTTTTTTTTGTTATTTTTAATTCAAGATGTGACTTAAGTTAAATCGACTAAACTAGTTTTCTTTTTCATTTTTGCTTTTAATTATTTATTCATTTTTATGTCGTTTAGTCAGCAGCTTCAATGAAATTTAATTGCTTGAAAACAAAGTTTAATTTTTAATTAAAAAGAATGACTTTATTAAGTCACAGTGTACTTCCTTTAATTGTCTTAGTTTTTAATTGTTTTAACAAAAAAAAAAAAAGTGAAATAAGCTCGTTCGTAAAAACTAATTATTTTTTTCATTGCTATTTACATATTTTTGCAAATAAATTTTTACTAAATTTAAGTCACAATAATAAGTAAAATTATGATTAAATAATAAAATGTTTAAAAAAACTATTTAAACAATACTAAGCAATTTGCGCATATATTTTTCATACGTAAAACGAAACGCAAACCGATTATGTATAGTTTTCTTTCAATTTTTCACATTTATAAGGGGAAATTAACATATGTTTTCATTAATAATGTTTCACTGAACCCTCTTTACAATGAATCAACCAAAAAGAAAAAGGTATTTAATTTCATTACAACAACTAAACTATGCATAAAGCAACGGTTTTTCTGTTGTTATTTCGTAACGAGTTAAAAAAGAAAAAAAAAAACACCCCTAAAGAGCTTTAAATTTTGCATTTTAACAATAATAACGAAAAAAAAAAATGATGCTTAATATCCAGTAGTGTACTTAGTTAAGTCACTTAACGAGATTATATAAAAATAAATTTAATTTAAGTTTTAGAAAAATTTGTTTAACGTCTTACCTGGCTAACAAAATATGTGGTTAAAATCCAAAAAGATGTTAAAAAATATATCCAATTCATTGTGTAGATTTTTGATTCGTTTTACTTAATTTAATAATCACAAAAAAACACAAACAACAATTACCGATTATTTATTCGCGGTTAAATTTAATTAATTAATTAATTAATTTTTTGGTGTAAAAAAGGCAATAAAGCGTTGTGAAAATAAAGAGACAGATATAGTGGTGGTGAGGAAAAGTAAAAAAAAAAATAATAATAATAATAATAATTAAAAAAAAAAAAAATATAAATAAATAAAAAAAGGATTTTTGCTGCCTTTTTTTTTTTTTTATTCTTTTCTTTTGTTGTAATTTTTGGCGCTTTTATTATTAATATTTTCTAATTAATTTAATTTAATTTTTAATCACACACTTATTTAATTTAAATATTATTATTAATAATAATGATAAAGAGGTGAAAATTTTTAATAGAACTTTTCGTCGAATCATTTCCAATAGATTTTTTTCTTTATTTTTTATCTCACTAATGCACACATAATAAAAAAATTATCCAATTTGTTGTAAATTTGTTGTTGCAATCACCATGGTTACCGTGATTTTAAATATTTAAACAAAAAAAAAAATTTTTATATTTTTTTTTTTTTTTTGATAATAAATAATTGAAGATCACCAGCAGTAGAAGGCAGTAAATAGCTGAAGTAGCAGTCACCAACAGCACCAATATGCCGGGTTTATAGATGACGACGACGACGATGATGATGATGATAACGTGAGCAAAAAAAAAAAAAACAAGGAAATAAACAAACAAAACTTAACTGTCAATTTTTTTTTTAACACAATTTTTATTATTTTTTTTTTTTAAATCACAAAAAACTCTTTTTTTTTTTCTTTTTTATTAAATTTACTTTCTTCACTTTTTTATTTCTTTATTATTTTTTCTTTTTTTTTTGTTGATTGAGATCAATTTGAAGTCAAGACGTTATTAAATTATCCAAAAAAATTTATTAATATATTTTTCTCTTGTTTTTTTAGCGGTGCTTATCAAGATGCAAATGAGATCACAAAAATACAAATAACTTTCTGCTGAACACAATGAAAACACGCGTAATCCAATTAAATAAGGAATAAATGGTATCGAAGATTCGCGTAATAAGGCGCTTCAAACAAAAACGGGATGAATGTGGTAGAAGTTTAAAGAGCAAAAAAAAAAAAAACAAATTTATATAAATTAAAATCAAATAAAATGTGCTGTTCGAGGGTTGGTTGATGATGATGATGATGATTACTGATGGACGTTTGCGGTTGATTGATGATTATTATCCGATTAATTTGCCGTTGGTTTTCCTTTTTTTTAATTATTAATTTTTTATTTAAAACAAAAAAAAAAAACAATTTTTAATTTTTTTTTTTTCAACTTTAATTGTCACTTGGGATTTTTTTTTAATTAATTAATTAACTTTAATAACTTGTTTATCGATTTTATTTGGCTCAATATGACGTTTTAACTTTGGTTGCTTTTGAAAATTTGAAACAAAAAAAAAATAAATAAATATTTTCTTCTTTTTTTTTTTTTTTTTTTTTGTTCTTCTAAATGCACAGAGCTCTACAAACCGACTCGTTTCACGCACACTTCAAAACTGCTTTTAGTGAAATTCTGTTTTTGCTGTTTTTTCCATTTCGATTCTCTACAGAAGGTACAACAGAAATTGTGGTGGAAAAATGTACTAAATGCAGAATTTAAAAAAAAACAATTTTCAATGGAAGGAGCAACACACAAGATAGAAAAAAATAAAAAAAGAGACGAAGATGAGATATGCTGTGGAAATGGTAGATATAGAGAGTTAGAGAATAAGAGAGAATGTATACTGTTAAAAGAACGGCAGATGGTACATATTTATTTTACAAATATTCGCTCTCGTAACGGTTCAACAACAACAAAAAATGCAGAACAATTTATAACCGATTCAAAAGGAGAAATGTTTGGAATAAAATAATACCCTCACTTAAGGTAAACAACTTATGCAAAGGAGGAGCTATATTAAGCTAGGAGAAATTAATATATCAAATTTTTTAAGTAGGAATAATCTTCTCTTTTGTTTTTTTTTTATAGATTCTCTGAAAACGCCGCATGCTGCTAGTTGTATTGTTATTTTCTCTATTATGCAAAAGAATCTCGCGGATTTTCTCCATATTTTAATATTATTTATTGGAAAAATGCCGCGTGAGTGAACATATTTTATCGAAAATTTTATGTGTCAAATAATAACAACAGCTGAGACTATTATTATTGCTTTTTTTTTATTGTAATTAAACATTTTATCTACAAAATGCTATTGATAGTAATATTTTAATTAATTTAACCGGTGTTCTAGCGACGAGTGAGGGAGCAACTTTAAGGCAAAAAACGTTTATGCAAATATAAGGTTATGGTGAGATGATTTTCTCTAATTAATTACGTCATTAATGGAAGAAAGTACAACGTAATACAGTGTGGTGCAGATAAAACGTGTCAACAGTGAATGTCTATCAACGAATTTTACGTTTCGAATGGCTGGATATGTCAGGTAAAGTTAAAAATTTAATTATTTAAAAAAAAAAGAGATAAGTAAATGGCAGATGCGTTTTTGTTGCATGTTTTTCGTTTCGTAAACAGTACGCGTTGCTTAAGTAAGTGAGGTTAGATAAGAAGGTAGTCTGAGCTTGAAAACAATTTTTTTTTTAAATTAATAATCTTGAAGTTCTTCAAGTCTTTTATCCCCTGAATGCATTAATGTCGTGTATTCACCACATGAAACATGTTTTTGTTATAATAAAAAAAAAACTGCATAAATTGAGTCCTTTCGAAATTACATGAAAATCCTGAAATGATTTCTACGTGCGTTTAACAAAAGAAAGTTACATTACATGTTTGCTATTGAGCGAAGCAGGCACAGCGGGCTATTAAGTGCCTTTACTCCCTTAGTTTAATAACGATTTATTATTTTTTCAATATTAAATAAGTTGATACTGCGGGAGCTAATTTTCTGTGGATTATCCACGAAAGTGAATTAAATTTTCTAAGTGATTAGGTACTGGGGAATCATTAAAATGTTGCAAAAATACATTTGATGCTTAAAAGTGGTTACTTCTGCACAAATTATGTCATAAAATATGAAATAATCTGTGGATTATTTCTGAAAACAAGAAAAAATCGTGAAAAATAGTGAATAGAAATATCCTAAAGGTAATCACAATGATTTTATTGCTGAAATAGTTTTGCGAATAATATTCTAGAAATAAAACATGATGTTATATGCTTTTCAGGTGATTATGCAACTGGTTTTGTCATGTAAAAGGACTGAAATGTACAAAAACAACTAGAATTTATCGACAAATTATGCTTTATTTTGTAAATTAATAAACTGAAGCGGTTAAAGATGTTTTCCAGGTAAATTCTGACCTATTTTTAATAAATTTTAATTACTCAACAGGTAATTCTGTACAAACATCAGGTATTTCTGTAAATGTGACAAACAACGAAAAACAAGGCGAAATAAATGAGCTACGAGCTTTAACAACTCACGTGAAATTACATGATTGCAGTCAATCTGATACAAATAATAAAAAAAAGAAAAAAACAACACCTTAAAGCGCATATAACAAATAATTTAATAAGAAAAATGTGAAATTGTTGCTATATATGTCTTGTTAATAAAGTTAATTGCTACCATTATGAGCAAAGTGTACCTTTGTGACGAATATTTATTGAAATAAAATTTAAAACGTTGCGGCTGTATAATTGAATGATAATGCAACGACGACATTACCGCGTATTTGATGCCACGCGACCGATGAATACCCGAAGGCTATACGATAAATAATAATATATTTTACCAACAAAAACTATACACAGACCTTAATTGGAAGTATTGGGATATTATTGCTGTTTTTATTTTTTTTCGTTTAAAGATGTTTACTTTGGCATCGTCTTCATTTTTTTGTTGTCTTATTGTTCTTGTCTTGTTGCTTTTAAATCAAAAAAAAAAAAAAACAGAGTGTATAGTTAAAGAACAATAAAAGAACGATGGACAACAATTGATCCACATATTTTTCTGTATATTAAGGCACCTCCAGGTATTGAATTACTTTGTATAAACAACACCAAAAGTCTTTTAAAAGCAAAAGCAAAAAGAAAAAAAAAATGTAAATAAAATTATCTTTTTAAAGGTAGTGTGAGAGAGAGAAACACAAAATAATAAAATTAAATTAAAGAAAAGCAGCAGATGTCCTCAGCCTCAAAAAAACCTTAAGACGTCAGAGTTTGTAAACATTTTCGCAATGTAAAAGTATTTTGAGTTAAAAAATGATCTTGTCCGCTTATATAGTATCTGCAATACCTGTAATTATCTTACCTTTTTTAACTGCTGCTGCTGCTGTTGCTAAAAAATAAATATATATTTATTTTTTTTTACCTGCTCTTGAAAAAGAAAGCACAGCCTAAGGAGATTTAAAAAAAACACCGGGTGTTTGTTGCTTAAATGATTTTTATTACTTTGTGAATAAATAATTTCGCGATTTGTAGAACAGTTAAAAAATTTAATTAGCGGTGTAAAAAAATAAAATTAACTCTGCATATGGATAAAGCAAGAAAAAATAAAATTTAATCGAAATGAGACGACATCCATCTGTTACTATTCGATTTACTGCAAACAGAATATTTCACATAAACAAGTGGGATACCAGAGAGGTGGATTACTTTGTACCAATTTTAATTAAAATTATTTAAATAACCGGAAATAAAGCGTCATTTCGCTTTGATTAATAAAAAATAAAAAAAAAAAATCAGAGGAAGGTGTAATGCCGCCCTTAGCTTTCCGGAAATTTATACAAATAAAAAAAAAAAAAATTACGTTGATTAAAAACGCCCTTCGGCATCCTAAACTGATAGAAATCGGATGTATTTGTTTGGATTTCTCAGTGCACTGAATTTTATTTTATTTCATTGCTGAAAACAAACATCGCGTTGTGTTTTTGGGATAAAATAAAAATAAAAAACGGAAAAAGCAAACAAATCTCTGGTGCACATGACACAAAACGGAAGTGAATTTTTGTTTTATAATTTTTTTTTTTTTTTGTTTTTTTGGTAAAATAGGGAGCCGGTGCAAAAATGTTTATTAATAAATCTGTTTATTAAGGGCTGCGATAGTACTTGTTTGGCTAAAGAAAAAGAAAAACAGAAAAAAAACCGGAAACACTGAATAAAAGAAAAAAAAAATATATTTCTTTGGATTAGATTAACTGGGGTCCATCTGCTGTATTTAGTACATCGCGAGCATCTTTTGTCTAATTTTAAAGCAGAAACAAAATTCTTCTCTAGGTCAGATCAATAAAAAATAATTTTTTGTTTTGAAAAACAAAAAACGGAAAAGGAAAAAACGGAAATTAATTTCCTGTTTAATCCTTTATTTAAAAAAAAAACAACAAGAACAACAAAACAATGAATAAAAACGTGTGCTCTGCGGTTTTTCTTGAATAAAAAACAAAATAATATTCGATACGAAGCAGCGCGTACATAACCGCAAAAGGCGGCCTCCTATTGTTTACGTAAAATTTAAATCCGTTTATGAAATTTATTTAAATATATAAATTTATCCTCAAAACGTAAAACATGTGGAAAAGGTTTATTTTTTTTTATTGCCTTTTTAAACAGCAGAAAATCTTAAAGGAAAATCCCGATTTTCTTTGATTAGGAAAAAAAAAAGAAATCCTGAAACAGTTGTGCGTGACAAAAATGCAACAGTTGTTCGGTATTTTATGGAGAGAAACTGTTCAATCTGTTCATGATTTTTGTTTTATATATTTGAGGATAAATTATGTATTGCGGGCTGGTGATAAAGGATTTTTTTTATTAATGATGTGACTTTTCGGAAAGGATTTGTCGGTTCTTCTGATTAAAAAAGAATGCTTTTTGATGTTTTCTGGATCAAATAGTTAGTTTAATTTAATACAAAGAATATCTGGTTTTTTGGCAGGCTAAGTAAAAGCAGAACAATATTCAGAAGCTTCTGTATATACGATAAATATCAGAAACTGCGATAAAAATGGTATTTTATGACAAAAAATAGAGAAGATAACCTGTTAATAAAAGGATTGTGTAATAACATGAATTTTTAAACTAGGAACGGATGAAGATCCTTGAAATTAGTTAAACTAATTAATTTAAAAAAATAAAAACACGACAAATAAGAGTCCGGAGACCTAAAAATAATAATAAATTCAACAACCTGTCACTCACATAAGGGACCTAATTTGTATCGAATCAGTTTAAGAAAAAAAAACATTTCCCAAAGGATAAAATAGAATGGAAAAAAATTGATGCAACAGAAATGAAAATTATTAATTTTTACAAAAGCAGCAACAGCATCACCAATTTGTCATCTCCGATCAGATATTGTTTCTTCGTTGCATTTCTTTAAGATTTCATTTTTTCTATTATTTTCAATGTTTTGACACATGTCATGAGTTTCTATTATTTAATTTAAAAGATTTTTTTCAAGACGCTGCACAAAAGGTGCTAATTTTTTAATAAAAGAAGACAATTTGTGGTTTTTTCTATTATTAAATATTTATTTATATTTATTTTTGATCTAGGTGTTGATTTTTATCAATTTAAAATTATTATTATTATTGAATTTTAGCCCAACATTGGCATAGTTTGGAACTACACTGTGTTTGAAGACTTGAGCTGTAAAGTGGTTGTTCGAAGATGTGTAGAATTTTCATCGAATTCGGTTGGTTTTAATTCATTTTACTGATTAAAACAAATTTTAATTTCTTGTTTTGAATTTCAGATTTATATTTGAAAATTAATGACGAGCTGCGATTAAAGCTACAAAGAAGTCTTAAAAAAGGCGACATATGTGAAACAATCGTCATCAGCATAATCATAATTAAACAAAAAAAAAATCCTAAGATCAAAAATTCTTGAAACAAATGTTTCAAAAACAGAAAAGAAAAATCTGTTCAATCCGAACAAGAAAAAGGTAGAAGGAAACCCACAAGACACGCTAAGAAATGAGTAGAAAATGTAGGTTTTTGTTTTTTTTTTTTGGTGAAAAAAATGCTACATGCTGTGCTGTGCTTAGTGGATATTATTATTTTTTTTTTGTTATATATCTTGTTGGACGACATATTGCAGACTGCTGTTTATATTTATCCAGCATCTAATAGGCAATATGCTTTTCTTTTCATTTTATTTTTGGCAAAAATTCTGCATTCAAACACAGCTGGCTTAACATGACTTTAAGATGCTGCATTTTCGTGTCTCACAATAATAACAAAAAAAAAAAAAAACGTTAAGTCAGTTGCAAAGTTTTATCCAGCGAAGAAAAAAAAATGATTTCTTATTTTTAAGCTAATTAAACGTATTATTCCTTGCTGATATCACAACAGGGAAATATCAATTAAATATCCCTTTGGTAAGGAGAAACGAAAAAAATCAAGCAATGTCAGCTTAACATAATCAATCATCGATATAGCATAAACAAACCAAAATAAATCATGTTCCTCGTGATTAAATAAAATTTATCAAACAATTAGATTAAATGCAACCAATCAAAACACAGATCTTAAGTTACCTTAACCGATTTTTAATAATGAAAACATTTTTATTACTTATTTTTCTGTCATTAAAGTAATAAAAATTATTGTCCACTATGAGCGGATGTTAAGCAGTAAATCAACCACCCCCTGTTATATGTGTTTAATGACGTTGCGCACACGACTTATGTTTTACATTTTGTTTCATTTGTTTTTTCTTAAACGTACTGTGTGGCTACCTTATTTCTTTACTCCCTTTAAATACAATTGTTAGTAAATTTTAAACTATTTTGTACGATAAAATATATTATTTAGATTATTGAAATTTATTTTTTATGGAATATTAAAATGATGACAGAAATATAATATCCATTCATCTATTGTTATTACATAAAAATTGAATTTTTCTTTACCATTTATTTGCAATGCATAACAATACATGACATTGTAAAATTACAATTTTTCCTTTAAATCTCAAACGAAAAATAATTTTTGTCCGTTAAGAAATGACAATTCTCTATTGTAAAGTCCTAGATCCTAGATTTTTATATATATATATATAATTTTTTTCTTATAAAGTTAATATTTATTTTTCTTTTTGTATTTTTAGTAAACAAATCATTACTGCATCGGTAGAATGAAGCAACGAAAAGAAGAAGAAAAACAAAAAAATTATCCCACGCTTCTACTTAGTTTAGTTTTTTTTTTCTTTCTTAATGATTGAAAGGAAAAAAAAACTATTTTATCCCGAATGAAAAGGACTTATGGCTGCATCTTATCGTTGAAGAAAAAAATAGGATAAAAGCTTGCTTTATTGCATAATTTTTTTATGTATTTATATCCTTTTTTTTATAAAAATTTGATGAAATGGATTTAATCGATTTTAAGGAGTTAAAAAAAACGGTAGGGATGCAACGACTTTTTTATTTTTTTCTGAAAAGAATCTATGAAGCAAACACCACCTGATTGAGATTAAATCGCTTCTATATTTTCTTTTTTGTTTAAATGAAAATTCTTATTCAATCCTTTTTTATTTTTCTTTTATTTACTTATCCTATGTTTTGTTATAATTCGTCCTGTTTAACTTCGTCTATTGTCTGCTGCTACGACTTATAAATTCAACAATGCCATCATGACCATCTTACGTAACAATGGAAAAAAAAAAAATTTAAATACATCTAGGAGTAGATAATAGCTTCCCTGTAACCCTTAACTCTATTAAAAGGATTTTCGTTATACGAACAACAAAAAAAGGGTTTTTTCTTAGTTAAAATTGAGCAAATATGCAGGAGAGAAGTATATAATCGAATATCGGTTGCAACTGCAAAAACTTAATTATTTTAATATTTATTTTTTAGGCTTAAATCAATTGACAAGATTTGTTTGTCAAAAAAAAAAGAAAAATCAGTTACGGCTTAAATATGGCGCTACTTATGGACTTTTCCACAATAAAAATTTAAATTTTGTGCAGCAGAATTTGTTTTGAATAAGGAGGAAATCTTAGTCAACAAAAAATTTTACGTATTTATTCCCATAAATACAGTTCAGGTAAGCGAAGCATATTTTTACTTTTAATTTTTCGAATATAATATGGAAATACCAAAGTCTTCTCTACAAATATATAGCTATTTGTCGGTTTTTTATTGTTTATTAAGAAATTACCATATTCAACTTAATACTAATCCTGTTATGTGACTTAAACTAAAGTAAATAAAAAATGTAGGCGGGTTGTATAATTAAATTAAATTTATAAAAATAAACTAGCCAAGGATTTATTATTATTGATTTAATTTTATTACCTTGACGCGCTCATATGTTTGCCATAAGAAGGTAAAAAAAAAAAAAATTCCGATAATAAAATTAAAAAAATTGTATTTAGGTGACTTAAGCTATACGAATAGTATTAAATGGCGTTATATCATAAAAATATGAATTACAAAAATACCTGGTAATGGTGTTTAACCAATTTTATGATAAATAAACATATGTTTAACAGTTGGTCGCTGTTAAAAATACAGAAAAAAGTGCATAATTAGTAGATATACGAAATACTAGGTATTGTTTTTGTTTTCATTTGTTTTGTTTGAAAGTTAAGTCATTTTATGGATTTTTTCTTATTTAGTTAATCAAGGTAAAAAAAAGTCTCCAATTTTTTTGGTTTGTCAGTGTAGAAAATTCGATTGTTGATATATAAATAA
This sequence comes from Ptychoptera contaminata, assembly GCA_963942525.1. Classification (NCBI taxonomy): domain Eukaryota; kingdom Metazoa; phylum Arthropoda; class Insecta; order Diptera; family Ptychopteridae; genus Ptychoptera; species Ptychoptera contaminata. The sequence goes on along the minus strand of OZ012639.1, from coordinate 2,946,600 downwards.
AAGGTGGTAAATGCAATTACCAATTTATACGGAAATTTATTTAAACTATTTAGCAAATTCATTTATATAAATAAATAAATCACTCATGTATGCATAATTATTTAAATAAATAAATAACAAACAAAACTATATAATAAATGGATGTTGCAGAGTTTGTTCTTTTGCTATATTTACCAACGATGCATATGCTAAATATAAATCAATTTTTTTTTGTACAATTTTCCAATAACTAATCCGTATTATCAACACGAAAATATAACAACAATTAATCTTTTTCTTTTTTAAGCAAACAATAATCATACACAAACATTACGACAATAATAAACATAAAACTATTATTGTTTGCTTAAATTAAAATTATTTTAAATATAAAAAATTTGTAGAGAATAATTTTTAAGGAGAATAATAATGGTAGATTCACATGGTTAGTAGAAAAAAAAAAGAAGGAAGGAAAAATTCTAAGAGAATAGTTCAATAGTTCAAGATCACTAATGTAATTTAATATTTGTAATATCTTTTGGTGACTTTATTGTTATCGTGCTGCTACTGGGATATTATTTTTAAGCAGAAGAAAATTTAAACAAAACAATCAATAAAATTGTGATCGATGATTATTGTCTTGTCTTATCCAAAAAAAAAAGATTGTAAACTGTAAATGTCATTCGTTTTATCAGTAAATAGTAAGAATCTCCCCTAAAAACAAACATTAGAATGTATTTTTTGAAATAAAAGAAAAACATTGTATTCAAGGTGTTTTCTGAGGAATGTTTAACAGGACCCTAACATTATACCACTGTATCTGCTCATTGTTGTTTACTTTTTGACTATAAATATTAAGGGAAGAAGAAGAAGTGCAAACGATTAATATCGATGAAAATTCAGAAGATTTGTGGTTATTTTATTTCTTCTTCTTTATATTTTCGTGTGACTTTGAACAGTATTTTATGGATTATTATATGACGTAAGGATTTTTACTATATCTTTAGTTAAGGTTAAAAAGCGTCAATCAATTGTCTTTCACCCCAAGTCATACCAAATGTTGAACACCTTTTATTACTTTTTTTAAAGATTAAATTCGACACATCATTATTACTTTCTTTTTTATAATGTTTTTGCTATCAATAACGATTTTTTTTTTGTCTATATAAGCTGATTAAAAAATTCCCTATAATTGCTTATCACAGAGATATCTTAATATTATAACTGAATGGATAAATGTTAATCAAATCGCCAATAATATCATCTAATCTAAACCCTAGACAATCAATAAAGTTAAATTTATACAAAAAGATTTTGTATTTCTTCTTCATGTTGCTGCACCTTGAGACAATAAATTTTTTGGTTAAATAAAATTAAAAAGAAAAAAAAAACAGTATTTTAGTGTTGTACAACCACATGTTGAATATTGGAAAATATATAAACAATTTCACGTAAACAGCAGCTGTGGGTTAGCGAAAAATTACATTCGTCGCGTTTTTCTTGTGTATGTGTATTTTGAGATTTAGAAAACACATTGAGGGCAGTAATTAGGTTTTTATGGTGCTTTACGACAGGTCAATCATCATCTGCCGGTTTGTGATTTTAAACTTTAGTGTTTTTTCGATATATCCCTTAAAAATCACGAATTTCTTCTCTGTACGCCACCATTTTAATTTTCGTTAATAATTTGAATTTTAATCTATCTAGCACGTGTTGGTTATAGAACAAACGTTTCAATTGTTTTCTTTACGATTGGAAAATAAAAAACCAAAATTGTCTTTTCTAATCAATTATTAAACGGAAATTAGAATAATTTCAGCTTGTATATTAAGCTTGTTTTGATTGATTGATTGTTCGCGGTTGTGTGTTTTGTATTTTCATTATGTCTTTCCGTGAAAAAAAATTGTTTTGATAAAATTATTACCATAAACACCCGCATACCACTTTTTTTTTAATTCTAATTTCGCACCTTTGTATAACAGTTATAAATTTATTAAAGCTGAGCAAATATGCGGATTATAATAACTGTTGATGTCGCAGTATTGTTGCCAATAAAGGAATATTTTTTTTTAGCGAATTAAGCAAATATTTATTTCCCTTAAAAAAAACAAACAGGTCATAAATGGGGTAGTAGTAACTTGTCAAAAAAATATTTATTTATTTATTTTTTGTATAGAAAACACAAAACAAGTTTACAAAAAGCACGTAAACACACTGAAATTAACTCTTTTTTTTTCATTTTTGGTTACCTTTCTTTTTATAATTTAAACTTGTATTTTGTGTGTGCCAGGTGATATTGTAATTGCACCTGGTAATACACAGCTTGTCATCTGTGATACGCAAATTTTAATATATATTTTTTATTACATATTTTAATAAAAAAAAAATATTTATCACCTGGCATTTACTTAAAATAAATCTTTATAAATTTAAAAAAAAAAGGTTTTTTTGTTTTGGGTGTTACTAGTTAAGATCTAGGCGGTTTCTGGTAAATTTTATGTAATATTTAGCTTAAAAAGTGTATTTTAGATAATGCGTAAGTTAACAAGATGTTTAAGACATTCTCTTTAGACTAAATTTATAGATAAATTTGATAATAATTACTTCTCAATAGAAATTTATTGTTATTTGAGCAATTCATATTGTTGATCTTCTAAGGAAAATTACTCAGTTTTTAAACAAAATAGTACAACATAAGGCTATTATCTATAATCAATAATCATATTCCATACTGTCGATCGATAAAGAAATCCTCCTGACACATGATATCCAATATTTCAATCTAAAGTTAAAATGTAGAACAAAAACCATTTCTTTAACCACCTTGCGATTCTTATATATAAATTGACAGCAGCCTGCTACATAAATAAAATTAAAAAGCATATTGCACGCACAGTGCGCTAAGCACCACCAAGTATTATTATTATTGTTGGTTGAATGCATATTCCCGAAAATAATAGAAAAATAATTCTTTGTTAATTTTTTCTTATTCGAACACATTGCATTTTGTTTGATGGAAAAATGTTAGTGTTTGATGCTGGTGATATGATTGCTTTTTTAAGGCTTACAAAAAAAAAAAATAAAATAAATTAAATAATAACGAAATCCTAGATGCATGTCCTGTATAGTTTCTATGCAAACAACTATGAACTAAAATAGTAATAGATCCTTTTCGTTAATCTAATAACCAACCACCTGGCACTCTATGAATGTTTTTTTCATTTTTTGTATGTTTATTAAGACTAAATCCTGCAAATGGCACGTGCTACCGCCTTATTTTTGAAAGAATCAACGAAAATGAACAATTCATCTTTCCTCCAAGAGAAGAACAGGAAAAATCCAATCTGTTTTCAAAAAAACAATTTATTTTACATATTCTTCGATTATTTTTTGAATAGGATTTGCCTATGTAGATTTTGTAGTGCCTAGGCATCAATTTACAGGGTGCACGGTGTCATATTTTTATTTTCTCTTCTAAACAACATGTGAACACATGCTCGAGTTTTTGCATTTTTTTTTGTTTTGTTTTACTTTTTTGAATCTTAAAAAATCCTTAATTTAATTTCCACAAAAAAAACTATTAAGATTTCTATCAGAAAATTATTTTGTTGTAGTTATAAGATTTTGGATTCTATTGAGTTTTATGCTGTTTTAGGTAAATTTTGGAAGTTTTTAATTTCTGGAACTATAAGTAAGAATTCCTGAGACTGGAGAGAGTTTTCATTTGATAGTTTATGAGTAGAAAAAAGTCCTGAAAACAAATTTATTGATAACAAAAAGCTATACAGTTAGCTAATGGCAATTTCTAGATGCTTTGGATAAACATACACAAGTCATAAATTAAATATTTTTCTTGCAATTTCAATTATATGAAACGAAATTCACGACGCCAGAAAAATTAAGAACATTTTTTTTAAATATTTTTCAAAACTTAAAAAAACGATTTTAATCTATTTTAAAATAAGCAAAAAAAAAAACCTATCATCTGCCTATAATTTAAATTTTTTTGTACAGAATGTAAAATCTGTTATTTTTTTCTTCTTTTAAGGATTTTTTTTTGCTCGCATAGAAAAAGAAAAGAAAAGCAAAAAAAAGAAAAAAATGCTAGAAAAAGGAACAGAAAAAGAAAAGAAAAGAAAAAATTACCTTTAGCCATCTTTTTGTCTTCAGGATGCATAATGGAAGAATAGAGTTTTTTTGTTTGTTTGTAAAAAAAAAAAAAATAGCAGATGTACTCTGTGCTTCCTTTCTATAATTTAATGCATTTAACAAGCCAAGCCAAGCAAAATAGGGAATAAAAAAACGAAATGTTTTGGCACGTGCGGTTGCCTTATCTTCAATTTTGTCTTTAGAATTTTTACTTTTTGTACCGTCGTTTGTTGTTTATCCATGTCAAAAAAATTACTGATTGATTGGTTTATTTGTTTCATCGGTAAGGAAATCAAATTAATTAAATATTTTTTATATGAAATGATTTAAATCCAGATTATTGTTTTAATGATCCATAGCAAGTGAGTTCAGTTTAAATTAGACAGCCCATATGCTGTATTTTTCTTCATCTTTGATTTACCTGTCCTTTAGGATTGATCTTTTATCTTTATTATTTTAAAAATCATGAGTGGGTTGACATCCTTTTAATTAAATCGGATATTTGTTAAGAAAGCAGTAACAGCAGCCAGAAGTAGCAGTAGGACTGCATTAACAAGATTTAAATAAGCCAAAATCAAACAATAAATATCCTGATTTTCTGTCAAAGCTCAAGGGTAAACAGGCACAACTGTTTGTATAAATGCTGTATGAAATATAAACCGAATAGAGAAAATGCGAGGTGCAAAGAGCAACAACAAACGAAAAGAAAACAAATAAAAATCCATTTCCGCAGTATTTTAAAATGACATTACGCTGTTATTTGCTTAAGAAAAATTTCATGTAATATGAGGCATTGCATATGTAAAGTAGAAAAACACCATCATCCTACTTCCTGAATGGTTGAGTAAAGCCTGTTGAGTTTATTTTCTGTTTTGCCAAAAAACAGAATTTATTTTGTTTTGTCCTACACGCCAATCTGGATGTCAACAAAACAATTTCATAAATTTTCTTATTTATTACGAATAGGATTTAACAGAGAAAAAATGAATAAATTTGTGAAGAGAAGGCAAATGCGCAAAAAAAAAAAAAAATTTACACTAAGCACCGACAACGGAAATGTAAATCGGTCGTCATCATTTCATTGTGAATTTAAAAATGTGAATAAATGTGCAATGTGCACTTGGCCCCAGGAAGTAGGAACAATATTAAATATATAAATGAATTAAGAAAATTGACAACAATTACCAGCCTGTCAGATTTGTTTATACAAAAAAAGAAAAAATATTCTACCACTGCTGCTGCTGCTGCTGCTGTTACTGGTTCATGTGTTTTTCTAATAAAAAATCATAATTCGTAGAACACGTGTATTTCGTAAGCGATTTCCTCGAAAATCAATGACATATGTTTGGTTTTTTTTATTATTATTGTTGACAGAAATTTTCGCGTAGTCACTCAGGCTAAAAAAAGATTCGTTTTTTTTTTTGTAAGAAAAGAATTTTACGAATTTTTTTCTTAACGGAAAACAAATAAATCTTTTTTCAATAAAAATTATTAATAGAAATTTTTGTTTGCGCGCGATGAGATAGGAAAATAACGAAACAGCGTTGCAAGTTGTCGGGCGGGACATACCAGTAGCTAGAATCCTACAGTGTTGATTACTTGGCTTGTATTTATGTTGTTTGTCGTGTGCCAAATGTTTTTTAAGTTTAATTTAGTATCGTTTTTAGTTGTAGTTTTGATAATTAATGACATTAACGTTAAGAAATGGTTTTTCTTGTTCTTTAAGATGAAAGATGCAAGAAGTAATCAATGGTGCAGAAAATCTTCAACATATGTTTCTGTTTTTAAGATTTTTATATGTTTTTTTATTTTTGAAATAAAATATAAATGTCAAATAATAATTCTGAGGAACAATCAAGAGGACAGGACATCTTTATTATCATTGCTGTCACAGTTGGAAAATTAAATAACATTTTGTTTGTCCCTTTTGAAAAGAAAAATGCAATAATTTAACAATTTTCAATGGCCACTTGGCTGTTTAATGACATTATTTATGTTTTTCTATAATACATATACACACATATACACCGCCAACGCATTATATAATTCATTTTTGAAAAAAACTTGCATTTGATATGGTTTTACGTTTTTATATTTTTCTTATATTTATAATTAAAATTCTATTAGAAATGTATCATCGTAAAAGGTTTTTTCTTTCTGCTGTTGTTGTTGAAATTTGTATAGAAATTCAGGTAAATACAATTATTATACAATACGCAAGATGATGTATTATTTTTATTATTTATTTTTTTATTTTTGAAAATTATTTTTTAATAGACTTGGAACATTATTATTATTATTTTTTGAATTAAACAAAACACAAACGTATTTAGAATGTGTTTTTTGAAATAAGGAAAAATGGCGATTAAAGAATATTTACTTTTGTTAAGTCAAAATAAAAGAATGTCTTATGTTTTGATTAGTTTTTTTTTTTTGTAGTAAAAAGTTTTATAAATTTAAGAATATCAAAACAAAAATGCTTATTTAAGAATATTCTATGCTTAAGTAAAGAAAATAACAGATTATGTCTTGGAAATATTTGTTTTTCTTTAGATAGTTTTGAATCTGTTTGACAAATAATTAAATAAAAGTTTAATTAGTGAATTTATTTCATAATTTTACTTTTAAATTTACCTTAATAACTTCATTAAAATATTTATTCAAATACAATTTTCTTTAATTAAACACGAGTATAGTAATTTTACCATAATAGTTTCGCACTTAAACTCATTACATATACTAAATCGTGGCTGCTTTATTCAAATTCGAAAAGAAGAAATGAAATAAATAACATAAATTCGTTACAATTATAATCGAGTGTCTAGTCTATACAATTAAATTTTTTTAATTATAATATTTATTGTATTAAAATTTTGTTAAGAAGAATTGAAAAAACGTGCCGGAAACACATTAGTTTCCTAAACAATAAACAAACAAAATTAAATTAAAATTTAATAATAGTAATCATCAAACCCTTAAAATATAATAATTATATTTCTTTAAATGATCGATTTGTGTTTTTTGTTGGGGAAGGTAAATACCGCGCAATAATAAAACTTAAAACAACCAAAAATTACAAGTTAATTGTAGTACTTCGGTAGTTCTTCAGTAGTTGTTCTTCTGTTGTTTTTTCTTCAACGTGTCTAGAATTTTTGTTTGAATTTCTTTTGATGAAAAAACAAAGACAAATTTCAATTTTTTGTGTTTTTTTTTGTACAATGATGATCCTTAATCGCTTCTGCACGACAAATTAATTTATTACTTGATGTTTTGCTTTAAGTAAATGAGTTTTAAGAATTTTAAAACAATTATTTTGGTTTTTTATTTAATTTTTCAAGCTGAATTAAAATGAGTTATTGGTTGTGTCGAAATGTTGTTTGTAGTAGAAGCATTTCCGATGAAGAAATGTCTTAATTTGATTAGTTTAGTGCATTTAAAGGCTTTGTGTATTTGTTTCTTCATTTGTTTTAAATAAATTAAGTCACCTATAACCTAGCAAATTACTAAAATAACAAAATTAGAAAAATAATCACTCAATTGCAGTGTTAAAAGAAAAAAAAAAAACCTTACCTGCATAAAAAATAATAAGTTATTTTAATGAAATTAAAAAACAGTAATAAATTTAAATGAATAAAAAATAATAAACACGAGTAACGTGCACGTCTGGGTTAATGAAAACACAAAATAAATAATCGAGGAAGTCAGTAGTAATCACACAAAATTTATAATAACCGAAAAAATATATATAATTATAATTATACCAGTTTTTTGTGTTTGTTTTAACAGAAAAGTTTAAAGAAAAAAAAAAAATTAATTTATTATTTAATTATATAGATTTATTATTAACGAGACAACACAACAAACACATTATTTCTGCTATACTTAAGTCAATGAAAATTAAAGCATTTGGTATGCGTAAGGTGATGTAATTTTCTCATTTCTTTTTTTTTTTCTCTGTTAATTTTAAAACAAAAGAAAAATAACCAAAAAAAATAACAAAAAGAAACGACTTAAATTTTTTAATTTTATTTTGTCATGATTCACGATCTAATTCTTAAATTAATATAAATTTATTTACTTTACTTTATTACTTTGTTTTACTTAAACGGAATATTTAATTTTAAGTTTTTTATTTTTCCAACACAGTAGTAGTTGGTTTTTGGTTGACGAAAACTATTTAAAATAATTTTCATTTATTTTTAACTAAATTTAAGCAATTAAAGGTGCGTGGTGGTCACAATAAAATTTCTCTAATACTCTATCTAAGCCCCTGTGTATCCTGTAAATCGGAGGATCGTTACTTTGCGCAGATGATAACTTTGTTTTTGGTTACAAAAATTTTAAAAATAAAAATCTTTGTAAAAAAAATGATTACCTGGTTCACCTGCGTTTTTTTTTTTTTATTATTTTACCAATTCTCTGCCATGCACTGTGTTGTCTATACCAGCAGTAATATCAACTCTGTTTCGTGTAGTTTTCTTTCAATGTTTATAGTGTTTCGATGAAGAAGCAGATGCAAGCCCAACCACTATGAACCAAATTTTACGCCCGGTGTATGATTTTTTTTTTTCTTGTTGTCAGCGTAATTTTTGATTTTCGTTATTAATTTGTATTATTGAAAAGAAAAGAGAAACTTTTAACACTTTATTGTAGAGATTTAATTGAAGTTTTTTGATTAAACAAAATCAAGTGGAAATTTAGCTTAATTATTTGTTAACGTTGTTATTTTTTTGGAGAATTTTCCTTAAATTGTTTACGTTTTTTATGAAAATTTTTAGTAAACTAATTTTTTACTTAGAAATTTCCTTGTTATAAAGTACAATTCTTAAGTTTAATGCAAATTTGAAGGAAATTTCGTTGAAATAAAAATTAATTTTCAAGCTTTTCCTTTTAGAATACTTTTTATTCCATTGAATTTCATTGAAATCTCTTGAAATTTAATAATCTCATAAATTAAACCGCATTTCATGGCTATAAAAGCACAAAACTTTAATATTTTTTTAATAAAATTTTTAAAATTGTTAATTAATTCGTAAAAAAAAACAAAACAAAAAAAATTAAATAATCCAAACCGTTAGCTATGTGTGTAGTAAAATATTAAAAACGAAAAAAATAATTTATTTTCAAAAACAGCTAGAATTTTTATTACAAAAATAGAAGAAAATTTAAATTAAATAAAAAAAAAAACGCTGCTTGTTGTATTCCTGATTTAATAAACGAAAAAAAAAAAATTAAAAAATGTTTCTTCTTTTAGTGACAGGTGAATTTCTGTTGCCGTCATAAATGAACTTGCTTTAGGTAAAAGAAATCGGATCAGGTGTATTTTTTTTTTTTGTATTGTATTGTATTGTTTTTTTATAACTTTATTGTTGCTCTTTTCTTATGTTGTTTTCGTTATTAAAGAAAAAAAAAAAACAGAAATTATTAGCATTGAGAGAAGATTAAGTAAGGTGTTCTGGTTCATTTGTTGTCGTCCCATAAATAAAATTCTCATTCGATTGGTTCTTATTTAGCCATTGTTGTATTAAATTTATATTTCTCAAGTATTTTTATATAAGATTAGGTCAAGCTGCTTGATTCTATTATTATTTAATAAATAAAAAAAAAATACATAAGAAACGAAAGGTGTTTCTGCATTTTTCTCTTATACACATTTACATAAGCATAGTGAAAATTTTAATTTACTTTAAATAAAATTATTATATTCATTTGCTGATTTTACTTTTTATTTTTATTATAACTGATGATGATTTAAAAGGTTTTTCTTGTATTTTATTTTGTGAATTTTAAAGGTTTTTATGATGATAGAATTGGATTTTTTGAATTAAAATTTATTGGATTTTATATTGTTTCTGTGAAATGTTTTCTTTAATCAAATAGAGTATTTGCTGTTGTATCCATTGCAACAGTATAATTACAGTAATACATACTACTGATTTCATAAATATAATAATAATAATACGTAAAATTACCGAAAAACAATTATCTCAAGTACTTGAAATATATAACCAATTCCAGTTATATTCTTCAATTACACTACACAAATGCTTTGATGATTTGATTTAGATTTTTGTTTATCATTCTTCTTCATCATCGTCTTCAATAATTGTTTTCTTTTTTTTTTTTTGATTATTTAATAATAAATCACCGTTGCTTTAATAATTGCGATGGTTTATTTTTTTCTCGTTTTGTTTTTAAAGAAAATAATATTATTATTATTATTAATGACACAAATATGTATAAATTTCTTTTAGTCATTGCTATGCTTGTAACAGGTGAAATTCTGCCTGAATCATTAAAACAGTGTTTTGATTTATTTCGTTAAATTAAAATTCTTATTTATTGGAGAGTTTTTGTGGAGATTTTTTTTCCCATAATAACGTTAGACTTTTAGAGAATTTATTAAAAATAAACAAAACGTTAAGCCGCGAAATAACAATAAACGTGGCGCCAGTCAACATAGCTTATTTGTCCTTTTTTATTATTATTATGACACGAGCAAAATCAAAGCGTTTTTTCTTTTTGCGGCTTAACAATAAAAAAATGCTTGCTACACGCGAAATTATTTTTATTTACTTATTCTTAATCGCTGTGTATTTATTTAGTTTGTATTCCGTGGGTATTAAATCATAGAAAGTCGGTGAAATATTGTCTGATTTTTTTGCTCTGATTTTAATATTATTATTATTATTATTTATTTGTTATTAAGTCATTTCTTATTTGGTTTTATTTTTTGTGATGTGACTTAGTAATTCTTTAATCTATGTTTTGGCGCCTGATATATATTTTTTTAATATTCAAGAATTGTTTTTCGTTGTACAAAGCCGACAATTTATGTTTTATTTTTATTTTTTATGCAATACAACGAATTCTTTTTATGTGGAATTCCAGGTGACCTACTTAAGTCATTGCGAATTAAAGTAATTTAAATCCTTTTTTTTCTTTTTAAAATATTTTACTTAGAAATAGAACCGCGAAGATTCATTTACCTGAAAATTAGCTTTAAATTAGATATAAAATCGTTATAGGAAAATTTCTGATTAGTCTGAATGTCTGACTGACTTAATATTCTTTATAAGAATGGCAACATTGTTTGTTATTAATTACAAAAAAACATATTTCAGCTGTCTATATATGTTGATACGAATTTGCCATCCATTAATTCTATATTTGCTTTGCTTTTTTTTCCGTGAAAACAACGCAAAACAAAATATTGTTTATTTTGTATTTTTAATTGGTTAATTATTCGTTGAATAAAATTAAGTTACTCGCGCATGCGTGCAGGACAATGTTTACGTTTGTATAGCGCAAAAAAATAAATAAAAAATAAGCAACAATTCTTTTTAATCAAACGAATGTTTTATTTCTGTTTCAATAAAATGAGGTTGGCGCGACTTAACCGCATCTGCTATAGGCATGAGTGAACATTACTTACCGAAATTAAGGTTAAAAAGCTGTGTATTAGCTTGACTTAAGTCTATATTTTAAGATGTAAAAAAAAAAATTAAAAAACCTTGAAAATTGCTATTATTTAGCTACAATAAACTACCTTCAACGTAATTTACCTTTACCTTCAACGTTGTTTATCATAAATAATGAATTATGACGAAAGTAATTTATTTTTATTAATTATTATGTTAAAATTCACAAATATATGCTAATAAGGGTGTTATCTGAGTTATTTGTGAAGTTAAAAATAATAAATATAATTTTTGTATGGATTTCCAATGAAATTGGTAAAAGAATTTTTTATTAATTTCCATTTAAAAGATGAATAAAAGTTTGAGACCTTGAGACATTTTAAAGATTCTAAGGTTCTAATGCGTTAAGGGGTTATTTTTTTTTGTTTAATTAGAAATTTTTCTTTGATTAAAGACAAACGACACGTGTATTGCGATATTTAACATTTCTGAAAAGGTAAATCTTTCGATAAAAATAAAGATGAAAATAAAGATGAAAAAGATAAAAATAATAATGACAAAGCAGCTAAAATACTAATAATAATTTTTACTATCCTAGACCAAAGCGGATACCATTAGAAAAAAAAGGGTTGTTAAATATATTTCTAGTCGCGGATAAGACAACAAATAATTGTTGAGCAACAACACAGGCAGCTGCTGCTGTTGCTGCTGCATCGTTTTTATTTTCTATTATTTTCTGCATGCAACCCTTCGTTGTTATTTTTTTTCACTTTGAAAAGACAAAAAACAAGAACTTAAATTCCAAAACAGAAAAAAAACTTGCTTACTTTTCAAAAAAAAGGGTTGAAATTTGAATTTATCATAATATAGTAAAAATTATTAAAAAACAAGTTTCACGCATCACCTCATTCACAACAAGAAAAAAACGCAACAAAAACTGATGAATTAAAAATGATTATTTTTTTTAGCTGTTGTTATTATTGCTGCTGATGTTGCTTTTACTACTCTACTGCTTCGTTTATTAATTCAACTGAATGTTAATTTAATAATAAATTAGATGGAATTTTGGTTTTTTTTTTATTATTTTTTTTTCATTAGTATAATTATAATTAAATACATTAATCCATTAAAATGCTTAAGCAACAATAATATTATAAAAATAATTCAATAATAATAATTTACTTTACTTAAAAAACATGAAAAAAAAACAATAGAAAACAAAATAGAAGAATTTAAAGTAAGCAGCAGTAGCAGCAGCAGCAGCAACAATGTACAACAACGCGATTAATGTTTTTATTATTAGTTACGCGCTATTGTTAATAAATCAAAATTATAATTGAAGTCCAATTATTGAATTAAAAAAAAAAAGAAGCATAAAACGCAGAAGAAGAAAAATAAAGCAAAGTTATATTATAATAATCGATTGATTGTATATAATATTAATACAAGAAATTATTATTATTATTATTATTATTATTGGAATTTATTAATAACAAACAATGCTTTTATACATTAAAAAACACTTTTGTTGCGTTAAATGAGTTTACCGGCTTCACGATAAAAATAAATTTGTAATGTACTGTACAGTGGTGGAAATTTATATAAATCTAAAAAAACACTGTTGCTATGATAATTCAGGAAATTATTATTCAAAATTATGCAGCAAGTATCCCAAGTAATAAGTTTATTTGAAAGTAGATTAATGGATATCCTGAAATAATTTCGCTTAGTTAACTTTTCAATTAATTATTGGAATTCTTTCTGTGTTTAGCTAGTTATTCCAATTTGAAAATGAAATTTCTTAGTTGGTTTATTCTTCTGCAATTAAATTTGTAAATGATTTTCGTTAATAGAGAAGAAATACAGAAATATATTTTTTTTTCTTGTTAAATAGTTTAACGTACCAGATAAACAGACAAACGCAATGTTATTGCCTTAAGATTACGCTACGTTTTTTTTTTTTTTAAATTATAAACTGAGTATATTACAAAGCAATAAATTTGCTCATAAAACTTAACCAACATTAAATCTAATAATAATAATAATAATAAAAACTATTCAAAAGTTCGGCAAAGTTAAATAAATAAAAGCCGAAAAAATAGATAGCATACATACCATCAGCAACCAAGTACGTACGTACATAAATGTAATTTACTTAATTCTCAACATTATAAATATCTATAGAGATATACTACGTCCGTTTTCATCAATTAAATATTCACTATTTGTAGGATTTTTATGTATTTAAATTATTTTATTTTATATTATGAATGGTTCGCTGAGTCTCTGAATGAGCTGAATAGAATTTTAGTTACTTGGTTTTGTTGCTTGTAATTTATTTTTTACTTAAGTTTAAGTTTAAGACACGTGTTGAATAAAATTTCTTACTTATATTCGCTGAATGTTTGTATTATTTAACTATTTATTTATTTATTTTTTCATTTAATTTGATTTATTAAAAATTAAATAATTGATTTATCGATTTTTATCGGTTTAACTTTTTTTTTTTTTGTTTGGTGAATTTAAGTCGAAAATTTACTTAATTTTTTCTCTCTTTAATTTTTTGTTTAAATATGGAAATGCGATGGTTTTTGTTATTTCTTATAAATTGTAAATATAGGGGGAATAAATCAAATTTATAATATTGCGTGACAATTTGTAAATAATATAAAGAAAAACAAAAGACTTTTAAGTAACAAGGAATTGTGTGGCAACAACAAGTGTGCTGTTACTGTATTACATTGCGTTATTTATTTTAAACATTCACGATAAATTTATGTCCTTTTCAACCTTTAATTCCCCTTTTTTCTATACGTTAATATACCTTAAGTTGCGCCTTTCTTGTGTATCTCTCTATGTTTTTAATTAATCCTACTTGAACTAATTGGTATCGCGAGCGAACTTAACTAATGTTTTCAAAAACAAAAAGAAAAACATAAACAATGACGTCTTACCAAAAATAAAAGAAGTATTTTCCTTAAATAATAACAATAAACAACAACACAAAAAAAAATTCTCTACTGTTTTGGTTCGATAAACACTGCGCGCTCAGCTTAAAGTCAGTGAAAAAACAAAACAAAATAATAATACAACAAATGTTTTTTCTTATTTAATTTATGCAGCGTGTGTACGTTGTTATAACAACATAACGTTAATAAGACATTGCTGGTTGTATAACCATATTAGCGTTTTTAGCGTGATAATACCACGTGTTATTTGTGTGCAAAATACCACCGTCAGATGGCCAATTAATTAATTTATTATTGTTTTTCGTCTTTTTTTTCTGGTTGTTCTGTTATTTTTATGGCATACTGAGATGTGTTTTTTATTTTTATTTTAAATGAAGAAAAAGATCGATTTCTTCGTTAAAGAAAAGATAAATAAAGCTGCATATTATGTTAGAATGTTGCGGGTGAAATGATAGCTGTGTAAATAATAATGATGCTCGGGACAATAAGTAACCTTTCGAGGATTTCCACAACAAATCATAAAAAAACGAATTATCATGGCAGGTATAAATGAAGAAAAGCAAAAATGATGATCATCTGCCATATGCTAATGATGAGGAAACCAGCATCTTTTTATATTTTTGTTTTGTTTTGATTTCATTATTCATTTATTTACGTTTTCTTTTTCGTAAATGATTTGCTTATTTTTTTTTTTTTTCCAAAATACACCCAACAGCAGCTTTTATATACAGTTTTTATGGTTTTTTTTTTCTTTTTCTGTTAAATGTGTTTATTCGATGATATAATATTCCGAGCAAACAGTGTCGCGTGGCAGATGTAGTTTGTTAAAAAAAAAAAAAAATAAAATAAATGAAAGCATATCCAGATGTTTTCTTTTTTTTTTTAGTTTACTTCTCTTGTAAATTATTTTTACTTAACTTTACTTAAGTTAACTTACTTAAAGAAGTTCGACAAACAAGATAACTATTTTTTGTAAATAAAAATCCCTAAAAGAAGAATTAACAAAAACAAACCAAAGAAAAATCTTTCTTCAAATGTATCGAGAAATGTATATAAGTTTCAAAAAAATTGGCTAAGTAACTCGTAATGGACATAACAGCAGAAACAGCTTAAAAAAAATAAAATTACTTTATTGCGAGCAGATGGAAGATTCTTCGTTTTTTTTTTTCAATATTATTTACCTGCTTTTTTGGTTGCTTTTTTTTTGTAAAAAAAATGCCAGCTTAATATTTTATAATTTTTATCAGAATAATTAATTATGCTAATCAAGGTATTCCTTCTAATTGCTTAAATAAATTGATTAAAGTCTGAAAGAATTTAATTAAAATAAATATGGCGATTTTGCGTTCTATAGAAAATATTTTGTTTTTTCTTTTTCAAATAAGTAGGCTGCTGGAACACCGTAAAAATGACATTTGTTTGCCACAAGAAAATATTTCTGATTTTAAAAACTTGTCCTTTGATTTATAAAAAAATAATAATAGTTATTTCATCCCTTAACAAAAAAAAAAAGGTAGAAAATTTTCTTGCCTAGATTTTTGTCTTATTTTCAGATTTTATTTTCTTATAACAGCAGCTGCTATGTGTTTTTTTCCTTCTTCTTCTTCTTCTTTAACTTGTAAACATGATACACGGCCAACAATTGTTTGTATTGTTGATGGCACGCGCTGAATACAATGTCTTCTTAAAGTAAAGAAATAAATAATAAGAAAAATGATGGACTTATCTTGGTTAAATAATATTTAAAAAAAAAAAATAAATTATAATGACATTGCTTGTGTTGTATGGCAAAATTATTGATTTTTATTTATAAATTTGATAAAATTTAGACTGCTGTCTGCGTTATGATAAGTTTAAAGTTTGATTACGTCGATAAATAGACGCGTATTTAACTTTAGTCTGTATAATATTTGCATTTAAGTCGGTAAAGTTTTTAAAAAGTCTGATTAAAGAGTAAAATTACTAAAAGTATGCTTAATTTTGACGAAGTAATAGCTTAAGAAAGTTGTTTTTACTTTCGAAAATACATTGTAGAGCACTTGAGTAACTTTTTGCTTCATGTAAAATTAATAAAAAGGAAATTAAGTTGAGTAAAACGGTTATTTAGCTAAGTAAACGGTCAAACAAGTGTTAGCGTATAGAAACATCCCTTAAAACACCCCAATATCATTGTTTTTTATTTAAATTATTATCTTATCTAAGTAAATTATGACTTAAAATGCTTCTAACTAATATAAACACATTTAATAACTTAGAAATAAAGACAGAAGAACCAACCACACAACTATTTACGTTCATTTTCATTGTAATAACTGACTTAATTAAGTTAAAAAATAAAAATTTAATTTAATTAATACAAATAATATTTATGACCAAATAAAATGATAAAATAAAAATGAATGCAGAAAATGTGTTATGTAAGGAGAAAAGGAAAACAGAAATATGTGAAAAATGATTAACAGAAATGTAACTAATGTAACGACCATCAAATGTGCATTAAAAACACTTCTTATTATTATTATTATTATTATTTTTTAGCATAATTAATAGCCGTAAATAATTATAAACTACGGTTTTCTTATTTATATGTAAATAGCTGCAAAAAAGGACAATAAAAATTCACCTTGCTCTTGCATTTATTTATTAAAAGCCGGAAATCAACTTAAGTAATAAAGATTATTATTATTTGATAGGTAATCCCGTGACCGTGCGACAATACAAAATCGTTATCATAATGTCGTCATAACATTAATTATTTAAAAAAATAAATAAATTTTTTATAAAGAATATGATGAGCACACACAGCAGGCGTCCTTTATTAAAATAATAAAAATTAAATGCACGCCATCAGCCAACGACCTGAATTTTATATTTTATAATTTTACTTCTTATTCCTCTTTTGCTCATTATTAATAATTTTTAATTATAGAAATAACGAAAGAAATATATAATAAATAAATACGTCCAATTAAAAATAATTAAAATATGTTTAAATAAAGAAGAGAAAAAGTGTTATTAATCAAATTATAAAAATGATTATCGAATTGAAGATTATTTTTTGGGTAATTTTATTAATTCGATAATAATAAACAAGAAAACCGACAATATTAATTTTAATTTATGTTTTTAAACAGAGAAGATTTATAAAGAGAAAAAACTACACCTGCATAATAATTGGTTAATTATGATTTAATAATTTATTAATCGTTGTTTAAATTTAATTTAAAGAAAATAATTGAAAAAAAAATGTGGAACGCTTCACGATTTTGCGTGTCATCCTTGCGCAGGGGCCATGCTAATCTTCTCTGTATCGTTCCAATTTTAGTATATGTTCTGCCGAAGCAAGAACGAAAGTTAAACCCTGAAGACGGTATATATATGAACAAAAACTCCGACTTTACTCTTGTGTTTTATAAAAATTTTGAAAAAAGTTAAATTCTGGTTTAAGTATTTGCTAATTGACGTTCTTTGCAGTAACAAAATCAAAGGTCCTTTTTGCTATATAATTATGTATTGTTTAAATTATAATAATTGAGAATTTGTAAGAATATTTCTCTGAAATTAATTATAATTAGTTTAATCTGTTCAGCTCATAATAAATAAATGGTTGGTTAGTCAAGGTATTATCTTTAACTTGGAAATTATATAAGAAAAATAATTTATAATTCTTTTTGCAGATATATTTTTGTGTCAACCCAAATTAAATTAAACAATTTGCTATGAAAATAGAAAAAAAAATGTGGAACGCTTCACGATTTTGCGTGTCATCCTTGCGCAGGGGCCATGCTAATCTTCTCTGTATCGTTCCAATTTTAGTATATGTTCTGCCGAAGCAAGAACGAAAGTTAAACCTCTTCTGCGGTATATATATGAATTAAAACTCCGACTTTACTCTTGTGTTTTATAAAAATTTTAAAAAATTCTGGTATTTGGTTTGTGCATTTGCTAATTGACGTTCTTTGCAATGAAGAATTCGTTTTTGCTTGACCCTTATACTGTTTTTCTAACGTAATATTTCTTTTATAAAATTTCTTTACTTTGTTACCAAAAGAAAAAAATATAATGTCCTTAGAAATGACATCGAATATTGATTGTTGTATTTGTTTTGTTCATTTAAAGTGAGCATTGTTACGTTTTTCTTTTATTTTCTTGGTACATTTAACACAACTATTATACCCTTAAAGATCTGTAATTTATTATTGGATTGTCTTTTACACCTCACTTCACATATTTTTCGTTTTTTTTTGTTTCCCTACAATTGTCCAATATCAAATCACTTCTGTTTATGTTTTTCGTGCGTAAATAATAAGGAAAAATTAAATTCAATAACAATAGTTTGAAAAATGATCAATCGTGTGATCACGATTGGTAAATGCAACGTGATCAATAATCTATTAACAACGTGTTGATGATTTTTCCTGATTTATCTATTTTAAATTAAAGAAAATAACAATTCCTTAAATAACAAAACAGTTTTTATTACGAAAACACGGAAAATTTTATTATTTTATTTTTAAATAAAGTTCGTCGCTTGTTCAAGTCTTTTGTTCATACAAAAAAAATTTTATGTTCTTATCATTGATTTGTTTTTATTTATTTATTTATATTTTTTTTTAAATAAAATTCATTCAAAAGGTAAACATTGTTGTGGAAATAAATTTACAACGGTGAGCATAATATAAAAATTCACTTAAATTATGCATTATACCAGTTACACAGGTATTAGAATAGCAACAGTGAACTTTCATTCATTCTTATGTCAAACAGCATTGCGGAGACATAATAAAAAAATAGAATTTATTTACGACTGGAATAATAATAATAATAATATTTATAAAGTGAATTGAAGAAGATTAATGGTAAATACCATGGATTTTTTGAAGCAAAATTAATAATAAAAAAAAAAAAAATGTGGAACGCTTCACGATTTTGCGTGTCATCCTTGCGCAGGGGCCATGCTAATCTTCTCTGTATCGTTCCAATTTTAGTATATGTTCTGCCGAAGCAAGAACGAAAGTTAAACCCTTGCGACGGTATATATATGAACAAAAACTCCGACTTTACTCTTGTGTTTTATAAAATTTTTGAAAAAAATTATAAATAATTTTCTGTATTTGCTGGCTAAACCATAATTCTCGCAGCTTTTTCGCATTGCCTGTGCTACAAAATTAAATAAAAAAAGATAATTTCAAATTTTTTTTTTTTTTAATTGGATTTGTGATAATAAGCGTGAGAAGTATTATAATTATTTGTCACATTTTTATTGTCTGCATAAAGATGTTTAATTCTCAAGTACAATGAATATGACAGACAATAAAAATGTTTCTTTTTGTGGTTTTTTCGTTGTTTTTGTGTTTTTTTTTTCGAGGTGCAGTACTTCATGTGAAATTTTTCATAATTATTATCGCTATTAACGTTATTATTATTATTATTACATAAATTAAAGAAATAAAAATAATTTCACATTTGGTTAAAAGGGTTTAACAATGGGTGCAATTAGCTACAGTTTTCTATCGTTTGCAAAATTTATGAGAAAAATAATAATGCGAGAAGTACAAAACGTTTAATCTATTAAATGGTGAAAATTGCCCACGGTATTTACTAACCATCCATAATAAAAGTAAAAAAATAAATTAATGTAACTATTTAATGTCGTATGAGTTGTATGATCGAGTTTACATCGACGTTTCTTAAAGCAAAAAATTAGTTGTTTTTGTTCCTTTGGAAGTAAACGTGTGCCGGCGCACTTGGCTTGAGTCAAGTCAAACATGTTGAAGAATGGTTTGTTTTTCTTGTTTTCTGTTAATGCGAAAATAAATGAAACAAATTTAATAACATAAACAAAATAAATAATATAGAAAAATGTCGCCAACAAATATAGGAAGTCGGTCGAATGTATACGAAGGAGCCACACGTCTATACTAACGTGGGAATGCATGTGCGCGTAATTTTTTCTTCATTTATTCATCAATCATCAATATTTTTGCAAAGAAAAAGAAAAAACAAATTATCATTGAATATTTTTCTGAAAATAAATTCTGGTTCATAAATAAATAATATTGTGGCGGCAGACAATCAATTTAAATGAATAAAAAAGCACAAGAAAAATGTAATCGTTTAAGAATTTTGCTTATCTTTAAATAAGAATTTTTGCAAAGTATTTAATTTTATTTGAAAAATAATAAATATAAGATAAAATTCAATTAAATTCACTAAAAAGTATTTATTTGTGTTTGTTGCAGTAGATTTGTTGTATACGCGTTAACTGTTTTGTTCAGGTGTAATGATTCTACACGAGATTTCTGCATAAGTATTTTTTTTTGATATAAGAAAATTAATTGTTTTTGATTGTATCTCGTCAATATCGTAAATAATAATTAAATTATTGGACCAACACAATTGTATTTCAGCATTTTTGAGTATGCAACAAGTGTTAAAGTTGATGACCAGCGATAGATATAACCGTTTTTCGTACATTTTCTAACCGCGTATGTTGTTTTGTATTGTTGTATGCAGTGATAGAGACAAGTGAAATGAATTATTTTATTTTATTTTATGTCGTGTTATGTGTGGTAACTGTTAGCTCATGGGTCACTCAGGTTTTTTATTGTCACTGATTCGTCTCTTTTTATTCTAAGAATTTTTTAGTAACATTTTTGTTCATTTCATTTCTCTTAAACAACAAAGAAATGAAATTAATTAACATTTTTATTTTTTTTCGTGTGTCTCCACTTCTTCACTCCTTTATAAACCAACCAAAGAAAAAAATAAGTAAAAAATAGTTAATAAAATTTTATTTATAGGCTTTTGTGGTGTATAAAGATGTTTTTATTTAATTTCTGTCTTAACATTTTAAGATTGTTTATAGCATATTGTGAATGGCATTGACCATTTTTTTTTTTTTTGGTGCTTTTGTTAATAATATTAAAACTTTTTTAACAAAAATTATTTATCATGTAATAAATTTAATGAAATTTATTAACATTTTATTTAAATTAAGCAAAACTTTTACTTAGTGCGATGACGATAATAGAAAATATATTTTTTTATTTTTATTTTTGTCTCATTGTGATGCCTAATTTGTATTGTTTGTAATCACTATTTAACGGAATATATATTTAAATTAATTTATTTCACAATATAGATCAACCTGTCATTATGTATGCCCTGCTTAATTATAGAAATAAAAAAAAAAAATTATTTAATCAAAGTAATTAAGCAGATAAAACAGTGAATAATAATTCATTTCTTGTATTTTAACAATAGAGTTATTTATTGCTGAAAATAATAATTTGTAGGACTTTTTTTTTTTTAATGGGAAATTTTTGTGTCTTAAATGATTTATTATTTACCTGAACAAGTGTTTTTGTTTTTTCTTAAGTATTAGTACAGTGGGAGGTTACTTTGAATGTAATAACAATAAACCCTAATATTGATCTAATTATAAATATTTGTCCGTAATTAAGCTAATACGAAAATACACTTAAAATAAGAAGAAAAAAATCCCCTTGGCACAAGCGTAATTCATTAACGCATGCGTAAACTTTAAAAAAAAAATTATCACTTAATCCCATGATTATTACTGTAAAGCTTGTGCAGTGCTTTTTTTCTTTATTGTATTAATAATTTAATTAGTAAAAATAATTATTTTAGCCTCTAGAAGATTAGTAATAAAAGAAATTTTTTCTTAAAGAAAATAGCACAGGTAAACAGGTACCCTTGAGATGAATTTCAAGTGTTTAAGAATTAAAACAATGTCTGTAAAAATAAAAACGCCCTACTTAGCTAATTAACTATAACAATAATTAATACAATAATATTAAGTGACAAAAGAATATTATACGTAAAGGCGGTTTTACTTAAGCTACAATTTAATTATTTTGTCTACCTGTAAACAGGTATTTTTTTTTTTTTGAAAATAAAGTCATTAAGGATAGAATATTTCACAAAATTTAATTTTTTCTATAATCAAGATTTATATTTTAATGGAATTTTATATAGTTTTAAAATACTTTAACAAATATGACATTGGTTAATGCTTTATAGCACTGCATACACAGCATTGTCTTGTATTGTATAGACATAGTGATCAAATTAGAACTATATATTTTTTAAACAGTATAACGCTTATTTATATATAAAAATATATAGTTCTTATTTGATCACCTGTGTGATCATTTTACCTCAATATTGTAATCAGTTTTAAAATATATTTCGGTTTGTTATGTATATCAAGAGCAGATCTAAAAATATTATTAAAATAAATATATAAAATACAATTTAAGAATACATTACACCAATTATTAACATTAGGTAACATCGTAAAAAAATTATTATTATTATAAGCTCTGGGCCAACTTGTTGTGCCAAGTAATAACTATTAACGACTATTATTACCACACATTAGGCTTATTAAAGCGATGAATCTACTTTGTTATTTAAGTTTTTAATGTTTCTTAAGGAGAAGATGAGAAAATTCTTTCTGTGTTTTATTAATTACTTAAGAAGAGTATAAACCAGAAGATATAAAGTGTGTTAAGTAAAATTCATAAGAATTATTAATTTTTTCTGTGGACAGAGATGGAGTATACGAGCGTTTGTACTTGTGACAGGTGTTTTTTTTTTATTAAGAAAATTAAACCTTGAATTTAGAATAGATTTTTGGTCAGTTTCTTTAGTTTATTTTTAACAATTTAGTTTAGACAAGCCATAATGGTAACATTATCTTACAGCACTGTAACATTATTTATTTAATTATATTAGATTTTCGTTGTATAATATACCATCTTACCTACTACTTGCTCATTTATAAGAAAAATAATTATAAATAATATTGTTCTCTGTGTTATTTTACTGAAATAAAAAATAATTTTAATAACATAAAAGACGCATATTATAGTAGTAGAAGAAGTAAATGAATTAATAATAATAATAATAATAACGTTATAAAACATTAATAAAATAAACAACGAAGAGAATATTAAAACAATTCATGTTTTCCATTATAAATAAATAAATAAATAAATAAATGCACCTGAATGTTTGAAAACGAGAGAAGAACATGAAACGAAAAAATAAAGGTCGTTCACTTACATTTATTTTATTTATTTTTTGATGTATTTCATGCGAACAGTATGACTTTGTTTGATGAATAAATATGTTAGCCGTTTGTTACCGATGATTTAAATGATGATAATTGTTACAATGATGAATAAATATTATAATAAATAAAGGTAATGAATAAAGTTGTTTTGAATTTTGAAGAGATGATTTTTTGTTCACCATTTAAAAAGTAAAACTAATTTGCATAAATTGCCAAAAAGTCATTAGATGGTTTCGCTATGCTTTCACTAAGTGAAAGTTAAATCATCCTTTCAATATCTATTTATTTATTCGCAATTGATATTGTGACAGATTGTTTGAATTGAGCCATCATTCATAATAAATCATATTTTAGCGAAATATAAAGTCATCGTCTGGTTATTTTTTGTGTTTGTACAGAGAAAATAAATATGAAAAACAAAAAAATGTTGAAACATAATTGAGTAATAATCTTACTACATAAATGTTTATTGTTGTTTAATCTTAATTCTAAGAAGATTATTCTTTTTGGTTTTATATGATCGTGATGTGATCGCGGTAGAAAAATTCAGGAAATCCGGGTGATTTATGATCCGGTTGTTGTTGTGCTGTATGAGAATGATTTTATGTTTATCGCGGGATCACTTTTTAGCGTAAGGAAAATACGTAGAAATGATTCACTTGAAGAGTATTTAGAGTGATCAGTAACTGACTGTTTGCTAAGCGATATTCAATATCCCAGTGGAAAGTTTACATTATTGATCAGAAAAAGAACTAATCTGCAGTCTATTTTCTGATGATTTTATAGCAAAAATCATATAGAAACACTTTGCGTGTAAAGAAAGAAATATTAATTTTTCCGGATTTGTATTCTGCCTGCACATTTTGACTCATTAGTTAAAAATTGTTTTTACATTTAATAAATGCAAGAGAAAACGTTTATACAGTTTTTACATTTTTAATAACAAAAAGAATCAAATTTCATGCAAATAATAATGAATAAAATTTATTTCCCTGGCCCATTAAAATCATATTTTTTTTTGCTTTGAAATAATTACTAGTTTCTGCGTTTTAAATTAACCAAAAAAAATTGTTTAATTAAATTAAAAAAAAGTATAAACAACGGAAGAAAATGATTAAAAATGTATTTATACTTTGGGTTTTTATTCGTTTTTATTTCATTAATTAATTTTAATTATTTTGATGATAAATTTGAATTAAAACTGATTCAGAGATTTTTTTTTTCTTTCTTTCTTTCTTTATTGTTTAAAAAAACCACAAAAGATATGTCATAACATTATAATAATAATAATATAATTATGTTATTTTATTATTATTATTATTATTTTTGTTTAATTAAAAATACCATTCTCACGGAATTTATACCTTTAAATTTACTTTGTGTGTTATTTTTGTAATTTTTATTTATTCATCATAATTTTTGTTTTTTTGGTGAAAATAAAATGGTTTTTTCGTTTTTTTCTTTTGGTTTAAATAACGCGATGGAATTAAACAAAATAAAAGACAAAAACAATCACAACAACGTGAATAAATAAATAAATAATGTAAAATTAATATTTAACTGACGCGTAAAGTATGTTGAATAATAATAATAATAATATGCAATAAGTAATTAAATTTATTTAAATAAAAAAGCAAGAAATTATTATTGAAAAATGATGGCTAATTAAACAATGTAAATTGCATGCTTTTTAAGCATTTTTCCATCGCCCCATCGTGACCACCACCTTCTCTTTGCTAACATGGTTTAACATTTTAACATAATTTCACCCAAATTATTTTATTTAAATGAATTTGATTAAAACAATTTTGTGTTTTATTTATCCTAAAAGAAAAGAAAATAAATATTCACGTAATTCACTCAGTTTGAAAGCACAGCAACAGCACAACAACAGACTTACAAAAAAAATTAATTGAGCTAATTTCTGTTGTTTGCAAATTTTTTTTTTTTTTTTAAATAAATAATCATAAATAATTATGTTACGCGCAGGTAACAAAAAGAAAAATTTTAATTTATTTAAAAATAAAATGAATAAAACAAGAGACATCAACAACAGCAAATTTCAAAGGTAAATTAAGCGACGAACCGAAAATAATACAAAATGCATGCACGAAATAATTTCGATGTTTATCCGTGGAATAATTTTTGCTTTTGTTATTTTTTTTTTTTTTGGAGAGTATTAAGTTAATTTTAATGTTTATGTAATGAAATAATAAGTTTAGATAAATTAATAACAGATAAGATATGCTCATTTTATTTGCAATAAAATGTTGCGTTTTATTATTTTTTTTGCACATTTAGAAAAATACAAATGCTGCAAGCCTTTTTTTTTCTTCATAAGTGTCATGCGATGTAATTGAAATGCACTTTGAATTAAGCAAAACAACATGTTACAAATCGGTTATGTAAGAACAAGCAGTAAAATGTTTCTTTATTTAACGACTTTTTTTTCGGTGTTTTCACTCAGTTTTTTTTTTGCAATTAAATATTAAAATTTTTTTGTGATAAAATAAATATCCTAAAGCAATTTAATGACTGTGTCACTGTGTTTCCGTCATCAGTTATTTTTGGATAATTTTTATTTCTTTAAATAATTTATTATGATGTTTTTGGTTGCATGAATTTTTGCTTAAGTTTATTATTTATGAAGGAATGGAGTGTTTGTTTGTATTTGCTAATAATAATTAAAGAAATATTTTTGTAAGATAATTAGAAAGACGTTTAATGTGTATCGACATTGTTGTCAAGCCTTGGATAATGATAGGATTCGTTGTTTTAAGTATATTTTAGTGTCTTCTTTAGCTTTAAACCTTTAACTCCTTCGGAACTGTAGTACAGTATGTATTTCCAGGGAGTTACACTTTGTAAAATTTGAAAAAGGTCGTTATTATCGCAGCCTTATGTACAGTATAGTTTACATTTTATTACTCATAATCGGGTGATCGAAATTACTTGAAATTTGGCATATTGAGGGCAGTATATAGTTCACTTGAAAAAGGAATTTTTTGTTGTCACTTCTTCAATTAATTCAGGACTGAAAGGGTTATTAAAATTAGCTGAACAGTGAAAGTAGTTTTCTATAAACAGTCGTCCTCTTTTGAAACTTCTTTAAAAGTCTCATTAAATACTCTACTACTGGACAGAAAACCTTTCGTATCAATGGATTATTTGTGCTTAATGGACAGTAAATATTTTAAAACAATATTTTTAGTAATATTTTTCTCTCTGTGATGCAATCTTTACACTAAAAACTCTTCAATTCAACTTTAAAATAACTTTTAATTTCCCCAAAAAAAATTCATAAAATTCTCACTGCAAACAACATTATTACACCTCAATTAAATAATATTTTTCTTTCATTTCATCAAAAATCAAAATTATACCATAAATTACATAAGAAATTAATTTTATTTTAGCAAAAATATTACCAAAAAAATAAAATTCTCTTTCTAAATACATTTGTTAAAAATATTTTCATAAAAAAAAAAAAGCTCTCATCATCATGATGGAACGAATGAGCGCGCGTTCCTGGTTAAAAAGCATTAAAAAAAAATAAATAATAATAATTGAATTGAATTAAAAAAAAAAAATGTTTTCTTTTTTATTATAAATAAAAAGAATTAAAAAACTAAATGAAAACATTACGTTATGAAAATAAATTTAGAGAAAAAAAAAGGTAATAAAAACTTACAGAGAGGTAAAAAAAAAAAGAGTATTTTTACTTCACGTGTGTGTAATAATTATCGCATTAAAAACTTAAGTAAGTTATTTTATTAATAATATTTCTTTATTTCTGTATATATATAAATATGTGGAATATAATGAGGAATTAATGATATTTAAAATAAAAATAATAAAACGAAAACGTTAAAGCAAGCAGAGCAATAGCAGTCACTTGTTGCTGCAAAACAAATTTCTAGAAAAAATCCTCAGCCAACTCTTAAGCTTTTTGTTTTTTCTTTTTTTTTTGTTTTAAAAAGTATTAAAGGGAATTAAACAGTGAAAAAATAAAAATAATAATTAAAAAATTATTATTATGTTTGTTGCTTCTTTCATCATTTATCTGCTTGTGTTTATTGTTTTTATAATGTAAAATGTAGAAAAAACTACATCACTTTGGTCTCCTTTCTAGTTATTATTGTTGTTGCTGATACATTTGTGTTTTTATTTTTCATTTTTTTTTAACTGAATTATAATTTTATAAGATAAAAAAAAAACAGTCATAAAACTGTTTAATTATTAACCTTCATCGCGGTCACTTTGTTTTAGAGAAACAAAATTAAAAATTATAATGAAGAATTCAGACAAAAAAATGAAAAAACCACTCTGTTTCTTTTTTATTATTTGATAGAAAAACTCTTCAATGTTTTTTGTATTTTTTTTTCACATTATTTTTAGAGATATTTTTTGTTAACAAAAATATCCTGAAACATAAAATATTCGTATATTAGATACTTTTACTAGAAACGCATAGATTACAGTGAAATTCCTTAAGAAAACACGAATCGTTTAATTGAAATCAATTTATTTATGCGCATGTCACAAGTACTTAAACTTGTTAAGTAAACTTTACTAAGTTAACGACTTATTACAGTGACTGTAGCACATAGTATTCATGTTTGGTTAATTAATTTAAGTCAAAACAATTCAACAAATCATTATACCAGTTTTATTAATAATTCTTAATCAACAAGATTATCCACCACTGAGCAGCAAGACAATTGTCTTAATCAAAGCACGCAATTCTCATCTTTTTTTTTGCTTTTTTAAAAGAAAAGCAAAAGAACCAGTTATTCTGCGTTAAACTTGTTGCTGCTTTTCTTTCTTAACACATTGAAAGTGTAAAGTGTTTCTTAATATTAAAAATAAAAAAACTCACTGACTGACTGACTGACTGACTCAGTAAATTATTTTTCAATTAAAAAAAGATAAATATTTAATGAAAATTAAAGAAAAAAAAAACGCAAACAATAATTAATGAATCTTCCTCAACCTTTAATTTACTCTTGATAACCGTAGCATTTACCTTAACGAAAATAATCGCGCATATAGGGTTAGAGATTTTTTTTTGTTTTAATGAAAATTTATAATTCGTTTCGTCATGATGTTTTAAAAGAAATTAAGCGCGAGACGCCGCACTTTATTATTATAATTAAAGAAAAGTAAGAAGAAATTTTTGTCCATCATTAATATTAATATTATTATTATATTTCTTGAATAATCCTGAAATAAGAAATTACTTTTGAAATTCAATTTAAATTTAATCAAAAAATCAAGCGCGCACACACAGATTGTAACGAATTGTTAATTTTGATTGGTTGTTAAATAAAATAATTAAATTTTCTCAACAAAAATAAATCATATACGGGTTGCTACCAAACCAAAAAAAAATCAACAGGTAAGCAACATCACACATTAAAGAATAATAATAATGAATAAATAAATTAAACCGCAGACGACTATGCATTTTACATTACTTATTTAGGCCGTATTGTTTTTTTCCAACGTCGATATTGTTTCATTTTTATAATAATTTCACTTAAATATCCTTAAAGAAACAAGAAAATGTGTTTTTTGCTTTTAAAAAATACAATCATCGTCCCCCAGCCAAAATGGCAGGAAGTGGATAGACCGTGTCTTGGTCTCGGTCAGATGATTTGCGCTCATATTGCATTAATTTCTTCTGTTTTTTTTTCTTTAAACGTAATTTATACGAAATAAAGTCGATTAATCGTTGTTGTTTTTACTAACATTAACCATCATTCAATAGCAGTAACATCATAAACATTATATTTTAAAAACGTTACAATACTTGCTGTTGAATAACAAAAAAAAAAACGAAAGAAAAATAGAATAAAATTATTTTTTAACAATATTTTCGTGTTTTAATAATAAAATTACAGTGAATGATGATGATGATGATGATCGTTTTTAAACGAACATGAATGCACGATAAAATTATAATTAATAAATTTCAAAAGAAAGATGAAAATTTGTTACAATATTTGGTGTTGGTCTTGCAAAAATTAGTTTTGAAGGATTTTATTTGCAGCGAGAAAAATATTTATAACACTTCCGGATTCACAGTGCTGGTAAGTTCTTGTTTCATTTGATGACAGTTTTTGTTTAGTAAATTAATAAATAGTTTTTGTTTCTAATTGTAGGTTTTTACTTGCGAAAGATTTGTTTACGGATTTTTCAGAAATTTTAAGTACAGAAATACTTTGTACGCTGGAAACTGAAAATGTTTGAAGGATTACAGGAAGAAGATAATGTTTGGTAAGTCTCGTGTTAGTCCCACCATACAAAACATACTACAAAAATTAATTAAAAATTAATATAAAACTGTTAAACACCTTTAATTGCACTAAGAAAATGCATACTTTTGTAGCTAAAACCATCAGCAAAAATTCATTTTTGTATTCGCTTCATTCAAAAAACGAACCAATTTGTTATTATTATTTTTTTAGTATATTTCTATAAACTTATCGTTTTATTAAAAAAAAAAATAATAATATAGAAAACATTATAAGACAGTAGATGATGATTAAAAGAAGAAGAAGAAGAAACACACTATGTTTAAAAACAACGAAACATGATAATTTTTATTAAAGAAACAAACAGTTCATTCACATATGGCGTAAATCACCAACCGTAAAAGTATAAAATATAAAATAATAATAATAATAACAAGTAGTTTCTTAAAGACGACGATAGAATGATTTTTAATATTATATATTTTTCCATTTTTTCTTTCTTATTTTTGCAATTTTGTAATTAACTTTTTTTTGAGCAAAACAACAGAATTCACTTGTATTTGGTTAGCCATATTGTCGCGGCTGAAATATTAAAGAAAGTTTTAATTTTGTTTTTTTATTCCATTTAAACGTATGTACGTTGTAACATTAATTGTTACATGTATGTATGGGCTAAACAGAAAATACTGTCGACATACGTACAGTGCACTTAAATATAACATAATTAGACTAAAACCTTACATAAGACAGTACTTAAAATAATAAAAACAAAATACTGACGATTTCCTTATAATTTTTGTTTTATTTTGTTTTATTTTTTTTCTTCCATAAATACTTAAATTAATTACAATAAAATAAATATATAAAAAAATATACGTCAGATTATTAATTAATTTATTATTTATATGATTTTAATCGGCTTTTTATTGTTATAAACATAAAATCTGACTTAATAAGTAGTAGCTTAACGTTTTTGTTTAAATACAAAATGTAGGATTTCTCAATAACAAGCTACTTTACAGATTAAAATAAGTAGAAAAAAAACGTTTTAATTAATAAATCAAACAAAATAGAATCGTTAAAAGAAATTCTTTATGAATAAAGCGCATGCATTAGTTACTTAAGTCTGTTTCTTTTAGCGATTTTTGCAATTTTTTAATCATTTTTTTCATTGTAAATTATTTTTTTTAATGGTTTTTTTGTAAATTTTTGATGTTTTTAAAAACCTTCCGGAAAAATTAATATTCAATGTGTAGAACAACCTCTATATACAGTTAAATTAATTAAATTCATGTTTAAATTACAGTAAATATTTCTGCCCTTTTTCTTTTTATTAAATAACAAATGTTTCTACAAGAATGATTTCTTAATAAAAGAAAAAACGTTTTTTCATTCCTAAAACGTCTTAACTTCGCTGAACTTTTGTCTAACTAAAAACAGCTTAACATATCTTCTGTTTCTTCTTCTTATATACATAATAGAGAATTACTGAATTATAATAATAATAATAATATGACTTACAAATACTTTTATAACAAAACATAAATTATAATTATTTATTAATAATATTAAATATGTTTGTGTTGCGTATCGTGTATGCCTTCCAGTCGACCAAAACTAAAATTTATTTATTTTTTGCTGTAATAAAAAACTCAATTTTATTATTATTATTATTTTTGGTTTTTTACTTAAGCTTATTGTCGTTTTTCTTTTATTTCGTTCTATTTAAGTAAATGGAAATTATTATTTTTTTTTTTATTACTTAAAATTTTTATTTTTATACCAATTGGTCATTCGTTGTTGAATTATTTGCTTCATAGTTGCTTTGGTAATAACCCAAGGAGAGGCTATAAATTTCATTTAAATTTCCTGTTTTGTGTGAAAAGAGAAATATATTTTGTTTTTTTTTTTTAATAAATTTAATTAATTACAATATGTTTTTGTGCCAACAAAAAAGAAAAAATGAATTAAAACGCCCACACACTCGTCACATAATTTGATTTTTTTTTGTTTTTGCATCAACAGTAGCATATCAGCAGCAACAATAGCAATTTAAAAGCCATGTGCGAAATTCTACACAAATTTGTCGACATTTTTATTAAAAATAATGAGACAATGAGATCATTTCTTATGATCTTATTTTTGCACAGTGAATGGTAATGACCATCAAAGTAGCAAAAGAAATAAATATTAATCGCTTTAGTCATAGAAGAAATCTGTTTTTTATTTTAAGATGCTCAAAAATTGAGCTAGTTTTTTCCGTTAAGAGGATCAACTACTTTGCTTCTTTTTAACGAGCTCTAAAGTTATGATCCGATTTTTATTTTTAAGTTTAGTTTAATAGTTTTTTTCTTCTTTAAATAAAGGACGACAAGAACAAGAATAGAAAACAAGAAGATTTTATTTTTTATAAAAGAAATAATAAAAAACGTTTTTATTATATAAGAAAAAGCAACACAAAAAAAAATAGAACGGAAATTGCAACAACCCCGCGTAAGGAAGTTGTAAAGTTAGACAAAAAAAAAATGAAATAAGCCTCCCTCGTTTAATATTAAGGATTATATAGGGTTGCAAGTCCTTTTCCTTTTTTTTATTAATAATAGAAAAATTTGGAGAAAAATTAGGAAATGCAGAAATTACTCCTTAGCAGCATAGCCATTGATTATTCAAGAAAAAAGAATTTTTTTTTTATTTAAATTCATATTTTTTGAGTGGTTTTATGTGTTTGTCTTTTCACTGTTACACTGTCTTTCCCCTACATTTTCTGAGTTTTTTAAACGTTTTTTATCTGCTCGCATGATATATTTTTTACTAATAGATGAAAAACATAACAAAAAAGATTGCATCACTTCCTTTCTTTTTAAAAAAACAGAAAACAACGATCATTAGCAACAAAATAAATAATAATAATAATAATAATCAAGATAAATGAGAAATCTGTCAATTTATCGTCGTTATATCTATTTAATTTAATTTTTTGTTAAGAAAAAATATTATTTAACTCAAGGTCGCGTACATCAATTATTTAATTAAATTTTATATAAAGTTTTTGTTTTTCTTGATTTATGTAAATTTAATTTATTTTTTTATTCTTTTCTAGCATTTAAATGTATAAAACAACCAACGATACAGTGGTTTTTATATAAGAAACTGCCAACTATAAGAAACTGCAATTAATTTTTTATGTTTCTTTTTTTTATTTTTTTGTTGCAATTAATTAAAACTACGAAATATACTTTTGTAATTTACTTGTTTGTGGTTTTTAAGACAACAATCAACAAAAAAAAAAAGATAAAACGCTAAAAACTATCAACAATAATAAAAAAATAAAAACTAAGAAATAATTAAGAGTAGAAAAATATATGAATACTGAATGACCGGATGCTTTTTATATGGAAAAATTAACATTTTTATAGATAAAAAAACTTTGCTTTTCGCTTTGTTATTTATTTCACTTTTGTTGTTAAATAAAAAATACAAACACATATATACAGGTACCAGGTAAGTGAATTAATTTAAAACATTTAATTCTTATTTTAATTAAATACAATAAATAAAAAACATACAAAACAATTTATTTATTTATTCTAGATTCTAGCAAGTGTTTTTATTGAAAGCAAACACATCAATGGTTAACATAACGATGCAAAAAAAAAATCTGTCCTTAACAGTCTTGGAAAACCGTGTGACAATAAAAATAGAAACGTTTCTTACCGCACAATCATTGGTAAAAAAATACGACAATGTTTAAACCACAAACCACCGTGCTTATTCATAAATAGCAGAAAAAAAAATTACCAACAATTTCAATCATTAATTTATTTTTACCTCTAATAAATCATTAACCTAATTTTATTCTAATAAAAAAAAAAAAAACATAAAAAATGTTTATTTTTCTGAAGGATTTTTCATCTTTAAAAAGCAAAAAAACTCTAACGACATTATGCAATAAAAATATAAAATTCTAAATATAAAATAATTATAACAAAAATAATAAGAATAATAATAAAAATAACAATAACAACAGGTAAATACAGGAAATAATATATCAATGAAGGTGATCTGATCAGAAATTGCAACATAAAACACTATAGTGCGCTATTTATGATCAAGTCACCATTCATCATAGTTTAAATAAAAATAAAAACAACAATAATAATAATAATATTAATTGTTTTCATTTAATTTAATTCTCTGTTGTTTTTTTTTTTTTTATTTTTAGTTAAAATAATTAATATATTTAACGTTAATATGCAAATTATGGGTAATAGAGTGTTACACCAACAGTAACAGCAGAAGGAGTAATAACAGTGGTACTAAACAGTTTTATTTTTTGCGGAACGTTTCAATGGCGTTTTCTATATTAATGATTTCTTTGCTTTTAGATTAAAACAAAAAAGGATTTCAAAGATGCAAAATTTACGTGGATGTTTATGAGAACAAATTACCGTGGATAAAATGGTCTGGGCAATAAATATGAGGTAAAACTGAGTTGTTTATTAATGCACTTTAGTTAGGAAAACTTATGTAATAACGATTTAAATTTTCTGCAGGATTTTAAACAGTCAGAATATCCTTTTGCTATAGCTTTAGAAAAAATAAATAGAATTAGAATTTCGCCAATTGAAAAGTAATGCCAAAGAAATAAGGTTAAGATTAGAATAGTCTCCAAACTTTAAAGTATTCACTTGTAATTCATAGATCATGCCTCCTTCACCAAAGCATTACCAAAACCAGTACAATCCTGCACTACTTTATCAGAGAAAATTTACACTAACCGTGCAAAACACAAAACAATTAAATTGTCGCTTCCTTTGCACCAGTAGTCCGGTAACAGTATTTTCATATAAAAAATTTATTTCCAAATATATTTTTTATTAATTAATTAAAATTTTAGTTTTATGCTAATTAAAAAAAAAAAATTATTGCATAAAAATAAAGAAAAAATAATTAAAAATGCTCATTAATCACATATTGTTGCTGCATTACGAGGTAATTAAAAAATTAATTTATATTTTTGTTAATTTTGGCTTTTCAATTGCTTTTTTTTTGTGTAGCGACTAATGTAGAGCGTTTTTACTTATTTGTTAAAGTAATATTGATTCAACGTTGATGAATTTATTGCGTGATTATTCGTTATTTAATTATTTTTTCAATGATTTTAACATATCAATGCAATGTATGCCTTCATTATGTAGGTAAAAGTAATTGTTTGTTAGCCGTAGAAATGTTGAAAGTAGTTTTAAACGGAATACAACAAAGTTCCCTAAAATATAGCCACAGTATTAGCAGTTATTCTGGAGTAGAAACCACCAATATCCGTTTAATAAATTTGATATAAATTAAACTCTCCAAAAACACGGAGAAACACCTGAAAAACTCTACAAACAGTAAATAAAAATAAAAATTTCTTTTCCATTAGAGAAAAAATAGCAGGAAAAATAAACTTTGATTAAATAATATTAATAATAATTAAAAAATAAAATGAATTAATTAATAAAAATTAATGCAATATGTGTTTCGCTCTAAATAAATAAAATATTTCTGCTATTTAGTTTTTTCTCCACTGACGCTAAGGTATTTCATTAGAAATAAAGAAGAAAAAGAAAAAAATGTAAATAGAAATGCGCGCCGCTAGACTTATTTCTTTTTTATTTTTTTAATTATTTAATTAATTAACGTAATTTTGTTATTTTTTTTTTTTTAATAGAATTTTGATTTTACTTTCACTCTACAGTTAAAAATAAAAATTTAATTTTATAATAAATTCTTTGTAATTAATTCAAAAGAAATATATATTACGCGGTAGATACTGTTTTTTTTTTTAGTTGATTTTATTAAATAATATTACTAATTATTTGTTTATATAATTAAAAATTACAAAAATAATATTAATAAATTAATTAATTTACTAGTATTTAACACATTATGTGTTTTATTTCTTTTTATACAACAATAAAAACAACAACGACTTCGCATGGCTTAATGTTAAATAATATTTATTTATTTATTACATAGATATTTTACTTAATAATTTATATATATATATATATATATAATGATATCTGCTTAATTATGTACATAATATTATTATTTAATAAATAAATTTATAATAATAATATAATCAATCATTATATGATTTAAAACATGAAAAATATAAACAATGTAAAGTAATTGTAAACAGTGGCGAACGTCGTTATTGTTGCATATTTAGTTGGTTAAATGTCTTTTGGTTATAAATTATCCTTTTTTATAAATAATTATTAAGTAACTTTTCCTTAAATTTCATTATATAATTTCTGTAGAAAAAACTTTAGAACCCAGCCACTAATAATTCAAGTATTGTAAGTTGTTTTAATTAATTTGTTAATCATGTTGGAAGCAAAAAAAGTTGCTAAGATGAGAAGTTACTATGAAAATTTAGGCCATTATTTAAATAATTGAATGAATACAGTAGAATATTCAAGGTGTATTTTGAATACTTTGGGTACTTAATTGATGATACATCTGTCCGGTTATTTACAGTAGAAAACCCATTCACAAACTACCGATTATGCGTTATCCAAGGATAATTATTCAATAATAACACTCTGTCCTTTACTAGACAGATTAATCAAATCATTTGTATCTTAATTGTTCGTAATAAAATCATAATTAACCACAGATTCAAAATGTTCGGAAAAATCAATCTACGCTACTGTTGTATCCATATTTTTGTAATTATTTAATATTTTCTGTTTCTTCTATTAATTATTTATAAATAATAAATTCTAGATTGTTATTATATTTATTTATTTAATAAAAAAAAATCATTTTAATTATGCTTAAACAGAACAGTAAAAAAAAATCATAAAATGTCATTCAGTTGGAAGGTGGAAAGAAAAAAGTGAGAGAACAAAATCAATTCATAATATTTTTCCAATGAAATAAAAATACTGTGCACTGGTTTTATTGATTTTAATTATATTTTAAAAAAAAAATAAATAATTATAAATTATTAATAATAATAATAATGGAAAAAAGGCGACAAAAAACAGGCAAAGGAAACAAACTATAAATGCTGTTTCTTATGATGGGCATATACACTCTTATACTTAAGCAAAGATTTATTACTTTAAGACTGTTGCAATTTTTTGCATTATTAGCGATAATTTATTTATTTTTTTCTGCTATTATTAACTTGTTTAATAATTTTTTTCATTTAATTAAATATTTTTTATTGATACGGCGCCATAGTAAAGTAATTTATTCGCAATTTTTTCTATCATTGTTAATTAATTGATTGTGTTTTATTCGCGTTTTTATTTAAAAGTGGCGAAAATTTTTTTAGGTGATGAACACATGAGTTTATTATATGGATATTTTATTTATTGAATATTTAATTGTATCGTTTTATAGATGATTATTCATTTATTAAGTGTTTTTAATAATTTTATTTTTTATAATTACATAGAGATTGTTGCTGCCATATTGCTGAATTGAATTATTGCTGCTAGAAATAACAATGAAGTCATTGGATGACAGTTTAATGGTGTTGATCAGCTTTAGAGACTGCAAATGATTGGTTTATTGTGCAAAAAATACTACAGTAAGGACATTTATGGCAAATAAATGCAGGCGGTTCTCTTAGAAAGTTCATAAAGGTATTTATATCTAATAATAAGCCTAGATATAAGTACTAATTCCGAGCTTAAGAACTCAATTAATCCGCAATCGAATCACAAAATGTGTTGCCAAAGTGAACAATCTTTGCATACATTTTAAATCAAACGATTGTACTCAGCTTAATTAATCAAAACTAAAATTATTCACATAAAAACTCTTAAATTTATTCTTAAACTACAAAATCACGGTTTTAAGTAAAAAATAATTCTATTTTTATGACTTAAATAACGACATTTTACCCACCAAAGCGAAAAAACCGTTGCAAAAGTGCAGAATGCACAAAAAAAAAACGATCAGAAAAGCATACTGCAAAGGACACATAAATAAAATCTTCAAAAAAAAAAAAACCAAAGAAAATAAAAAATGCGAGGGTGGCTGCTGACTTAAACACATTAATTTTCTTTCCTTAAAAAATACAAAAAATTGAAGAAAAAAACGGCAACAAATTTTTTCACACATAATTCATAAAAAAAAAAAACGCCTACCCCTTAAGAAAATAATCATTTTTCCCATTGTAGAGTAGCTGCTGAATGCAGCTTAAGTGTTTTATATTTTGATCGTATTCAACCCTCGTGTATTTTTTCGTGTGTTGTGCATTTTTTTCGCGTTTAAAAAAATCACAAAAAAACAACGAAAAAAAATCAACAGTTGCGTTCAGAGTTTTTTCTTAAAACGACAGCACCGACAGTATGTTTTCAATTAAATTTTTCATAATTACAAGTCGAGTGTGAAAATATAAAATCAATGCCAGACGATACTTAATTATTTATGGTAATTTTTTTGTTTATTTTTACAATTTCAACGACAAATGCAAATGATTTTTTTTTTTGTGAAAAAAAAAAAACAGAAGAAAAAACCAAACGCTTAAAAAACAAAACAGATTGGGCACGCGCTTAATTACTGATTGTGATGATTGATATGTGAGTTTAGTTCGCTCGACAAAAAAAAAGAGCATAGTAATTCTAATGCCAGAAATTCGTTGTCAACGTTTTAATTGATATTTGAAATCAACAAACCTCGAAAGAGACACCTTTTTTCTATTTTTAAACGGCGTTTGATTGATATAAAATGTGACTGATTGACGGTAAATTTATCGTGTGAAAAACGCGACTCAATATAATATAACCTTGAACGGACTACAGTGTGATTTACTTAGACTTACCGGAAAATCATTATAAAAAAACGCGTTTAAACAGCAAAACAACTAAAAAGAGTCAACCTTGTTACTTTCCTTTGTCGTGTTTGACATAATTTACTAAAAAAAAAAATAATCTTCGTTACAGTAGCTAAATAGCAAAGAAATAATAAAATCAGAACAACATGTGGTACGATGTACCGATACACACTAATGTTTATAAAGATTTTATTTTTCGTCTAATGTTGTATGCTTACTATAGGAGATAATCGCGTGCTTTTGTCATCAAAGAAAAGAATAATAATAAGAAAGAAAAGGATTCAAGAATATATATTTATTTTATTGTTTAAACAAAATGAACAACAATAATTCATTAGAAAACAGAAAAAGTATTTTAAACAAATAATAAATTCAAAGGATTTTTCTTTTTAGACTTTAAAAACGCACAAATGTAACAAAGTAAACCAGGTGTTTTCTTACCTTAAAAAAATAGAAGAATTTTATTTAATTTATTATTATGTTCCGTGTAATGATTTATTCATTTTTTTTTACAAGTTTTACAAACAGAAAAAACTTTTATTTACTATATTCTTGTTTATTATTTTTACATTAATATTGATTCGACATTGATCAATAACTCTGTATAAAGGATAAAATTTATAAATTATATAAAATGTTTTTCTTAAATCCATATAAAAAGGAAGAAAGAAACTAAACGGAAATAAGCATTTTAACTAATTTCCTTCCTTTAAATATTAATTATATATTTATTTCTATTAAAATTAAGAGTTTTCTCTCTGTTGCTTAGTAACTGAGCTTAATTTGTACAAAACAATTGCTAAACGAATAGCCATTTTTCTTTTTAAATTGTTAAATAGCGCATAATTAAAATTTATTTGTAAAGTGCGTGGCAGATGCATTTTTCTGTGTTTTTTGGTACATTAAGATGGTCTCTGATATATTATCTTAAATTAATACTTGTTTATTCGTTTAATAACCTTAAATTGTCTTATTTTATTCGTTAAATACTAATAGTAAGCGCGTAAGCATAAATAAGAAGCATTGTCTACCTTATTAACTTCATAAATAAAATAGCAAAATAACATTAAAGTCACAATAACCAGACGATAATCTCTCAAATAATAGCACAGAAATAAAATAAAAATTGACATTAAGTATTTGTTTAATTATATTTATTTATTCTAATTAACCAAAATCATAGATAAAGATCATAATATTTTCAATAAAAATATAAAACGATCTTCATTTTTTAATCCGTTTAAAAGTATATAATTTTAAAGTCAACAAGCAAGCATTTTTTTGTTTGAAAATAACACGTTAAAATGTGTTAAATTTATTAATAAATAACTAATAAAAGAAGAAATGACAAAAAATAAAACACGCTTTAAAGTGACTTAATAACGTTTAAACGAAAGAAAAAAGGGAATCTTCAGATGATATTTTATAATATTATTAACTGCTTTAATTAATCGTCGTTACCTCTTTGCATACACACATGTTTTACTAGTTTTATTTTATTTTATTTTTTTCTTCTTAAATAATAGAAGAACATCGATGATTAGTTAATTCACGTTTAATATACATATGAGGCCCCGAGCGCGGTATTGTCTTTCATTTGTCTGTTAAACACCGAAATGGTTTCCTCATAATTTATAAATAACTTTTCATTTTATTTTTAATATAAATTATTCATTGTAATAAATGGTAATCATCTGATAATATAATGTTTGAACGTCAGTTAAAATGAAGAAAAAGGGTTTCGATTGGTTTTTCTTTCTTGTTTTTACCCTTTTTTCTTTCTAATCTAATAAATTCTATTACTACGAATTCATTTACAAAAATTAACATCTTTATAACCAATGAAGAAAAAATATATTTTCAATAATAAATTACCTTCTTTTTTTTTTTTTTTGTTATTTAACCAGATATCATATATATCATTTCTAATTATAATTTTAATTTTTTATTAATATTTGCCTTCTGTTACACAAAAAAATGAAATGATTCTTCTCCATTTACATAAACGAACACATTGGTTGGTACACATTTGGTTGTTGAAAATTAACTAACAACACGTGGCTATTCATAAATTTTTATTATGACAGAATTTTTTCTGTTTAATATTTAAAAGATAAAAAAAATATTTAATTTAATTAGTTTTTCTTTTATCAGTATTTTCATTTAATAATAATAATTTATTGAAAATTCGTTTTTCTAATACAAAGATTGATTGGTAGTAATGTGTACTGTTTTATGAATTTATTTTTAATTTCTTTTTTTAATGGTAATTACCAGACTTTTTAGTACTAGAAAAGGAAATTAAGGACTGTAGAAGTAAATAATCAAAAATGAATAAAATTGCTTAAAATAAAAGAATCAGAATAACCGGATGTTGTTAAAGAGTTAAAATTATAATTTTATTGCCAAATAAATGGTATAAATGCAAAATAGTGGAGTTCCTATGATAAACATCCAAAAAATCATCTCAGAATCATCAAAATCATTTCGTATCTAAGGTATTTTTAGAAATTAATAATAATTTTCCCAGATAAAATGACATTTATCTCACTAACAGCAAAGTTCATTGTGATTAAAAAGTATTTCTTTTGTTTTTCTTAGATTTAAAAAAAGAAAAATGGTTTCCCTAGCAGAAAACAACGCATTACAAATTAATTCCAATTAATTAAAATAAAAGGATTAAAATAATTTAATGATTACTCCAGGCAAACGTGTCCTATTAAAAACAAATAAATACAAAATAATAATAAAAAGTGTTTCGTGTGGGTAAAATATTAAATTATTCAATCATTATCAAGTGCATCTGGTCCATATGTTTTTCTTTTTTTTTTGGTTAAATTTTTATTAAATTATATTGCATTATAACAAGCTGAATTATATACATTGTTGCAATAATATAATTATAATAATGGACAGCTGAAATAATAATAATAATAATAATAATCATTTTTATTTA
Source organism: Ptychoptera contaminata (assembly GCA_963942525.1). NCBI lineage: Eukaryota > Metazoa > Arthropoda > Insecta > Diptera > Ptychopteridae > Ptychoptera > Ptychoptera contaminata. Next base: position 2,904,927 of record OZ012639.1, on the reverse strand, counting down.
TTTTATGCGTAAATAACAAAAAAAAAATTAAATTTTATTTAGTTTTTTGAATAATATGATCTAATTTTCAGCTTTTTGGTTTTTTTGATAACCCAGACGTTTACTTCTGTCAATCATAAACTGAGTAAATAAAGGACTTTAATCGTGTGGATAGTTACAAAAAAAAAAAAGGATTAAACAACTATTGACAGTTTTACTATTATTATTGTACGTAATAAAAATATAGAATGAGCAGCAGCAGCCGTTATTCATATTAAATCCATATGTTGTGCATGATAAGTACGATTAAAGTTTTTAAAGGTATAATTTTGCTTAATTTTCACTTTATTTAAAAAAATTATTTCATTTGATTAGAAGCTTTATTATTATAAATTTTTTATGCGTTATTATTATTTTATTAAAATTCAACCATAGCTAATTAATTAATTAATTTTCTACTTAATTTCGTTAAATAAATAATAATAGTTTCTTCTTTTGTTTAATTCTTTTTACTTAAAAATTTATTTCGGTAATTTAATTTAATTATAAATGAAATAATGTTTTACCACCAAAGATGTTTTATTTTTTTTTTTCGGTTTTTATTATGCTTTAAGTACACTTAAGCGGACTTTGCTTTATCCTGATTATTCTTTTTTCTTTGTTTTTGACTTTTTAATGTTTATAACAATTGTTTATTGATTGAATTAAAATTAAAAATTATTTTTATATAATTTAGTAGATTTTTTTTTGTTTAAGCTTTAATTTATTATTTGTTTTTTTCTTCTTTCTTTTATTTATTAATAAGCTTTTAATTGATTTGTTTTTTTGTAGTGTTTTCCAGTTGTACCATTTTGATGGTGATCAATGGTGTTCAGAGTTGTATTACTGCTAGCTAGTGAAATGTTAAACAAGAACTCTGACGATCTGATTTGAATAGAATTTCAAAAGCTTTTAGCTTACAGATAGTAGTCTCATTGTTTCTATCAAAAGGTAAACAAATTCTTTATTAAATATATTTAAAATCCATTAAACACTTACAATGACAGTAATTAGTATATAAAACCTTAGAAAAACCTTTTTACAATTAAAAGATACAGAATTTTTTGATTTAAAAGTTAAAAAATAACCTTAAAATTCATTAAAATATAACTCAAACTACGTACAACGTATTACCACAATCATTTGTATTTCTTCAGGTGAATAATAAAATATCCAACTAATTTACATAAATTTATAATAAAATAAATCATAATTTGAAAACACTATTATAGTATTATTTTTAAACCGAAATAAATCTTACCCACTTGAATTATTATCCAAAGAAAAGAAAAATTTAAAAAATAAAAAGACGTTGCTATTGTTTCATCTGGTATTTTTATTATACAAAAAAAAATATAAATAATAGTAAATCTTTATTCATTCATATAAATATTCAATTGAATTAACAAAAAAAAAAACTCACTGTACTCCCACTAAAAAATCGTTAAGTGTTTCTTGTTTGTTTCTCAAAGTAAAAATTGATGCCTTTAATTTATATTTAAAATGATATCTTATTAAATTGAAATTATTTTTAATTATTTCTTTAGACTTAGAACACTTTGTTTTGTGATTGGAAAAGCAGCTTAAACGATACTCTAACAAAGGAGACCGTTTGGTTGAGTTAAACTGGTAAAATCAACTATTACGACTTGAAGAGAATCATTAAGATGAAATGAATAGTAGAAAACAATTAATTACTTTGAAAATTACATAAATGTCTGTAGAAGAATTACAGAGCAATAATGTTTCGTTATTATAACCGACAATCGGCGTAATTAACATTGCCTAAAACACAGCAATCTACCTGCAAAACAAGACATTATCGCAACAGAATACACAGGTAAATATATTGCAAAAACTACTCTAGCAACAATAAACAGCAAAGACAGCAAAACTTGTTAATTAATCAAAGGAACTAATTAATTAATCTAACTAAAAATTTTATAACAATAAAACAGGTGGCTTAAATTAGCAATAATTTAATTAAATAAAAACAAAACAGATTATATATTTTATTACGAAAATATAAAATTAATTAAAAAAGAACAGAAAATTCTCATCACAAATAAGAAAAAAATTAAACCAGGACAAGCACAGTAGATTTAAAAATAAAAAAACAGAAGAAAAAAACACCTACAAAACCTAAAAAATAATTTATTTTCTTTCTTTTCCTCTTCAGATTTTTTTTTACGTCGTTTTTTCATCAACATTTTGCTGGGTTGAAACATCTGCCGAAAATTCTCATGGTTTCTGAAGAACAGAAATAAATAAAAAACAAAACATAAATATGGTTTTGGCAGCAGCAACAGCAGCAGCAGTAACATCAATATACAGTAACAGACAGGCAAGAAATATTATCATCACTATACCATCATGAAGATTTTTTTTCGTCCTTAGTGTAATAACCAACAAACAAATACAAATGAAAAAACATTTAGAAGTTATTCAGCAAGGATTAAGTGAGATGCAAACAATAACAATGGAAAACAAAAAATTTACTTTTTCCATGTCAATGCCATCAGCGTTTGTTTTTTATCTTTTTAAGAAACTAAAATGAAAGAACAAAACATGATGAGCTACTACTATATAGGCACCATCGATCGTAAACAATAATAATAATAATAAAAAAAAAGTAGGACGAACGGACAGATGAAAATTAAGATGATAAAAAAAAAATGGTAGCAAAATTCATAAAAAAAATAATAATAATCCTAGTTTGGTTCCCACACAATCGTTTTCCTTTAAGAAAAAAAAAATCCATTCGTAACCTACAAATAATTACTGTTTGATGATCTTCGCCTTTTTTTTTTGTACTTAACTTAAGCCTAATGCAACATTATTTAATTTAAAATCAAACTCAACCCGGTTAAATGTAAATTAATGGAAAAATGATTAATTATTATTCTGGAGCTACTGTGGTGAAGAAACATGTTCAAATTTAATTAAATGTCTGTGAGATTTGATTAAATTTAGGGATCTATAGTCTCCGTTTTAACAAGGTAATAAATTAATAAATTTTCTTAATTTTAATTGTTGTAGTTGGTGGTTAATGCAGCGCATAATTAAGTCACTTTAAACATTGCTAATTACCTCTTACTATACTCCGTATCCGTACAATACGTTATATAAAATTCGCAACAACTTTATTGCCTTGTGTTTTATGTAAATAAACATTTTTCCTTCATCTTCTTTGCAAACATCTTTCTAATTAATCAGCCAAGGCCGTATTTAAATAAAAAAAAATTCTATTAAAGCAATTTATTTAATAAAATGCAAAGTGGTTATGCTTTTTTTTCCGCTGCATATTCACAGTCATCTGCTTTTATTTCTATTATGTAACAATCACTTTGCTTATTATTATTATTTTTAAAATATTGTGCTTTTTGCAATATATAATGGCTTTTATTATTATTATTATTATTATTTCTTTAATTATATAAAATATAGTGACTTATGTAAGTGCTGTAAACCGTCTTGCGTAATATTTTCTACAAAATTAATTAAATTTCTGCCATAGTTTAAGCTTTTTAAACGTTAATGATTACCGCATATGCTAATGTATTGACTGTGTAGTCCGTAAAAGAAAAATAACATTCCGATTATCAGCACCTGATACTAAGCTATTCAGTCCTAAAAAATTCGCTAATATACTGTTTCTAGCATTATTTATACAAACGGTGACTGTGTATTTTGATGCAGAGATGTTAAATCATAAACAATCGTTTGCATACAGAATATGGTTTGCATCGGTGTCTTAAACCTTGAATAATTTTTAACTGTTTTTTTTTTTTTTTTGCTAACATAATTAATGGCGAATATCAAATTAATAATAAAAAATAGATTAATAAAATATTATGGTGAATACACCAATCATTGTATGATTTAAAGATTTTTAAAAAATATTATGTTTTCCCGTGTTTTTGCTGTTGTTTCTTAAATTATTCAGTCACATAAAACTGGTTTTATTTATTAAATTGTGCATAATTTTTTTCTATTAATAATAATAATAATAATTCGTGCAAATGGTCAATTTGAATTGTGCAAAACCTGAAAGAAAAATAAATTTTTTTTTTGACGGTTGTAGAAACGCGAATTAACACCATAATAAAAGTCACGAAAAATACCACAGTGTCTAATCCGTAACAATTATTACCGGAAAAACTGAATAAGCTGATTTATATATCAACTGCTAGGTAGTTATTAGTATTTTTCATTGGAAGAACATGATTTTTTCATAGGAAAAAGTGTTCTGGCTTCCACTACTAATTGTCAATCGTAGCATTGACAACTTCGCGAACATTTCTTTTAATCTTTTTTCAACGTTTATCCATTTGCAGATTGTTATATTTTGTTAAAATACAATTTTTAGAGTAATTGATAGGTAGTTGATGCTTCTTGATTGCAGCTTCTTGCAATACAAATGAGTATATCAGTTTATAGCCTGTATAATCGCACCGTTTATATTCATAACCGGACATAGTAGTACATCTCTGTATAAATATTATTTTTTGTTATAATTTATTATTTCTCAGTCATCCAAAAATCATGACATTATTTGCATTAAGAAACGCTTAATCGGTTTGCGATATCTTTTTTTTTTTTATTCATTTAACTTAATTACTTAATAAAAGTTTCAATCATGACAAACTTTAATTTTAAATCAAAAAAAAAAAATCATAATGAATGGCATACATGACACACCGAAATTAAACTGTCAACAGGTGCTTTAAATAGAATTTTAAGCCAAAAAAAATAAGAAGGTAGAAACGGAACAGAATTAACAGTGGTGTCGCGATTATTTTTTAAATTAAAAATAATAATAGTTTTTTTGAAGTAATTAAAGATTCGATCGTTTAGATGGCTGAGTTCTTTATTATTCTGGAAAAATAATAAGATTGTTCTGTGTGTTCCAGGGATTTTCTTTAATTAGTTCGCTTAACTACTGTAATTGTCTAAATTTAATTCATTTGACAGTTTGAAAAGAACAAAAATTAATAACCTACAAACTAATTACAGGTATCAAAAGTGTTAATAAACAGAAATGTCCGGATATTATCGTTAAACACTTTACACAATTCAAATACAAACAAAAAAAAAAATAATCACATTAATAATGAGAAATACCTGCTGTAATATATGTAATTATTTGATTTATTACATTCATAATAGTAATAATAATTTACAAGGAAATAGCGTGTGCTAACTATTTTTTTATTTTTGTCGATAATATCTTAAATACTAGCTAAATATATTGTTGTATTTTTATAATAGCGAAGCAACAATCAACAACGAAAGTGATTAAGCACTTGTTAAAGTAAAGTGAGTAAATATTTACATATTTTTCAGGGGTGAAGCTACTGAGTAGTTTTTAACTGAATGTTTATTTTTTTTTGTATTTCTAGGGTGAAATATGTGCTTTGATGAATTCTGATAAGACTTGATTTGTTTAGGAAAGTAATTTACGGGCTGATTACATGAGAATCCATCTAATACAATTGGAATCAGTTTTAACGCTCCAAAGATACTGCTTTTACTTTGTAAGTCTCCCAGTAAACTAAGCACATTTTTATGAATTTTAATAATGAAATACATAGTTGCAGATTGTTCCGGATCCTAAACGTAACCTAGCTGACCTCTGAAACCAACTCTGTTACCAGCTAAGTAGTTTCCAAATTAAAAACAAAATACAGAAACGAAACGAAAACAAAAAAAAATGCAGAAAAAAGTCTCTTACATTACATGAAACATGAATCTACTTCCGGACTAGATATCGGGCTGGTAAGTATTTTTTTTTTCTTTTCTTTTCTTTTTCTTGTTTATTATTTTAACTATTTTTTTTATTATGTTTTTTTTTTTTTTTGTTGGTGAATAATAAAGAAAAATACGTGAGAAAACATGTGTTTAAAGAAGAAAAAAATGATAAATTATGAAGAAGAAGAAAAGAAAAAAAATTGTTTTTAGCAATAAAAAAAAACAATTTAATTCCTAAGAGAGACACAAAAATATATAAGAAATGTTTTTTTATTGAATTAATAATAAACACGAAAATTATGAATTTAAAATAGAAAAAATTATTTTGAATTTCTATCGAATTTATGTTAATTAATTAATTTATTTATTTATTAATTAATTGACACGACAAGAAGGTATGTTTTTCTGCTTTTTTTAACTAATTAGTAATATTTTTACACAAATTAAATAAATAAAAAACGAAATAATTAAATGTGAATTTCTGTAATTATTTTAATTTTTCATTTTGGTTTTAAAATAGCTGAAAAAACTGTTTTTTTTTACTTTATTTAAGATTAACGATAATCAGCTGTACATAGATTTAAAGCTGATGATAGAAATGCACTTATATATAGAGAAAAATAATTAAACATCCTTTTTAAAATAAAGGATTTAAATTAATTTTACGAAAAACGTATTTATTTTTTGTTGGAAAATTATTATAAAACCGAAATTACTTTGTGGAAAAAAATTAATTGGTTGCTTAATGATGAAAAAAAATATATTTTCAAATGAAGAACCAAAATCAAGGGTGAATAAAGGATTTGGTAATACTGCTGTTTAGTTTTTTAAACTTTTTTTTATAATGAAATTATGTTGCTTCGACAGAATTGGTGACTTTATCCGGAAAATACTGTTCTGCAGTAATGTTTGTCTACACTGGATATTTGTTTTTATTGGAAAAATTTGTTTAAATCCTCGTGAAATACAATAATACCCGAACAAGTCAACATAATACGATTCACCAGCGAAATATCTATTTAAAAATAATCAACAAAAGCGTGAAAAATGATTGCAAACAACTGATTTAATCAATAAAAATCATTAAAGCAATAAAATCAGAACACCCTACCGCGAAATAACAAACATCTATAAATATAATAAAAATAATTAAAAGACAAAGGGATTATTATTGTTAATTATAAACAGCATTAACAATTGTCGAAACCACCATCCCCATAAAACGACAAATAAATAATTTCATTAACTGGAAAAAGTTAATAAAAAAAAAAAATTATGGAAAAAAGGGTGCACGCGCGACATTTATTATTTTTTAATCGTAAAAACATTTAAATTTTTTACCACAGAAATTCTAAATAAAAACACATAAGTTAGTATGTGGTCTTGTTGTGTTTTTTTTTTTAAGCGTGCAAGATGATGATACAAGAGACTCAACTTAATATTAAGTCATCAAAAATTCTAACTCTTCTTGTACAAAAATAAAAACAGAGAATATTAAGTCAAAGAAAAAACAGAAAGAAAAAAACACTCAAGTGTTAGCAGTTTAAATATTTATTTATTTATTTTTATAACTAACTAAATCAACAAACTAACCGAAAAATGCATTATTATGATCATGTTTAACAAGAAATTTATTATTTTCTATCCTTTAAACACGTGTAACGGATATGAAAACGTCGAGGGATGATGATGTGATCTAATTCTTATATTATTATTTGTTTAATTTTAAATACCATTTTAATGCACCCGGTTTGTTTTTTGTGTTGCATTTACATCAGTGTTTGGATCTACTTAAACGTTAAATTTTAAATTAAAGCGAATTCTATGCAAAGAAATGAAGGTAATTTTATTCTTTATCTTGGCATTAATCAATCCTAAACAATTTCTTTTTTAATTTTTGATTGAAAATCAATACTTAAGCCGTTAATGCATCCCCGTTGAGCCACAACTGATAGTATTTTCAATGGAAATCAAGTATATTCTCATCATAAACCTGAGAACTATTAGCTAATCAACCATCAAATGAACAGTGGCTAACATTGCTAATTAAAACAAAGGCATTTTTCTACAATTTTCCAATAAGAAAAAGCCATTCAACTGTCGCTGGAAACAACACACCAAGGTTAGTCTTTGTTTTTTATAATTAATTATTTATTTATTTAAAGAAAAACCAAGAAAACTGTCACAATTTCCACGCTAAAAAAAAAAAAACAAAACTATAATTATTTGTTTTAATTAATTAATCCGTTGATATACAATTTTCTAGTCCTTGGCTAGTGGTTTTTTGGAATTTCTAGGTTTTGTATGTCTCAAGAAAATGAAAAGAAAAATTTCTTTTCTGCTAAAACAGAAGCAGAATTTTATTAACGGTTTAAATAATTTATTTTTTTTTTTTTTATTTTATTGAATCATATCGGTGGGAGATAAATAAACAAAATTTAATTTTATTTCTTTTTTATAAATGGCAAAAAATAAACGCGATAATAAATACGCGAACGGGGGAACAAATGTGTTGAGCAGATGAATTGCGTTTTGTATTTTTTTTATTTTTTTTCTTGTATAAACGACCAACTGACAAATTATTTCTATGCGGTTTTAAATTATTTTATTTTCGCTTAAATAACACAAAATGAATTAAGTAATTAATAATAATCATAAACACTTGCTCTGCATGTTTCAAAAGTAACAAAAATTTTTCTAAAACAACAATTATTAATTATAATTTATTTAGTTATTTTTTTTATTATAAACAGATGATTTTTCATTTTTTAATTTTTAAATAAATAGGACGACGTATATTACGTAATGTTTGTTTAAAGACAAAAAGAAACATGACTTAACTGGATAATCTTTAAAGGAATCTGATGATCGCTAAGTTTTACTTAAAAATATTAATCCATTTTTGTTACTGATTTTGTTGGTATCATTTTGTGACAAATACTCGTCAAGGATGCATCAATCATCAAACAGCAAGTGGTAATATTTATTTGTTGTTTTAAAGGGCACAGAAAATCATCCCTATCCCCCTATATAACGGATGGATAATTCTTTGCTTTTATTAAGCATATGTTTTTAATTTTATTAATAATGTTGAGTTTAAGTGATTTAGTTAGATACTTTGCCAAGTTGTATGTAATTTACATTAACGAATGCACAGTAGTTACAGTCGCAGGTATAGCTAATCTAGCTAAATAAATTGTTTTTCTCCCTTTTTTCTTAATAATTAAAAATTAACTATATGATTACAACACAGTTAAACGATTAAGGATAATTTTTATTCTCTTTTCTAATCACCACCACCTACACTATTTACTAATAAATAAATATAATTAAATAATGTTAAAAATATGTTTGCAGAAATTTGGAAGCATTTGACATGGAATTTGTTACAGAAAAGCCAGAACAATGATTTTCGGTTTCATTTTAGTATTCAAAGTTGGAAAAAACAATCCAGCTATAATCTTTTTAAACGATAAACGGAATTAATATTATTTCTTCATTGCGATTATTGCTGAAAATAGTGAAATTTGAGACTAACTGGTGGTGCACCAAATGCAATGAATTTTCAAAGAACTAAAAACAAAATTATCAGCGTGTGGTAAATCGTGTAAACACTTGATATTTTAGCGAATTTTTAATTAATCTAAAATTATTTGTTTTGTTTTCTTAAGAAGAATTAAATTATTGGGCACAGTGATGTCGTCTTCATGATGCGAACTAGTAGCTGTCTGTGAGATAGAAAAATTCACTAGCATAGTACTTGATATTGCATAATTTTGGGATAATTAAAAATTCCTTTATTATTTTTCATCTGAATTTTCCATCAACAAAAAGGTCGATTCGTTTTCCACTGAAAACATCTTCTCTCTCCGTATAACACTATTAATTATACCAGTTTAAGTGATTATCTGATTTATTAATTTTAATCCATATTATTATCTTGTATTTTCCGTTTTTGTTATTTATTTAAATTTCTAACCGCCCTTAATTCATAATTATAAATAAATAGTTTTTCATTTAGACAGGTAATCGGGACGGGTCTACCTGATTTCTTTAAAAAGTAAAAAATCTTTCCATTCAGTAATAGTTCAGTCGGTGTAAGACTATAGTTATTGTTGGCATAACTATTACTATGTTATTTCTTTTGTGTAAATTGTTTTTCTACATTTCAATATATAATAACTAATTTACCTTAAAAATTAATTATGTAGTAAATAACTAACCAAGGTACTTAAAGCTATAAGCTAAATAAAATACTTTAAACTATGTATCGCGGTGTATTTTGCTCATTTTTTTTTTAGTTAAAAAAAAAGAACAATTTTTAGGCTAATAAAATAACATACTTAAAATGAATAAATTAACAAAGTGGCTTAATTTTTAATTAAATTAAAGAAATAATTTAATACTTTAAAGGTATTTAAACATAAATTGGGTTAATCTAATGCTCTGGGGGTATTTTTTTTTTGTAAAGAAAAACTGTTCAGTAAAAACTGTATCAATCACGTTATCTGGGGATTTATTTTAATTTGGTTTTTTTTTGCTTTAATTTCTTAATCTTATCTTATTTTTCCTTTAGAATTTACAAAAGGGAATCAATTTTTTTTTGTGTGTAGAAAACAGAACAGCAAAATTAAGCAATTAAATATGCACAACCAGAATTGAAGAATTTAAAAGGAAAAAATAAATGTGCATGAGGCGGCCGTGCTCATCTTGAATGGTTTAGTTTCCACAACGAATTTATAATTAATTATTTAAGTAATCTAATTATTTAATATCATAATTGTATAAATTATTAACATAATTAATTAATTAATAATCATCCATTATTTGTTAATTAAATGTCATTTAATTATTTTTCAAAATTTAATACAAGACCAACCGAATCACTTTGATTTTGGTTTATTGCAATATTCGCTATTTTTTATTTTCCTTAATTAATTAATTAAATTAAATATAAAAAACGATTTATGTATAAAAACATTGCAGCATGTATATATGAATTTAATAAATATGCATAAATATATATAATTAAAAGAAAGTATTGACGTTTTTGCTAAATATTTTGCAATGTAAATCAAGTTGAATATTTTTTTTTTGCAATGTAAATAGAGTCAGTTATTTTTTTCAGTTTAGTTAAAGAACACAAGAATAAAGTTGTGCATATATGATATATATACAAAATAAAATTATCGTTTTTCGGCTGCGTCCGTGGCAGTGTGCATTGTTGTCTTACGTATCCCCGGCTTGCTTTCAAGTTCGACGGGGGTCCGTATTAGTAAAATGGTTTAGCTTCACATGCATAAAATCACGGTATATGGAACTGCCCTCTGAGGCCACAGGTTAGAGATCTCTCCCGATTTCTCTGCCTGTGGCGGCCGGGCCTTCCATGATGATTGTCATGGTGGAAAGGCCCGGATCTTAGAGCTGCAGAGTTCCTCCATATATTTTTCCCTCTTTATGTTTAGTTTTTCTAAACAACAAGCCGGTCTATTCTGCGGGGGAATAGGCCGGCTCGGCTGGAGAATTTACCGTTAGATAAAAATGCACAAAATGTCTGCCAAACAATAGATTTCAATAACAATAGCAGCAAGCAGTGCGACGACGACGAACAATAGATATCTATATCTATTGTGCAAAAAAAAAAATATTTTTTTCTATTATTCGCTAAACCATTGTCCTTTTATTTTGCTATTTCTTCTCCCATATATATCATTTTACTTTTACTTAGCAAATGCTTTTAAATTTTTACATTTAAATATTTTTTACCATTTATCTATTAATCTTTAACTTAGTCTATTTTTTCACTAAATATTTTGTGTCCTTGCTTACTTAAGCGGCATTGACTTTGCAAATTATTTAATAACTTTTTATTTTGCAAACTGTTGTGTCCATTTTTGTACTTGTGTTCTAATTGTGAAAGTGACATTTACCTCGTGTTTACTTAAATAAAAAATAACCATTGACCATTGCAAAAAATATCCTTTTAATAATAAAATATTTAATAATCTATTTAATAATATATTTAATATTTAATAATATAAATCAAATAAAAATATTTAATAATAATAATAATATTTTGTGAAATTTTTTGGTGTCACCCAAAAGGATTGTTCGCCATTTTAGTGATAATTAATTCACTCAGTGCAGTTGGTAATTATAAAAATAATAATTAAAATATTTTCTATATAATAAAATTAATTATTAATTATTGTTTTTTACTTTTAGCCACCCACCCACCATTAATCAATCAATTAAAGGATTAATTAAATAAATTAATGAAAGAAACATAATTCTTTATTTAAATAAAAATAATTTTATTTCTTCTGTTGTCTTATCTTAACCAACATCAGCAAAACCCACCAACCATTGAGTATCAACTAGGGATCAAGTAAAAATAATTTACTTTCTGACATAAATATTTATATGAAAATAAAATTAATTAAATAATTTTTTATTTTTTGTTCTGTTTGTAGATTTAAAATATTTATTTGGAAGAAGAATAACCATTGGCCACCGATCATCGCAATGCCGCCACACAACAAGAAAATTAATTATTAAAGGATTGTTCGCTGTGTTAAGCGATAATTAATCATAATTATATGCACTTAGTGCAATTGAAAAGTATAATAAAAATTAAATTGTTTTAAATTTTTCTGCATAAATAATTAATTTTTTCTACTTGTAGTCACTGTTGGTCAACCACCCACCGTTGTTCAAGCAATTGAATAATAGAAAAATTACATTACATTGGATCCATATGAGAGGGACATCTTCGGTTGACTTACAGTAAATGCCAGCAGTATCAGCAAAACTCACCGCCCATTGAGAATCATCCAGCGATCAAGTAAAAATTATTTACTTTCTGACATAACTATTTAATGAAAAAAATGAATTAATTTTTATTTTCTGTTTTCTTTGTAGAATTAAAATATTTAATTTGGAAATGTATTCATTAGAGTATGACCACCGATATCACAAATTAATTAATTAAATAATTAGTCTCCAGTTGTCCAGTGAAGAATTTTTGACATTCCTTACAATTACATTTCCATATAATATCTTTCATTTTAGTAACTTTTTTTGATAAATAATTATTTGTATCATTCAATTATAATGTTAAAAAATAAATAATCACAGTCACTTGTATAGTAGATAAATTAAGAAAAATGTAATAATTTTTAGTTGGCAAAATGAATTGTAAAAATGTTATAATGGCCCACTATATGCCCACATCTTTAATTTATTATCTCAACAACCATTAAGAATCCAACAGGCAACAGCAGATAATCAGTCAGAAATAAAACTTCAATTTAACTGGGCAGCAGTCGCCATTCCTTCGACACTTAATAAGATAATTTTAGCCATTTCAGATTGCAGTAAAAATTTAATAAAAAATCGTATTCATATCTTGTAAATAAATTTATGTATTTATTATATATTTTGATAAATTAAAAAAAAACGCAAAAAAAAAATCCATTTTATTTTGAAAATAAAACATTTAATTTACTTGAAAAAATTTTTGTCATTTCATTTTTGCAAATTTTCAGTACGAATAAAAAATTAACCATTGGTGAAGAAATGTGAAAAAATATTAAAACGTACAGTGCAGTACTAACCATTGGTTAATTTAGTAAAACTTAACTTGCAGTACTAACCATTGATGAAATATGAAAAAATTTGCAGTACTAACCATTGGTTAAGTTTTGCAAAAAACTTGCAATACTAACCATTGGTTAAGTTTGTAAAAACTTGTGGTACTAACCATTGGTTAAATATGTAACTATCGTGAAACTGGACCGACGAAAAAATTGCAACGACCCCCTATCCCCCAACTAGCTTTAAAACATCCAACGAAACGCACAAAATTTTGCAAAAATGAATTTTTACCAATTTCTTGGTAAATTATATTTATTTTCTTCTCTACTTCATATATTCACCCATCTTCGCCCACCTCTACACTATACTACGTGTATGGTGTAGAGTAATTTTAACTTGGTGTGATTTTTAGCAAAATTACTTCTTTGATACGAATATCATTTTTTTTTTATATAAACGCGGACGACTCGGTTTCGAACCAGAAACCTAAAACTGACTATTATAAATAGTTGAGTCTAGCCTTAACCACTACGGCTATTATGATTGGTAAATAGAAATGTTATCCTTGAGGTCTTTAAATATTAATTAAATTAACTTAAAAAATATTTTACATTTCTTTTACTTATATATTTAATTTAATTAAAATTAATTCCAAACACTTTGAAGAATAATTTCAATAATTCTAGTAAATCCTTGTACATTACCTGTTGGTAATTTTACTTGCATAAATAATAATAATTAATATAAAATTAATTAAAATTAAAATAAAATTATGTATACAGATTTGTGTTAAATTACTTGGTAATAAAAATTATCCAATTGTCTTAAAAATGGTAAAATGGGAATAATAATAATAATTGGACTGGAAAGGATACATAAATACTTGAATGGTTAAATCAAGACACCTGAATAAATATAATTATTATTCTTCAATTAACTCATTTATTCCTCTTAACACTAGTATATATTTATTTATAATTATTTAATTTTTTTTTTCTTTTTCAGCACAATACAACCAACCAACCATAAAAACGATAAAAAAAACTACGAATCCTCATCCATTTGTTGATAAAAGCCGATTCCACTTTTATCTGGTGCTGGACTTGGTGACGGACTAATTGCCGGACTTCGTACTAATGGTGTTGCGGCTGGACTTTGTCCAAGTGGCACAACTAATGGTCCAATTGGTTTACGTGGCCTTGATGTACCACGAAAACCCTGATTACACGGCCCATTTGGTTTAAGACGTGGACGACCAGGACCACGACGCATCGGTGTCATCAGTAAATTTGTTGCCACTGAATTTGGTGATGATTTTTGTACTGCTTCCGGTGTCGTTATACTGGTCGCCAATATTGTCGCTGATGGTTCTACAATGATGAAAGATTACGTGATACAACATTAGCAAAAAAATGCAAAAAATAAATCAACAGCATATAAATAGCACGCGCCAACTATTAACACCACTTTAATCTATAATTTTGTATAAAAATCATGAACATCGTCGTCAATTCAATACAATTAAAAAGCCGGAAAAATCAAAGCAATAAAGGAGCAATCCAGCACCCTCTTGTTTATCCACTGAATGCGTGGCAAATAAGCGAGCCAATTACCACTTGGTAGTAACACAATAACCACGTGATTTTTATCTAAATTAAATTTACCTCCACCACTTGAACTATTCGTGCCCGGTGTTGTACTCTGTGACGTTGGCGTTAAATCACTTTCTGAACGTCCAACTGTACCAAAACCGCCACCTCTACGCGAACCACGAGGTCTTCCTCTTCTAGTGCCGCGTGGATGATGACGACGTCTCGGCTTACCAAGCATATCAAATGATGAATAAGAAACTAAAGAGAAAAAATTATAAATACTTAATTAAATTTAATTATAAAAAAAATTAATAAATAAATGGAGAAGGCGATGAAAATCCCCAAGGAGCGAAAAAAAAAGAAGAAAATTGACAGAAATTTTATTTTATTTTATTTTTTATATAATAAAGACAAAAAGCTAAATCCACCGTCAAAAAATTAATAAAAAAATGTTGAAAAAAGAATAAAAACTAAAAAATTGATAAAAATCCGGAAAAATTTATTTAAATTCGCGAGTAAAAAAAAATTGGAAAAATAAAGAAAAAATAAAGAAAAACCATGGTGTGGTTAAAAGAGATACATGTTGGTGACCGTTTTAAAAAGCCTGGCCGAATGTTGGACGCAGACTGGGCACGTCTTGAAGAATGGTTAAAAGAAAATGCAATACCGAGAAAAGAGTCACAACCGCCCGCATTGCCAAAGACGCGCTTCAATAAAGGTAAAATGACACCCGCACAACGGGCAAAACACGAGGAATGGCTTAAAAAGAATACAAATCCACGAATAATTAAAGAACCAAAGGAACCGAAACGTATTAAGAAGCCAATTAATGAACTAATGCCACGTGTAAAAATATTATCCTCACCGAGACTCATTTCGGAAAAATATTCAAATAAATCGTGTGAGCCGCCAATCATAAAGAAAAGTACATTAAATTATGTCGCCACGAAACGTGTAAAATTATTATCGATTCCG
The DNA here is from genome assembly GCA_963942525.1 of Ptychoptera contaminata. Lineage (NCBI taxonomy): Eukaryota > Metazoa > Arthropoda > Insecta > Diptera > Ptychopteridae > Ptychoptera > Ptychoptera contaminata. Next base: position 2,888,995 of record OZ012639.1, on the reverse strand, counting down.
CGGTATATAACCGAAAAGGGTCAGTATTTATCATTTACTCTTTTGCTTCTCTTTTAATTTAATTTAATTTAATTTAAACTATCTCTTGACAATATAGTGATAAATAGAAGAAAAATCTGTTTGCCAAATGTATCAACAGTTTCAGCGGCTGCACTGCATTATCAAGCTACACCACATATTACTGAATTGGCACGTCCCCGAAGTGTACCAGTGGGCATATATGAAAAGCCAAAACGTGTATTTAGTGATAAAAAGGATCGAGAATTTTTTTTGAAAAATCGTACAAAACCAAAAAACGCTTCCAAGGATGACGATGATATGCAAAAAAAACGTAAATTTAAAACACTTAAAGAATTGGCACCGGGAATCGAGAAATTATCAAAGCCACGTGAGACTGGACATAAATATACCGGTTCTAGTACATTCTCTGATCCATTAACAAAAGTGAAAAAAAGTGCACTAAATGCTAAACCATCACCGGCCATTGATACATTAAGTAAGCCACGTTTGCCGATTAAAAACGGACCGGAAAAACCATGGGAACCGACTGTCTCGAAAAAAGCATTAAAAGCGGTCGCCACTGAACGTATCAATAAATTAGCAAAACCTAAAACAGATTGGGCAAGTATTGAGGAGAAAAAATACAAAAAGAAAAAATCAAAGATGTGGAGAATGTTTAAATGTTGAGCGAAAAGAATGTTCCTGTTTGTAAATGTAAATGTAAAAAAAATATGAGAAATTTTAAATAAAAATGTTTTTGTCCATCAGATTGATTAACTCTCTAAAAGATTCTCTTTTCTAAATTTTTCTATTTCTTCAAGTTAACAACACACTCTGGATACAGAAGATAACATTTGACAGTGACACGATTACCGGACTAAACAGTGATATTAATACACCTGTAATGCTAATTTAAAAACATTTTCAGTCTTTCCATGGACAATGAAGTATTAAAGAGCGATGATATAATTTTTGGAATCACTGAACCAAATCTAAGTTTCTGGCAAAATTCATTATAATCCGCAATAGTGATTAACAAGAACAATTTTAGATTAAAATTGATTTTTCTACATTAATGTGACAGCAGGTGAAAATGTTATGAAAGAATAAAAAAATGCCAACAATAGAATAGAATTAAATGTGCTCGCATGGCTAATGCGCTCAGCAAGCAAGAGCCAACATTTATATATATTGTTAAATTGTTAAAAATTATTAATTTCCTTTTATTTGTACAAAAATTATTATACAACGACGACTCGACAAAAAAAATAGAGAGAGATTATCATAAAAATTTAAACAATTTATATTATAATAAAGACATCAGAATAATAATAATAATAATATCAATGACTTATGTAATAAATTAGGCATGTTTATGACAATAGATTGAATACAACAATAACAGCACACATTTTGTCCCAGCCCAGTCAGCATCATTTAAGCTTTAAGTATAGAAAAAATGTTTAAAAATGAATGAATTGTTCGGCATATAAATCCGATTATTACTTCCATCTAGAGAACAACAATAGATAATTTTATTAAGTGTTTAGAAAAAAATAAAAATAAAATAGAAATATTTTATATTAGTTAATCTAAGTAGAATATAACCATTAGTAGGATTTATTAATAATTTAATACTTTTAATTATAGAATGATATCATGCTGATACAAGACAATCAGGATAGTAATAGTACTTTAAGCGTATATTTCTCTAATAAAATATTAAAAAAAGCAGATGGTTTTTCACAAGTTTATCCTTTGGAACATAAAAAACTAAACTCTGTATTAAATAGCCATGAAAACCTAGTCTCTACTGTTTGTAATCACTGATTAGATAAATAATTAATTAATTAATTAATCTTTAATAATAATAAAATCGAAAAATTTGTTAATAATTAATACAAAAATAAAATGAAAAGTTTGTGTCTTTGATATTAATTATTTTTTTAGTACAGAGAAAATTTATTTTTACCTATACGATGGCGATATTAAGCATATTTTTAAACATAATTAAATCATCATAATCTTAAGTGCTTTAAAATTGCATCTTAAGCAAACACTGTTAAACTGTTTGTTATTAACATGGACTTAACTATAGTTATACCTCAGGTATGCAAACGTTTGGCATTTAATTAAAATATAAAACAGAGAGTTAATAAAATGTTGTAAAAATTTTTAAAATATTCTTTTAGATGTTTTTAGCACAAAATTGCTCTTAACAAGTCTTTAAAAATGTATCCATAAATCATATATGATTCCAAATAAGGTGCTTAAACATCTTTAATACAATTGTGGACAGTAAATATCCTTAAAAATAAAACATATCTATAAGCATTTGGAATTTACCTATAAAACATTAAACTGTTGATTTTATTGCATTAAAATATCAAAAGAAAGTAGATAATCACGTTGTTAACAATTAAATTGTTAAATAATTAATCAATCAATATGAACAACCGAGAAACCTCATTACATAATATTATAATAAATAAGTAATAAAATACCTACAAAATCAATACCTTTGCTTCTTCTATAATCAATGAAGTAAATAATCATCAAAAAAATCAAATAATTCATTCAAAAATTTATAATAAATATTTTCTCTATTTATTATTATCAAATGTATATTTTTATGATAATTAATTACATGTACGGGTACGGTATTTATAGCATATAAATATCCAAAGTTCATTGCAAAATATTTCGATTATACAGAAATAAAATCATAGTCTGAATGGTCGGCCAAGGTAGATAAACCAGCAGCAGTACGTACAATAAAACACTGTGTGTACACATATTAATAAATTTAAATTTAAATTGTAATAATAGAGATACCGTATAATAAATTAATTAATTATAAAAGACGTCAGACGACTGAAATAAAATTAACGTATATTGGCCGCCTTGCCATCATTAAGTACAAACAGCAATATACAACTTGAACGCATCATCTATCTAGCACGCAGTTACAATACTAATACTGATGCTAATGCTAATCAAACGATTTATTATAACGATAAATTTATAGATTATTATTTGCATGGGAATGGATGGACATGCAAAACTTAAATCAATTGTATAATTAATTCCCCGAATGGAAAAACCATATGAAATTTTCTATAGAATTAAAACTTAATTTCTTAAGAATATTTTCTAAACACTCCGCTCTAGCAGCTGGAAAACTTAATTCTTAATTAAGTGAAGGGAAATTTTCTTACAAAAGCCATACTAAACACAGTAAAAGGGTTAATAAATTATTTATTAAATTTTTACCCTAAAAACAATATAAATTTAACAAAGTCTCTCATCACTAGAGCATAATAATCAACAACAACACCAGAGCAAGAAGAAGAAGAAAAACAACAGCAGCATACGGTAAACGCACGCTAGCCGTATAAAATCGATTAAAAACGTAACGCATTTAAACACAACCCTTAAAACAATGAAATTAATTACTTAATCACTAGGTTAGTCGTTATAAACGTTGTTAGGTCATAATAATAATAACGTTAAAAGTCATTTATAATAAATGAAAAAGGATTTTTCTACCTTTTAAAGGACTTCATTACCTATTTTTCATGTTTTTTTTTTTTTTGTTTTAAAGATATTCAAAAATAACATTTGGCATTACCTCTACTCTAGATCAAACGTGTCAACCGTGTATAAAGAGATGAAATTGTTGAATTAACAAAACAAACTGGCATCCAAGCAATAATCAATAGGGATTAAAGACACATTAAATAAACGCAGCAGAATATACAATGAATATTCGTTATAAAACCACCCCCTACATCATTAAAAAAAACGTTAATTTTTATAAACACAAAAGATTGATGAATATTATGTATTTATTAATTAACCGAAAATTGCAGACAATCAATTGTACCATTCATAGTGTCCACCACCATCTGTTATAAATCTCTAGAAAAATATTATTCTTTCGTTTTTCTATATTAATGATTTATTTACATTTTTGTTTCATAAAATTCCCATTAAACGATGTTCGACCATAAGGGTAGTATTAATCTATTTTTCAATTAAATTAAATAAATAAAGAATTAAATTAAAAACACCCACAACACCCTATCCATTTAAACATAGCGTGAAGAAAAGTTTTATGAGTTCAATCACCAAGAATTCAATCATCAACATTTATATTGTTGTTTCGAATTTATTTTTAATTAAAATGTTTAAAGAAAATTTATCTATTGGTCATGGAAAGTGAAGATAATAATAATAATTGGGGTCAACTTCTCATCTCTGTAGGTTAATTATATTTTTGTGCTATTTTTTTTTTTGATTCATTTTAATTATTCATTGTTTTTAATTTGCAAAAAAATTAAAATATTTATTGCCTATTCTTTTCGTTTTTAGATAAGTAAACTTGGATAAACTGATTCACATGACGTTTATACTTTAAACGAGATGAAAAATGACAATTTTTGGCAAGGTTGGAAAAATATAAAAATTATACCATGAACGATGGTAAGCAAAGAAATAATTATTTGTTATTTTTAGCTTTTCGATAAAGATTTGCCTCTATGGTACAATCTGAGAACATTCTGTAAATTCTGCAGTAGTTATAATGGTAAATATTATTTTTTTAGATCAAACTTTTGCATGTTTTTCAATGTTTAACCAACAATTCCAGCAATAATAAAATAAATTTTCAATTTAATTGTCAACATAAGGATTGATTCATCCACCTGATAACAAAACGATTAAAAACTATTAAAGAATAAATCTATAAGAAATTGACTAATCTAGACCACCCAGTTACAATATTATTTATTTTTTGGTCATAATAAAACAAATTAAAAACATAAATAGGAATAATTTGTTTTCTCATCTCTCTAATCATAAACAATTATCCATTTTTAACCACCGATAAAACCGATTTTTCAAATTTCTTTAATATTTTTCTTTTCATTTTATTACATTTTCTATGTTCTTAATCTCAAAATCGGTATAACAGCAGCAGCAACAGCAGGAGGAGCAAACAATAATATCAATGAATTTATTTATAAAAACGAAAATAAAAAAGAAAGAAATCAAATCTATTTACGTAATATGCTTAGATATTTATAAAGAAATGAGAAGAAAACAATTCAATTAAATTAAATTAAATTAAAGACAAAAAAATGATAAAAGTAATTTTTTAAATCGATAATTATTGTAAAGAAAAATAAAAGAAAACATTTTTCTTTTTCGTTTTCGTTTTCTTTTTTGTTAATAAAAATAATAAATAACTTAACAATGTGAATGATAAAAATGAATTAAAGAAAACAGAAATGAAAAGAAAACCCATTTAAAAAATTGATAAAACGAATAAAAAAAAAAAAAATTCCTAATAATCAAATATCATTAAATAATTTAATTAACTAACTAATTAATTAATTAATTAATTAAATGTATATATCTCTGTGTGTTCAAATATCATATTTTTATCTTGGATTATTTTTCTTCTTCAATCTAATATATAAAGTAAAGTCCGATTTTTTCGTGTGTTTCTGTAACATTTTGTAGAGGTGGAAAAAATTGACACTATTTAGGTAGAGGGGGAAGAAACTAAACTATATTATAAAATAGAAAAACTCAAAGTAAAATAATTCTCAATTTTTCTCTCACACTTATATTCTGCAGTTCAGCACGTAATTAAAAAAAATATTTCCCCTTAAATGGGTAAACAAAAAAATTTTATCTTTTATAACAAACGGTCATAAAAATTTATATATGTAAAAAATCGGTAGGTAACAATTTTTTCGGTTAAAAGAAAATATACGTAAAATATGCCAAATCCGATTGCGATCGGCGTATGTGTTAGTGAAAAATATTGAAAACCCTTTTAATAGTGAGAACAAAAGAATAGATATGTAAAGTGAAATAGAATCGACGTTAAAAAGAATCCAACCAATACCTTAAAATTAGTTTTTATTTCAATACTAATCATATAAAAGAGAGATTCCCAACAAAAAATGAATACAAGCAATATTCAACGGGAATTCCCACACAAAATATCATATTAAAAAGTCGTATAGAAAAATCGGCATAACTTCAAAATCGCATATAAACGAAAAAGAATTATTATTTTCTTCTATTAAGTGTTATAAATGCTTTGATTTTTTAAAAACAGGCTTTTAGAAAGTGAACATATACGTAAAACAAAATATAGGCTCTCTGATAAAAACTTTATTTTCATCCCTGAAATAGAGTTTTGAATTGCATTAACAATACGTCAAAAGGTTATGGAATTTATTACTTATGTTTATTTTTAATGGGAAAAGGCAAATCGGAGGTTTTAATTAAATATAAAAACTAAATATTGTCGGGACTTTAAAAATTAGCATAAACGGGGTTTCATTATATTCACAACTTTATTTTATTGCCGTGCAAAGCCGGGTAATACCAGCTAGTTAATTATAAAGTAATTTGTCTGAAAAACGAAAAATAAAAACACATTTAAATTATATAATCAAATAAATGATTCTCTTCTTTCTTACTTTCTGATTTAAAAAAGAATAAACAATACAGAAAGGAAAAACAAAACCAAAATTAAACTATTATCAATTAGAAATAGTGGCGTCTAGTCCCCATGACGCCTTTTCAATAATAACTAAAGAAACAATAAAAATAATAAATTCTTCTTTAAACAGAGAGTTAAATCTATAAACTAAAATAATATCCATACTAATAATAATAATAATAATAATAATAATAATAAATAAATAATTATCAAAGGAAAATAAATAATACAAGATAAATTTGCTTAAACACACATTCCACCCACTTGACCAAACCAAAATCTATCAAGTGTTACACAAGTGATAACAAGTAAAATAAATAATTATTTATCAATTTTGCCGATAAAATTTAATTTAATTTAATTTAATTATGACATAATAATAAAAAAAAATAATTTTTTTCAATTTAATAAATAAGAAAAAAAAAAAAAAAGCATTTTACCTGGTGTATTTGAGCCAGGACTATCACAATCAACAATTAATGCCTCATTACTTGATTCCTCAATACCGCAAGCACCACCAACACTACCTGCTGCTGTTGATAATGTTGTTTGATCATTTATTATTTTATTACTATCATGTGATGTTTCACTATGCACTGGACTTGATACATTTGTATCTAAAAATGGAAAATCATCAAAATCCTGTTGACTTATTAGCTCGTTGTTGACACGTTGCTTTTTAACACCATCAGTTGACTAGAAATAAATAAATAAATTAATTAATTAATTAATTAACAAATAATATGCAGTTTAATGATAGATTTTTTTCTTTTATCAAAATAAATTTATTCGATGATTTAACAAATAATCTATTGATTAGTGTGGCTAACATTCCATTATGATTGAATTAAATCGCTAAAAACAGTTTCTCTAACTGTCATTAATTATTTAAATTAAATCGAGTAAAGGAATGTATTCGTTGTATAAATTTACATAAATTATCTTAATTACTTAATTAAGCTCAATATTCTACTGTAACATTCTACTGTAATAGAAAAATGCGACAGAAAAAATTTCTCTCTTCAAATAAATCACTGTAACGTTGGTAATCAAAAAAAAGACTAAAAACCAGGATAATTTTTAAGTCATTAAGTCACATTTTACCTTCTATTTTACATTGTGCATTACAATAACTAAGTAAGAAATTTGTTTTTAATTGTAAATACTATTAAACTAGACTGACAATAATAATAACAGAAAAACATTAAAAAGAATACAAATAATAATAATAATAATAATAATAATAATAACAATATTAATAAAGTTTCATGTTTATAGTCAACGTTCCATTGAATAAACAAAACCAAATTCATTTACCGAAACATAAATATATATTTTTACTTTACTTAAAACTTAAACTTAACTTAGCTTTAAAACAGTAACATTACTTTACTTAATATTATTTTTAAATATAAATAAATAAGAGCAGAAAATTCTAATCAAATGTATTTCTTCTGTAAAAGAAAATTAATTTTTCCATTAATAATCATAGGAAGTAAAATAACCTAAACAAATACGTATAATCCTTGCATTTGATACATATTTAATACGAAAGAAGTCAGTTCAATTAACGAATTAAACGCAAAAAAGATTATTTCTCATTAATTTTGTTTCAGGAAAAGAATAAAAAAAACACCAAAAATATCAAAAATTCATTTATTTTATTAACCGCGTGTTACATAACACAACAACTACGCAAGCGCATCGTGCTTATTTATTTTAAAACAAAAAAAAAAAAATTATCTACCTGTTGTTGTGTCATTTGTTTTTTCTTACTTTAAATTTTGTTTTTTTTTTTGTTTCTTGAAAACGTATCAGCACTCAACCAAAAATTTATTCAAGAAATAAAAAAATAATGAAACTCTATCATCAACAGGGTGATTACTAATCTTTTTTCTTTAGGGTAAACGCGTTTTTTCATACAAGAAAAATCATTCCTGAAAAAATCTTCAATAAAAAACGTCATAGAAAACTTAAAATTATCGAAAAATAAGAAATAAAAATGAATTTTATTTATTAAAATCTAGTCAAGTGATGGTAATAAAATTACTTAAAATTATATTGATATAGAAATTAATTAGATAAATTCATAAAATAATTACTAAATATAGCATTTTTTTTTTTTACATAACCATCAATCGAGCGCACTAATCATAATCAGTAATAATAAGAAGAAGAGAAACACAATTTTAATACCACATTATTGATAAGGAAAATAACATTATCAATTCACATTTTTATAGATTATTTATAATTTTATTTAATTTAATTAAACGATATATTATATAATTGCGATTATTTTTTTTTCTTTATCAGATTTATAAAAGAAAGAAAGAAATAAGTGGTAAAAATTTAATGATAATTTTATTGCGTTTATAATTAATTAGTTAAAATAATAAAAAAAAAAAAGAATTAGCGTACAATTAGCGGTAATAAAATAGCAAATTGTTATATAAGATGATAAAAAGACGTGTGTGGATAACAAATAGTAAAACGTACTTAATTAGGTAAACTTTTTTAGAAGCATAAAACAAAAATAAAGACTTAAGTCAAGAACTAGAATAATGATTTTTGTTGCATTTTGGCAAAACTTTACTACCCAAAGGATTGAGAAGTTTAATGCAAAAATTCTTGTTTCTATGTATTAACAATGAGATAGAGATTAGATTTACTGTTTTTATGCTTTTATTAAATAAAATAATTAATTTATTGCAATTGAATTAACTACAAACTACAGTAGTTTTTCTTATAAATTTATTAAACCAGTAAAGAAACACTATTTTTAAAATAGCTACTGTGTGTTATCTACGTAAAGAATTACCACCATAAACTTCTTTTGCATCCTTTAAATTAACAAAACTAAATATTTTAAACATATAAATTTCAGTATTACCCAATTATTAATGACAATTTTGTCTAAATATCTTCAATAACAATATGTGTTAAGAACGTCATCACAATAAACATTTTATTGTCTAAATAAACAAGAAAAAAAAAAGACAAAACGTTCCATCAATTTTAATTACCTTAACCAATCAAAAAAAAAAATTAAATAAAAATAATGTGGGTGGCCCAGTAAATCTTCTTTTGTATTAAATAAATAATAAAATCAACTGGTTGTAACATAAAAGTTTAACCACTTTATAGTATTGACAAAATAACAAAATATAAATAATAATAAATAAAAAAGCATAAAATATTTGTCATAAAAAAACGAAACGAAACAAAATGAATAAATATTGGCGGCATTTTTTCCTTTGATTTCTTTTTTTTTTATTTAAATCAAATAATTTCGATTTCGTTTCTTTTCAACATCTTCTTAGCACATGTACTCCTTTTTTCAGAAAGAGAAATGTCAATACAGAAATAACATCGATAAAAGGTGATTTGTTTGTCTTTTTTTTTGTTAAAAAATAATTTCGCAATAAATTTATTATTTAAAAGAGTAAATCTTGTTTACCTTGTTCAATGCAATCGTCTGTTTACGTTTCTTCTCCTTTTCCTTCTCAATTTTATTATATTCCTCTTGGCTATTTTTCTCTTCTGTCTTTTGACGATCTAAAAGAAATTATTCCACATAAAAAACAATAAATTTCCATTAGTTATTTAGAAGCAAAAATTTATTTTCAATAATTACATTTTGTCTTAATTTCCTCATCATCTAATAGCAATGATACAACTTCCTTTGGTTTTAATGTATCTGGTTTAAAATTACCACCACTTATAACCATCCTTTGAATCTAAAAATAAAAACAATATTGTCAATTTATTCCCTTTTACAACATAAAATAAATTTTATTTTTCATCGATAATAATCTCTTATATCATCCACCGATTGATTATTGTCAATTTCTTTTCTTTCTTTATATATATATAAAAAAAAACTTTATTCATCATTATTATTATAATGATTACATCAAGCAAGTATATTATTATATCCGGTAATAACGCCCACGATTTAAATTAAATAACAACAAACGAAAAAGAAGAAAAGAAAGGAAAAAAACCCTTATTCAAAATAGGCAGTCATGTTCATAGCACGTGCCAGTAGTCTAAAGCCATCATTATTATTAATCATTAAGCATACAAAGTGTTTTTTTCGGTATTTATTTAATATTATTCAAATTAAACACAATTAATTAATTTATTTATTTATGTAAATTATTATTAAACTAAAATTACCGGAACAACAGTGTTGTTAAGGATATCGAATTATAAACAATAAAGAAAGAAAACAAAATCATCATCATTATCGGCTTTATTTGTGAAAATAAGGATAATCTGATTGAATGAATGGGATGTACTTACTTCACTTTTTTCACGTGCCCTTTGTAATATTCTCTCTTCAATTGTTCCTTTACATATCAAACGATAAACCGTCACCTGTTTTGTTTGTCCTAAACGATGGGCACGATCCATTGCCTGTTGATCAACAGTTGGATTCCAATCGGAATCGTAAAAAATTACCTAAAATAAAAAAGAAATACAAAAATTAGTACTTTATAAGCAGCAATAAACTAACTACGCCATCATCATCCCTAGTTTATTTTTCATTCATTCAAAACTAACTAAGATTTTAATCTAAATAATAATATTATTAATAAACATTATTCTAATTACATAAAAACTACTTTAATAAATTAATAAACACAAGTGTTGATGATGGTAGTACTCGATAATTATTATAATAATAATGAAACCAACTTAGGTGGCCTTCATCATCGTATTATTTGTTTAAACAAAAGTATGTTTCTCCGTTTTTAGCACGTTTTCTATGCATAATTCAACACGTAAATCCTTAATTTTTATATAAAACCACGTGCAGCATCATCAGTTATATAATAATAATATTATTTTTAATAAAATAAATTCATTAATTCTATTAAGAGATTAAATACTTAACGAGAACTAGGTTATTGTTATTATTTTCAAATAAATAAATTAATTAAATGGTAAAACAAACAGATGGCTGTATTTTTGTTTATCCATCATCAATTCAATAAATCTAATTCTTTCTATAATAAAAACATATTTTTCTGCAATGAATAAACTAAATAAACACCTAAATTGCTGACATTGAAATAAAAAAACGCATAAAATCCGTCGATAACAATAATCATCCAGTGTTTTTTCACTGCTTCCTACATATCCAATAAAATCTATTTTCCTCACCAAAAACCAAGCATTTACCATCAGAATGGTCTTTTAGTGGTAAAACAACAAAAAATAAATACAATAAAAAATTCTTATGACTTAAATTAAACGTATCGTGTGCTTCTCTATAGATTAACTTTCAGCAAAAAAAAATAATAAATTAAAAATGCGTAAGAAAAACTTATCAATAATTTATTTAATTATTATCACAATGATGATGCAAAGAAAAAAATAAATAAATATTATTTATTGTCTTCAAGTAAATTTGTTGCTTGCTTTACTTTATCGAAAAAAAAAATTATTAAATACACACGAGAAATACTTATCAAAACCCTTTAAACTCAATAAAAATATAAATAAATAATAAAATTGTTTATCATCAATAAAATACAGAGATGTAAAGTTAAAATAATAATAAAAACGTTATTATAGCTTAATTATTAATTACATAAGAAATTAACTACATAGGCATAAACACACTAGTACAATGCTTCATTCTCTCTAATCTACAACGATAATTTAAATTCTTTTTACAATTTTTAAAGGATTTATTAATTAAATGAAATAAAATAAAATCTTATTTAAACGACAAGTATATCTCTATACTGTAATTAATCATAAACATAAATAATTAAGACACATTTCAATCAAGATAATTATTGAAACAAAAAAACTAAATCTTAAACGAAGGACCTTCAATTGAGTATGATTAAAAATTATGAAATAATTTTATTCAATGACAACAATAAACAGTAACAATTATAGTTAATCGATTACTTGTTAGATAATTTTTTAGGATATTTTTTCCATAACAGTATCTATGCTAAGCAATTACCGGTAAATAATTTGCGCAACATATTTATTTTTTGTAACACTTTGTGATAAAAACAAGTAAAGTCAAAGTATGTATTTCTAATAATAATGCTGCTTACAGTAATTTTATTTAATTTTTATTAATTAAACCATAAATGCAACATATATGCTTATCGCCGGAGCACACATATTATAAAAACAGGAAGATTAAAAAAAAATACACAAAAAAAGCAATCAATTAATAATCGAATTAATAATCTTTATTATAAGTTATCTTTTTAAAAAAAAAAAATATTTATTATTTATCATTAATTATATAATAATACTTAATAAATTTTGTAATTTTATAGCCATCAAATTAAATTAAATTAAAAAAAATAAATTGTAATAAAGGTAAAATCAACCAAAAAAATAAGAAGAAAAAGAAAACCTTACTGATTAGCAGCTGATTATAACCAACAAAAAAATGTTTATTAATAATAAATAAGAAGCAAACGAAAAAAGTGTGATAAATTTTTTTATTGATAATATTTAATTATATTAATTAGAAGAAATATTTTAATATAAAGAAAACAATAAACTGCTGATAATAATAATAAGAATAATAATATTAATAATAATTTTAATTATTTATAATTTTTGATTAACCAAAAATAAATAAAAAGAAAAAATCATTATTTTTTTTTTGGGTATAAAAGAGTGTAGCGAATATTCTTCATATAGTAAAACGTGTACGTGTTTTACAAAATAAAGGTAAGAGATTTTGTCTGTGAAAATTCAATTAAATAATTTAATTTAAATTTAATTAGTGATGAAAAAGTGTTTATTTTCTTTAATATAAAAGTGATAAAAAAAAAAAAATTTAATTATTTAAATTAATTAAATATTATTTCTCTCTGTTAATATTTTAGTGCCGAAAATGCGTTCATTACTCGTTTTCGGAGTTTTAGCCACATTGGCAATTAGTGCAAATGCATTTTTTAATACCTATGAAGTAGAGGAAAGAATTAAGAAACAATTCGCTATTGATCCACCAGTAGATCCAGAAAATCCTGATATTGAAGAGAAATGGGTGACACAAAGATTAGATCATTTTAATGTACAAAATCCAGAAACATGGGAACAAGTAATTATTATTATTAATATATGGGGATTTTCTCTTCATTCAATTAAATTAATTTATTATTTTTTTATTATTATTAAAAACAAAAAAAATAGCGATACTATGAAAATAATGTATTTTATGAAGAGAATGGTCCAATTTATATTTTCGTAACTGGATTCAATCCCATACGTAGATTATGGCTTACTGAAGGTCTTATGTATGATATGGCAAATGAAACCAACGGTTTAATGCTTGATATTGAACATAGATTCTATGGTCAAAGCAGACCAACAGAGTAAGAATTAAATTTTTCAATTTTCTTTAAAAAAGAAAATTATTTAATGTGAATTTGAATTTTATTAAAACAGAGATTTATCCATTGAAAATATGCGTTATCTTAACCATGGACAAGCACTCGGTGATTTAGCAGCATTTATTTCTCATATTAAAGAAGATCCAGAATTAGAAGATGCCCCAGTAATTATTTAAACAAAACAAATTATATATATAAAATTCGAAATAATTTTTTCGTTATTATTAATTAAAGGTTGTACTTGTTGGACAATTATATGGTGGCTCAATTGCTGCATGGTTCCGTAAACGTTATCCACATTTAGTTACTGGTGTCTGGGCATCTAGTCCACGTATTGAAGCTAGAGCTGATGTACATGAATATCTTACTCATACCGCCCAAGATATTGCCATTCTTGGTGGCCAATACTGTTACAATCGTATTATTAGTGCATTCAATCAAATTGAACAGATGATCAATGAAAATGATGCTGACGACTTAACAACCTTATTCAATCTCTGTCAACCCGTTGATACTGAAGATCCATGGGATGTTGCTGCCTTTGCACATACCGTCGCTGTTACTTTTGGTTTATATGTCGACTATGGTGGTGAACAAGGTGTTCAGAATATGTGCGGCATGATCTTAGATCCTAATACCGGAAATGATGTTGAAGCTGTTGCAAACTTTATTCTTTATGTATTTGATTTCGAATTCACTGATACTGAATGTTTAAGATTCAACTACGAATACATGAGCAACGGTTTAAGACAACAAAACTGGGACTATCCAGCCACATTATCTGGAGCACATCAATGGACATACCAATTATGTACTGAATTCGGTTGGTTCCGCACATCAACTGAAGAATACCAACCATTTGGTCACTTATTCGAAGTAGATATTTTCTATGAAATGTGCGCTGATGTCTTCGGTGACTTGTGAGTTTTTAATTGGTGTAAAATTTTTAATGAAATATTTATCATAAAATATTTTTATTAAATTCCAGCATTACAAGAGAATTACTCGACGAAAACATTGACAGAGTCAACATTAATAACGGTGGACAAAATCCACGTATCACCAATGCTCTTTTCACTATTGGAAGCTTAGATCCATGGAGATCAGTTGCCATTACTAATGATGTAGAAGGCTCCGAAGTAATCGTTATTAGTGGAGAAACAACATCCTCCGATTTACGTTCAATTTCCGATGACGATCCATTCTATCTTTTCATTGCCAAGAGAGCTATCAGACGTACTATTTTAGATTGGGTTGATCCTGGCAGAGATGGTGTTGAAGAAAGATGGGCAACACAAAGATTAGATAACTTCAATCTTCAAGATGCCAGAACATGGGAACAAAGATATCTTGCTAACGGTAGACATTTCGATTATGGTGGCCCAATTTACATTTTCGTTGGTGCCCAATGGCCAGTTGATAGATTCTGGTTGGAACAAGGTATGGTTTATGATATTGCCAGAGAAACAGGCGGATATCTTGTAGCTGTTGAACACAGATACTATGGCGAGAGTCAACCAGTCGAGTAAGTTCTAAAAAATTATCGAATTTCTTAAAATTTTCATATTTTACCGCATCTGTATTAATTATTGTAGAGATCTTTCACCAGCCAACCTCCGTTGGTTGTCTCACGATCAAGCTTTGGCTGATTTAGCAAACTTCATTGCTCACGTACGTCGCGACCGTGAATTCAGAAATTCCGAGGTAAATAAAAAAAATTAAAACATTCGCGAAGAAATTTTCATCATTTTCATCATGTTTTCCATTAGGTTTATCTTGTTTCCGCTGGATTTGGTGCATCTTTGGCAACATGGTTCACCACCCGTTACCCACATTTAGTTAATGGTGTCTGGGCATCAAGTGCTCACCTCGAAGCCAGATTCGACTTTTCCAATTATTTCGAAGATGTTGCTGAAGATATTAGCAATGTTGGTGGCGAAGCCTGTCTTGAACGTATTGTCAGTGCATTCAATGAACTCGAAGCAATTATTCTTGGAAATCACCCAGATGTAAGCCAGATCGATGAAGTATTTAATCTCTGTGATGAACTTGATGCTGAAGATGATTTAGCCGTATCTGCATTTATGCATGGATTAGAATTATTATTCAGTATCTACATTGAAGTTGGAGGGTAATGTTTATTTGCTTTCGTAATTCTTAAATCAAATCTTTTATAAATTTGTTATACTTTTAGTCATGTCGCTGTTATGGATATTTGTGAAATTGTCGAAGATGAAGATATTGAAAGAGACGTTTTAGTCCTAGGTGCTTTTGCTTCCTTCATGTACCCAGATGTTGAATGTTTAGACTTAAACTATGGTGCATTGATCGACAAATACACAGACTTTGAATGGGACTCCCATGCCGCTGTTTCCGGCGGTAATTATAAAAATGCAAACTTTTACCTATTTATTCGAGAAACTTATCGATATTTATTTTTCCGTTAAACAAAGGTCGTCAATGGTTATACCAACGTTGTACCGAATTTGCATGGTTCAGAAGTTCACCACAATCATTCGCAGATACCGTTGAACTTGATCACTTTATTGCTGCTTGCGATGCTCTATTCGGAGATTTGTAAGTTTATTAAAATTTTTTATTTCTATTTAATGAAAAATGTCTCTAATTTTAAATCTTTTTTTTAAAACAATCAAAAAAAAAACAGCTTTACCACTGAAAACATAAACGAAGCTGTTGACCGCATTAATCGTCTTAATGGTGGTATCAACCCACACGTAAGCAATGTCATCTTCACAAACGGTGACTTAGATCCATGGAGAAGTACTGGTGTCATGGAGGATATTGAAAATAATCATGTATTCGTTATTCCTGGTGAATCACAAGCATCTGATTTATATTCAGTATCACCATACGATTCCGTTGAATTAAGAGAAATCAAAGAAGAAATTCGTAACATCATGATTGAATGGGCACGTCCAGGAATTGTACCAACAAAAACCGAAGCATAATTGTTTTATAGAAATCAATTAATTATATTTTAAAAAGATGGTCTTAATTATAATAATTATATTTTGAAATAAAAACATCTTTAATTTTAAATATTATTTAAAAACACATAAGAAAAAAAAATAAATTAAATAAAATTAAATAGAAATTATTTTCTTTACTATTATATAAAATTTCTTCGCTATAATTACTATCCTGATAGTTTAATCCCAATTTTAATAGTATTTAAATCATTAAACTTATCATCAGCATTTAATTGAGTTACACGAAATAAATCACTAGATATCTTCCATATATAATTGCAATAAAAAGGCATCAAAAGTGAAATTATTTTACTAAAAACGTATTAAGAATTAAATAAGGAAATTTTTTGTTGTATTTAACAAGTACTTGATTCTAAACTTAAGTAAAATAAGAATTATTATCGATGTGCCACAGCAAGCTTAATATTATTTGAATTAATAATATAAAAATGCAATCAAAACAAACACATAATTAACAAACTAACTATCGTATTTGATTTATACATCAATAATCAACCATTTAGAGAGATTTTTTTATAATCGAAAACATAATTTTAATCTCCTTTAGAATTACAAAAAGAATTTCTACAATAAACAATTTACATAAATAAATATTCTTTCAATAAGAATTTATAAAATAATAATTTAGAAAAATCTAATTACTAGTAGTGATATCCTCAAAATACTGTCAGTAAAACTAACATTCAAACATTTTTCGTTTTGATTTTCCTAATGAAGAATAAATAGACACTTTGTAAGGATTTTTTATTTATAAATTAGACAGAAAAAGCATAACCTCATTGTGTTTGTTACTTATCTACAAGTATCTAGTATCAGTGAGTAATTAAAATTAAAATGCTTCTTTGTGAAAAATCATAACCATAAAAAATTATGGAAAAATATTCTAGAATATACAGATGATAATCACTAAATATATGCTGCTGCTGTTCTATATCTTGTCCAAACTATTTAATGTTCTAAAGGTTATATGTTTTACTAAGGCAGTAGATAACTACAGACATTAAGGAACGTTCAAATAAATAAATAAGCAACACACAATAGTATCAATAATAAGGAACAAATAAAGAAGTTCAAGTCAAACTAATCAGCAACTAATCAACATTTAAAAACAATCAATAATCTGTTGTAAAATGAATTAATCTCTATAAAGAGGACAAAAAAAAATTCGTGTACTTAAATTCTTTTATCTTTTAAAAATTATGTAATAAAATAAAAAGGTAAAAAAAAAACGCACAGGTGGTAATAAATAATAATTTAATGATAATATATATTGATATTGATAAATAATAATTAAATTAAATTATTTATTAAAACAGTTAATTAAATTAAATAAATTATATAATAATCAACAAATGTATACTGATTATATTATTTAGATAATAGAGTTATGGTATATAAGAGACGAAATTTATATACAAGGTTGCAATAGTAGGAAAAAGGTAAGATAAACGACATAATTAATAAATATATATATAAATAAAATAAGTGTAGTGTGTTATTAATTAATTAATTAATTAATTATATAATTAATTGAATGTATAAAATTTTTAGCATCGAAAAAATGCGTTCGATACTTTTTTACGGTATATTGATTGCAACCACAATTGGTGCAAATGCATTTTTTAATACGCACGAAGTAGAGAAACGAATTAAACAACATTTTGCTATTGAGCCACCAGTTGATCCAGAAAATCCAAATATTGAAGAAAGATGGCTAACACAACGTTTAGATAATTTTGATCCACAAAATTTAATCACTTGGCAAAATGTATGTATATTTTTTATTGTATTTTAATTAATTAATTAATAAATTACTTTTTCTTTCAATCAAACAATTAGCGTTATTACGCCAACGATGAATTCTATGAGTCAGACGGTCCAATTTATCTTTTTGTTACTGGTTTCAATCCGGTACGCAGATTATGGTTAACTGAGGGTCTTATGTTTGATATTGCAAACGACACAAATGGTTATTTATTTGCATCGGAACATCGTTTCTATGGACAAAGTAGACCAACAGAGTATGTTTGCCAAAAAATAATATTAGACTACTATTAGTTATTTAAATTTAATTTTTATTCCCTTGTGCAGAGATTTAACAATTGAAAATATGCAATTTTTAAATCAAGAACAAGCATTGATTGATTTGGCAACTTTAATCTCGGAAATTAAACAAGATCCAGAATTAGAAGATGCACCAGTAAGGATGTTTGAAGTAAAAAACTATTTTCTTTGTTAAAATTTTTGTTTTGCTTTTGTAAAGGTTGTTATTGTTGGACAATTATATGGTGCATCAATTGCTGCCTGGTTCCGTAAACGTTATCCACATTTAGTTGTTGGTGTCTGGGCGTCCAGCCCTCGTATTGAAGCAAATGCTGATGTTTACGATTATCTTTTAGCCACAGCTGAGGATATTACACGATTAGGCAGTGAATCGTGCCAACAACGTATTGAAAGTGCGTTCTTAGAGATTCAAGACATTGTCGAGGATGAAAATGATGATGGTTCTGAATTAAATGAAATATTTAATCTTTGTCAACCAATTGACACAGACGATCCTTGGGATGTTGCAGCATTTGCACATACAATGGCCATTACCTTTGGATTATATGTGGATTATGGCGGGTAATTTATATAATTAATTGAAAATAGAAATGAATTTTCACAAAATTAACTTCTTTTAGGGCGACTGGTATTGAGAATATGTGTGAGATGATTGAAGATGAAACAGTTACTAGTGATTTACAAGCTCTTTCTAATTTTATTAATTATGTGTATGATTTTAATGATTGTTTGAATTTCAACTATGAATACATGAGCAACGGTTTAAGACAACAAAATTGGGACTATCCAGCGACATTATCTGGAGCACATCAATGGGCATACCAATTATGTACTGAATTTGGTTGGTTCCGTACTTCTGTTGAAGAATATCAACCATTTGGCCATTTATTCCCGGTAGACATATTCTACGATATGTGTGCTGATGTCTTTGGTGATTTGTAAGTATTTATGATTTTCTTATAAAAATTTAACACTTCTATAATGGAATTTCTACTTTTACAGTATTACCAGAGAATTCCTTGATCTAAATATTGCTATGCACAATCATAGAAATGGTGGACTTATGCCTAGTATTACGAATGCTATTTACACAATCGGTGATTTGGATCCGTGGAGATCAGTAGCTATCACACAGGACGTTGAAAATGCTTACGTTTTTATACTTGAAGGTATAACCAACCATAACCTATGATCAATATTAAATATATAACCGACTAATTACACTTCTAAAATAAATAACAGGACAAACAACATCTGCTGATCTATTATCAATTTCAATGGATGATGATCCAGATTTGTTTAGAACAAAAAATCAAATAAGAAGAATTATTTTAGATTGGGTACATGGTGGAGATAATAGAGTTGAAACTAGATGGATTTCACAAAAAGTCGATTATTTTAATCCACAAGATTGGCGTACATGGGATATGGTAATTATTTTTTACACGAAAATTTTTATTCAATAGAATTTAATTTTTATTTTACTTTAGAGATATATGACCAATAATGAATTCTTTGTACCTGGTGGACCAGTATTTATATTTGTCGGTGGTCAATGGCCAATAAATACATTTTTCTTACAACAAGGTATGGTTTATGATATTGCTCAGGAAACACATGGTTACATATTTGGAACAGAGCATCGTTATTATGGTGAAAGTAGACCAACTATGTATGTAAATTTTCTTTAAAACGTTAAAAACCAATATATTAACTTAGAACTTTATATTAAACAGGAATTTATCACCACAAAATCTACGTTATTTAACAAGTGATCAGGCATTAGCTGATTTAGCAACATTTATGACATATTTGAAACGTGATTATGAATTACAATATTCCAGGGTAAATAACACACAGTAATTAAATTTAAAATAAAATGTTAATAAATTTTTCTCTATTTTCAAGTTTATAATGGTATCGTCTGGATATGGTGCAACATTAGCCACATGGTTTAAGAGACGTTATCCACATTTAGTTGATAATGTTTGGGCATCCAGTGCACGTTTAGAGCCACAACTTGATTTTTCTGATTATTTTATGTCAGTCGGTGATGATATTGCAAATATTGGCGGCAACGAATGTTATGATCGTATTCAAAATGGATTTAATGAAGTTGTAGAGATTTTAGAAGGAACAGCTGCAGCCAATGAAACAATTGAAGTTGATGACTTAGATGAAATATTTAATTTATGTAATTCAATTAATGCA
The DNA here is from genome assembly GCA_963942525.1 of Ptychoptera contaminata. NCBI lineage: Eukaryota > Metazoa > Arthropoda > Insecta > Diptera > Ptychopteridae > Ptychoptera > Ptychoptera contaminata. The sequence continues at coordinate 2,867,801 of OZ012639.1, read as the reverse complement.
CAAGATGAACTTGAAGTTGTTTCATTTTTACACGGTTTAGCAATGGTCTTTAGTATTTACATTGAGGTTGGCGGGTAAGATATAGATTTCATAGATTCATTAACATAAAAATAAATAAATAATAACATTTTTATTGGATAAAATTAAAGATATCCTGCCGCTATGGATATTTGTGAAATTATAGAAGGACAAACGGAATTAAGTGATGTAGAAATATTAGCTGAATTTATAAACTTTATGTATCCAGATGCTGATTGTCTTGATGTACAATATAGACCATTTATCGATCGTTATGATGATTATGAATGGGATTCATATGGTGCTGTGTCTGCAGGTAAAAAACGGGGTTTTTTTGTTATTTATTCCTTAATGCCCAAAAAATTAATTAATTTTTATTAGGACGTCAATGGTTCTATCAAAGATGTACAGAATTTGCATGGTTTAGAACAACAAATAATCCTCATCATCCATTCTCTGATAATGTACTTGTTGAACATTTTATTGCTGGATGTAACGCATTATTTGGTGACTTGTTAGTTTGTTTTTCTTTTTAATATTAAAATTTGATATTAATTGATTTCTTATTTGTAAAATTAATATTTTCAGTATAACTGAGTACACAATACAGAGTTCTGTTGATAGAATTAATGAATTAAATGGTGGCATCAATCCAGAATTAGATAATATTATCTTTACAAATGGTGCACTAGATCCATGGCGTGGTGTTGCTTTATTAAATGATCCATCTAATATGTCTTATGTTTACGTTATACCAGGTAAAAACAAAAAATTAATTTTCTTCTTTTCTTTTATAATTAAAAAAAATATTTTTAGGTGAATCACAATCAGCTGATTTATATTCTTATTCACCATATGATTCAGTAGATTTAAGAGAAATTAAAGATAGTATTAAAGCTAGAGTAAAGGCATGGGCATTACCACCACCGGTACCACATTAATTTAATAATAAAATTGAAAAATTTCAAATCCTTTAAGAAATAATAAACAAACAAAGAAAATTTATAGAAGAAAATTTGCGTTTTAATTTAATTAAGAAAAATTTTAATGCAAAATGCAAAAAAAAAGGCAAACAAGAAAAATAAACGAAAAATCTTGCATTATCATCTGTGTGTTATTACATAAGAATTTTAATAAATTTATTACTATTTATTATTACCACACACAAAAAAAAAATAAAAATCAATAAAAATAAATTTATTAAATAATAAATTTTGTGATAATTTTTTTTTTTTTTGTTTTTCTGTCGCCTCTATTAATAAAATTTTTAATTAAAAATAAAAATAAAAAAAAAAAAATTATCAAGAAATACCTTGCTAATCATTAAACAAGGCAAATTAACTTATCTAAAGTGGATTACACATTATTCTTTCCTATTTGCATCATTGATAATTATGATTAAATAAAAAATTTTATCATACTTTAAATCAGCATTTTATAATCAATTAATTATACACCAAAAAAAAAAAAAAAAAAAAACAAATAAGAAGAAAACTCTCTTATCAATTATCACAATTAATAAATATTATTACCAAATAACACTTAATTAACATGCTTATTTAAATATTATCGCCGAAAAATTCACGTATTAATAAAAAATTTATTAATTATGATTCATTGAAAAAAATTACTTAATTATCACTTATAATTAACCATGCTTAATTATTAATAAAGATAATGAATTGTCTTAGTATTTGTAAAAGATAAAAGAAACCAATTACAATTAAAGCATGTTAAACACAGCGTGCAATTAATTAACTAAATTCATTAAAAAAAAAAAATACAATACACATGATGATTGTCCCCATAATAAATTAATAAATTGATAATTTTTTTCACTTTGAAACATCACCACTATGCGAATTGATAAAAAAATAAACGAACAATTACTATATAAGAGTCTAAATAATAAAATATCTTAGATAGTTAATTACTAGCCAAGTGTTTTTCTTGAAAAAAACCGAAAAAAAAACCCAACAAAATCTCTGGTAAATATAATTAAGAAATAAAATTAACGTAATTAATTAACAAAAAAATTTTATATAAGGAAATCATATTAAAAATCAAAAAAACAGCAAAAGTAGAAGCATCAGCAACAGCAGTAGCTATGTATCGCCTATATTGTTGCATTTTACTAGTCGCTAGTACTGTAACTAGCATAAATGGATTTTTATATCCATTAAATTTAGAAATAGATTTAAATATGGATAAAATAATGGATAAAAATTCTATAACACCAAAGGCAATCGATACACATTATATAACGCAACGTTTAAACAATTTTGATATGCAGGATAGTCGTACATGGGAGAATGTATGTTTTACAGAGCACTAAAATCATTAAAAATTTAATTATATTTATTTTTTTAATAATTTTATCTTCTAGCGTTATATGCAAAATTCTGCTTACTTTGAACACGGTGGTCCCGTTTTTATATTTATAAATGGACATACGCCAATACAAACATTTTGGCTATCGTATGGACTTGCACATGATATTGCTAGAGATTATAATGGAACGATTATTGGTACCGAACATCGTTTTTATGGAAATAGCAGACCAACAGAGTCTGTATTATAAAAATAAATTTTCTGATTTTATTATTTTTTTGTATTTAATTAATAAAATACTTTTTTCAGAGATTTATCAATAGAAAATTTACGATTTTTATCCCATGATCAAGCATTAGCGGATATTGCAAATTTAGTATCCAGTATTAGAAACAATCCGGATTATGATCAGTCTCCGGTAAGTCCTTGATTGGTTTTCTCTTTTCTTTAAATAAATAAATAAAAATTTCCCTTTTTTTACTTTCAGATAATTCTTGTATCGCAAATGTATGGTGCCAGTCTTGCATCATGGTTCCGTATACGTTATCCACATTTAGTTGATGGTGTCTGGGCATCTAGTGCCCGATTAGAAGCAAGATCAGATCTAACAGATTATTTAATAAGAGTTAGTGAAGATATATTATTATTGGGTGGTTTTAATTGTCAAAATAGAATCGAAGGTGCTTTCCAAGAGATTGAAGATATTATTAATTCAAATGATGATGGTTCCGAGTTATCAGAATTATTTAATTTGTGTCAACCACTTGATGTTGATGATGATTTTGATGTGGGCGCTTTTGTACATACATTAGCGATGGTCTTTGGTGTTTATGTAGAATATGGAGGGTAATTATCTATAAACACATTAAAATTAAATAAACTAATCTTTGATTTTTCTCGATTCGATTAAAATACAAAAGTGATTTAGGTATTGAAAATAGTTTATGTCCAAGAATATTAGATGAAGCATATGATACGGATTTAGAAGCATTGGCTGGTTTTGCTTCATTTGTATTTAGTGCAAATTCCTGTTTAAATATAACGTATGCGGCACAAAGAGCCGAATTTCTACAAGAAGAATGGGATACACAAACCGCTACACTTGGAAGTAATAATTATTTATTTATTGGAAAAAAACTTAAAAAATTTTAATTTTAAAATTTTTAATCAAAATTAAGATCGTCAATGGGGTTATCAATTATGTTCTGAATTCGGTTGGTTTAGAGGTTCAATGGAAGAGATACAACCATTTACAAATTTATTTCCACAACAATATTTTTATGATGTTTGTGCTGATATTTATGGAACACAGTAATTATTTTTCTCTTAACTTATAATTAAAATAATAAATAAATTAATTAATTAATTATTTTTATTATATAGTTTTAGTGAAGAGACATTAACACAACAAATAAATCGTAATAATGTAAATAATGGTGGTCTTAATCCGATTGTTAATAATATTATTTATACATCAAGTAGTTTAGATCCATGGCGTTCAGTTGGAATAACTGAGGATAATATTGATGGTTCTCATGTATTTATTATACCAGGTAATACAATTATTAATCAATTAATTATTACAATTATATAATAATTAATTAATTATTCATTAGGTGAAACAATGTCAGCTGATTTACATTCATTAGCACAGACTGATTCACTACAATTACAACAAATAAAAAATGATATTCGTGAAATAATAACAGATTGGATAAATTAAAATGAAAAAATATGTGACTTAATAATCAATTAAATGATTTAATCAGGAATTATAAAAAATTTTATAACTTTATCAAATTAAAATTGTAACAACTAAATTGTAAAAACAATTAAAATATTAATTAAATTAAATAATAATAAATTTACGTCAATAAAGATAGATTATCGGAGGTTTGTTATTTTTTTTTTAATGATATTATGTTGTAAAACCAGGAAATATCTGTATATAAGAGCTGAGTTAGTGAAGTTAAATTAATATTTTTTATTTAGTTTTTTTTTCTTTCTATTTATATTTCTATTACTATTATTAGTAGCTACAAGTGTTTAATGTAATCCTTTTAAAAAGTAAACAATAAAACTAAAAAATGTTACATAATAAAAGTTACCTAGTGCATTTACTATCAATTATAATTATTTACATACATTTTTCCAATGGATTTCTCTTCGATATTGATATAAAATTAAAAGAAAATTTAATTGAAAAATATCATTTACCGCAGAAAAGTTTAACAGAGAAATTAAATAATAGAGAACTTATCGGCGGTTTTATTCAACAAAGAGTTGATAATTTTAATCCACAAGATACAAGAACATGGCTTAATGTAAGAAAAATAAGCAATAAAGATTCTCAAATAATGAAAAATTATTTTATTTAAAGCTTTACTACGAAAACAATGATTACTTTGAAGCTGGTGGACCAATTTATATATTTTCTGGTGGCAATTACTTTGCATATCCTGGATGGCTTGTATACGGTTTTGTACATGATATGGCACAAGAGACAAATGGTACAATAATTGTTTCCGAGCATAGATATTATGGTGGCAGCAGACCAACAGAGTATATTTAAATTTACACTCAGTTAATCACTGAATAATAAAATTTTATTTTAGAGATATGTCAATAGAGAATTTACAATATTTAATGCATGATCAAGCAATGGTTGATTTGGCCACATTGATATCATTTATTAGACAGGATCCAGACTATGAGGATTCACCAGTAAGTTATCATTTGCAGACAAAAATAGTTCTTAATTAAATATTTCTTTTCTTTTAGATTGTTCTAGTCTCGCATAATTATGGTGGCGCAATTATTACATGGTTTCAAAAACGTTATCCGCATTTAGTGAATGGTGTTTGGGCGTCCAGTTCTATGGTGGAAGCACGTGCCGATTTATACGAGTATTTCGTTGTTGTCGCCGAAGATATTCTTCTGCTGGGCGGTGAAAATTGTCATGATCGTATTGAACGTGGTTTTATTGAAATGCAAGAAATGATTGACGATGATAATAATGATGGTACTGAATTCACTGATATGTTTAATCTTTGTCAAGACGTTGATATGGATGATGAAATGAGTGTCGCTACATTTATGGCATATATAGCAACGACAATAGCCGCTTATGTTGAATATGCTGGGTAATTATTTATTAATAAATTATTTAATTATTTAGATATTTAAAAGAAAATCAATTAATTAGTGAGGCAGGTGTTGAAGCGATTTGTTATCATGTTGAAGATGAAACAATTGAAAGTGATGTTGAAGCGATAGCAAATTTTATCAATTATGTTTATGATCCGATATACACATGTTTAGATACAAGTGTTGAATATTCTATGGAATTAATGAATGATGAAGATTTTGATAGTATCGGAGGAATGGCTGGTGGTATGTACATCATAAAAAAAAAACGAATTAAAATTTCTTTATTAATTAATCTAATCTAAATTTTTATATTAAAGCACGACAATGGTCATATCAAATATGTACTGAATTCGGTTGGTTTAGAACATCAAATGAAGATAATCATCCATTTGGTAATTTATTCCCGATTGACTTATTTTATGATGTTTGTACACAATTGTTTGGCGAAGCGTACGTTACAAATTAATTATTTATCGATAATTAATTTAAAAAAAAAATATATATATTTTGATTTTAGCAGTTTTACAGGTGAATTTATAAATGCAAATATCGATCGAGTTAATCATAATAATGGTGGCTTAAATCCAAGAGTATCAAATGTTATTTATACATCTGGTGCATTAGATCCATGGCGTGTTGTATCAATTGTAGAAGATAATATTGAAAATTCTGATGTTTATGTTATTCCAAGTAAGTTAATAAAAATTAAATTTATTAAATTTAAATTAAAAATGACAAAAATTATTATCATTAAATTAGGAGAGACAAGTTCATCTGATCTTTGGTCATTCAGTGATGATGATTCAGAAGAACTACGTGAAGTAAAAAATGCTATAAGAAATACAATTTTAGATTGGATAACAATCGATGATGATACAAAATAATTATCTTTAAATAATAATATTAATAAAAATTTAATCAATATCAATTTATTATTAAAATTATTTCACTTATCAAACACAATAAAAAATATACTTGAATTGTATAATTTAATTAGATAATCATCTTAATGATTTTGCATTATGATATTTAATAAACAAAATGATTAAACATATTTATATAATTATCATAATACAATATTTGTCTATAAAAGTCTTAACAAAAAATTTTTTCTGTTCATAAATATATCAATCGGTTAACTATAAATGTCATTTTTATTATTGCTGGTAACGAAAAGTGTGCAATAATCAAGTGTCGTATAGTGTGTGATAGTGAAAAATGCGTTTATTAATTATTTTAACATTTATTGCATTATCAGCAATTGACTGTAATGCATTTTGGCATTTAAATCCAAAAATTAAGGAAAAAGTTGAAAAACGTATTCCTCCAAAGATAACACCATTGAATGTTAACCGTGCATTTAATGTTAATTTTGCTGAACAGAGATTAGATAATTTTAATATACAAAATCCTACTAGATGGAGTAATGTAAATACTTGTCTTCTCTCATAGATAAACACTATTAATTCCATTGGATTGAAAATGTATTTTTTTTTCGTAGTTATATTATTCAAATGATGAATTTTATCAACCCGGTGGCCCCATATTTATATTTGTTGGTTCTTATGGGGGTGCGGAACCACTTTATATTTTATACGGTCTTATGTACGATATTGCTCAAGAAACTAACGGAATGATGTTTGCCACAGATCACAGATTTTATGGAACTCTTTTTCCTACAGCAGAGTAAGTATTATTTTAAATGAAATTATTCTTGCATAAAAGAAATTAATTAATATCTTATATATTAATAAGAACTTTGGCAATAGAAAATCTACAATACTTAAATCATGGTCAAGCTATGATGGATTTAGCAAGAATTATATCCCTTGTTAAAGAAGATGCTGACCTCGAAGATGCTCCAGTAAGTAGCAATTGTCAAAATTAATAAAAATAACTAAATGAAACTAAAATATTTTATTAATATTGTAACTAGGTTGTACTTGTATCCCACACATTGGGTGGCTCAATTGCATCATGGTTTGCTAAACGCTTTCCACATTTAGTAAATGGAGTCTGGTCATCCAGTGCACCAATTGAAGCAAGAGCTGATATGTTCGAATTTTTATCAGTAGTAGCTGAAGATATTGCAATACTTGGAGGACAAAATTGCCACGATCGTATTGAGAGAGGTTTCCAAGAAATTGAAGAGATTATTCTAGATGAAAACAATGATGGATCTGAATTTACTGAAATATTTAACCTTTGCAAGCCTGTTGACACCGAAAATGAATTGGATGTTGCATCGTTTGTTGGAACAATTGCGAATATACATGCTGTTTTTGTTGAATATGGAGGGTAAAATCTTTAAAATTATTTCTTGCTAATTGAAAAAAATGGTTTCTCAATTTATTTTCAATATTTAGTGCGCTCGGTGTAGAATATATATGTAACTTCGTGGAGGATGAATCAATTGAAAGCGATATGTTAGCAGTTGCTAATTTTATTAACTGGTTACTTGAAGGGGAATGTCTACCGGCAAATATTGAATTCCTTATGGATTTAGTAGTAGACGAAAATCCAAATAGCTTGGGAGGTGTAATTGGAAGTATAACGCATTTTTTTATCTAATATTTTCAATTATAAATAACAATTAAACTGTAATTTCAGTCAGACAATATGTATACCAGTCTTGTACTGAATTTGGCTGGTTTAGAACATCTAATGCAGACTATCAACCGTTTGGAAACTTGTTCCCCGTAGAAATATTCTACGAACTATGCGCTCAAGCATTTGGTGAAGAGTAAGTAGCCCTATTAAATTAAATAAAAAATATCTACAAACTTATTACTATATATGTTTTATTTAGAATCACACAAGAACTTATTCTCGCAAACATAGACAGAGTCAATAACAACAACGGCGGTCTTAATCCCAGAGTATCTAATGTCATTTATACCACCGGATCTTTAGAACCATCACGTGTAGTATCCATTGTAGTAGATAACATTGAAAACTCTGACGTTTTTGTCATTGAAGGTGACTGAAAATTGCTTCAAAAATAAAACAATTCATAAATCCTCTTTATTTTACGTTTGTTACATATTTTATGATAAATAGGTGAAACCAGCTCATCTGACTTATACCCAATAAGCGACTATGATTCTCTCGAACTATTCCAAGTAAAACGTGCAATTAGACGTACCATTTTAGATTGGGTTACGCCCGATAGAGATCCCGTAGAGACAAGATTTATTACTCAAAGAATTGATAATTTCAATTTACAAGACACTAGGACCTGGGAGCAGAGATATATAGCCAATGGAAGATACTTTGAAATCGATGGACCAATTTACATATTTGTAGGCGGACAATGGCAGTTAGACAGGTTATGGCTCGAAGGAGGATTGCTATACGACATTGCAAGAGAAACAAACGGTTATATTGTGGCTACCGAACACAGATACTATGGAGAAAGCAGACCTACAGAGTAAAACATTTGCATGGCATAAATTAAACATTAAAAATTACATTTTTTTATTCTTCATTTACTTCAAAGGGATCTTTCGCCAGCTAACTTACGTTACTTAACATATGATCAAGCTATTGTTGATTTAGCCAATGTTATTTTGGAAATTAGACGAGATCGTGAATTCCGTAATTCTAAGGTAAATGAGGTTCTACATTATTTGAATTTTAGATAACATTATTTTTTGCTTTAGGTATTCCTTGTTTCATCAGGATACGGAGCTACAATTGCTACCTGGTTTGCAGCTCGTTATCCTCATTTAATTGAAGGCGTTTGGTCATCAAGTGCTCGTTTAGAAGCGAGATTTGATTTTTCAAATTACTTCGAATCAGTAGCGGAGGATATAACCGAAGTTGGCGGGGATAACTGTCTCGAAAGAATAGTTGATGGATTTGTAGAATTAGAAGCCTTGATCCAAGGAAACCACCCTGACATAGAAGACTTGGATGAATTATTCAACCTATGCGAAAACATCGACCCTGATGATGTTTATTCAGTATCTTCGTTCCTCCATGGCTTGGAATTATTATTCAGTATTTTTATTGAAGTCGGCGGGTAAAACTCTTTATCAATAAATATTTAACAATTTTCAATATCTCACTGTCTGTGAAAATATTACAGAGAAATGGCTATCAATGATATTTGTACTATAATGGAAGATCCAAGGTATCCAAATCCCATAAGACCATTAGCTAATTTCGTTCATTATTTGTATCCAAGAGTAGAATGCATCGCAATTACATATGGTGCTTTTGTCGAAACCTATGCTGATCCAGACTGGGATTCACATGGTGCCATTTCCGGAGGTAATAAAGTAATTAGAGATCTAATTAATCATTACTAATGTCAAGTTTATAGGTCGCCAATGGCTTTATCAACGCTGCACTGAATTCGCATGGTTCAGAAGCTCTCCTCAATCATTTACTGAATCTGTACAACTTGATCATTTCGTAGATGGTTGCAGTGCTCTTTTTGGCGATTTGTGAGTCACGCATTAATTTATTGGCACCAATTTCTTTTACCTATTGATAAACAATAATTCCAGCTTCTCAGAAGAAAATATCAACGAAGCAGTAGATCGGGTGAATTTACTTAATGGAGGAGTAACCCCCAGTGTTAGAAATGCTATATTTACGAATGGAGCACTAGATCCATGGAGGACAGTCGGTGTTATGGACGACTTAGATGGTTCAGATGTCCTTATTATTCCAGGTAAATAATTTGTGCAATTTAATCAACAAAAAAATGCTAAAAATAATAATTAAATATTTTATTCTTTTTAGGGGAGTCTCAATCTGCTGATTTGTATTCGATATCTTCCTATGACTCCGAAGAATTACAAGAAGTTAAACGGCATATTAGAGACACAATGATACAGTGGGCACGTGAATAATTTCAACAATAATTCGCTTAAACCGAGATTATGTAATTTTATATTATCATCAATTCACGATTACATTTTTTGAGAAATAATTTTTGTAAGCATAACCGAAGCAATAATTGCAAAATAATTTTTTAATCAGTAAAAAAAAAAAAATTAATAAAATTTGTTTAATTTATCATATCAATAAAATATTTCCAATAATTTTTTTAGATAATCATCTTTGTGATTATGCATAATAATTATTAATTCATAAATTTTGATAAAAAAAAAAATAAATTTTTAATCAGTCATTCTGTCTATAAAAGGCTACGCATTTTTTATTCAGTTCACATCGATTGTAAAATCGGTGGACAAACACTAAAAAATTAACTTAAAAAACAAATTACACAAGTGAAAAAAATTAAGTGTTGTATTGCTGCGTTGCTACTTTGTACTCTATAGCAAAATGCGTTTGGTTATTGTTTTTGCATTTGTTGCATTATCAGCAATAGGCTGTAATGCGTTTTGGCATTTACATCCAAAAATTAAGGCAAACCTGGAGAAGCGTTTTCCTAAAAAAACAAACGTAAATGTTGATCGCGAACGTGCATTAAATATTGGTCATGTCGTGCAGAGACTAGATAATTTTAATATACAAAATCCAAATACATGGAGTAATGTAAATAGTTATTTTAAAAATTTATTAAATACCGATTCGCTTAAATTAATTCGTTGTTTTGTCAGTTATATTTTTCAAATGATGAATTTTATCAACCTGGAGGACCCATATTTATATTTGTTGGTGGATATTTAGCAGTAGATCCACTTTTCATTTTATACGGTCTTATGTATGATATTGCTGAAGAAACAAATGGAATGTTGTATGCCACAGAGCACAGATTCTATGGAGTGAATGCACACCCTACTGAGTAAGTATTATTAAAATTATGGTTTTGGGTTAAAAATATTAATTAATATTGGATAACAAGGAATTTAACGACAGAAGCCATGCAATATTTAAATCATGGTCAAGCTATGATGGATTTAGCTAGATTTATATCTCATGTCAAAGAAGATGATGATCTCGAAGATGCCCCAGTAAGTAACAATTGTGTTATATATATTTATTAAAACGCAATTAATGAAATGTATGTAATTAATTATTGTAAATAGGTAATACTTGTTTCAAATTTATATGGAGGATCAATTGCATCATGGTTTGCTAAACGCTTCCCACATTTAGTAAATGGAGTTTGGGCATCCAGTGCACCAGTCGAAGCAAGAGCTGATATGTTTGAATATCTATCGGTAGTCGCTGAAGACATTGCAATTCTTGGAGGACAAAATTGCCACGATCGTATTGAAAATGGTTTCCAAGAAATTGAGGATATTATTTTAGATGAAGACAATGATGGATCTGAATTAACTGAAATATTTAACCTTTGCCAACCTGTTGACACCGAAAACGAATTAGATGTTGCATCGTTTGTTGGAACATTAGCAAGCGTACATGCAGCGTTCGTTGAATATGCAGGGTAAACGATAAAAAATATTTGTTCTTAACTGAACGATTTAGGTAATAAATACTTTTTCATTATTTAGTGAAATTGGTGTTGAAATAATGTGTAGCTTTGTGGAAGATGAATCAATTGAAAGTGACATGGAAGCAGTTGCCAATTTCGTTAACTGGTTTATGGATTTTGATGAATGTTTACCAGCAAATATCGATTTCTTCATGGAGTTAATACAGGATGAAAACTATTTCAGCATGGGAGGAATACTCGGAAGTAATAAAAAATATATATTATTGATTTTCAATTATAAATAGCAATTAAACTGTAACTTTAGTCAGACAATATGTATACCAGTCTTGTACTGAATTTGGCTGGTTTAGAACATCTAATGCAGACTATCAACCATTTGGAAATTTATTCCCCATTGAAATATTCCACGAACTATGCTCTGACGCATTTGGTGAAGAGTAAATAATCTTTTTCAGGCAGTAAACCTTTTAATGTATCCATTAAATTTTATTTAAATTTATTTAGATTCACAGCAGATCTTCTTCTCGCTAACATAGATAGAGTCAACAACAATAACGGGGGTCTACGACCAAGTGTATCTGACGTAATTTATACCACCGGATCTTTAGATCCATCACGTGTAGTATCCATTGTAGAAGATAACATTGAAAACTCTGACGTTTTGGTGATTGAAGGTAAATGAAAATTGTTTCAATAATAAAACAATTCATAAATCTTCTTTATTTTACGTTTGTTACATATTTTATGATAAATAGGTGAAACCAGCTCATCTGACTTATTCCCAATAAGCGACGATGATTCTCTCGAATTATTCCAAGTAAAACGTGCAATTAGACGTACCATTTTAGATTGGGTTACGCCCGATAGAGATCCCGTAGAGACAAGATTTATTACTCAAAGAATTGATAATTTCAATTTACAAGACACTAGGACCTGGGAGCAGAGATATATAGCCAATGGAAGATACTTTGAAATCGATGGACCAATTTACATATTTGTAGGCGGACAATGGCAGTTAGACAGGCTATGGCTCGAAGGAGGATTGCTATACGACATTGCAAGAGAAACAAATGGTTATATTGTGGCTACCGAACACAGATACTATGGAGAAAGCAGACCTACAGAGTAAAACATTTGCATGGCATAAATTAAACGTTAAAAATTACATTTTTTTATTCTTCATTTACTTCAAAGGGATCTTTCGCCAGCTAACTTACGTTACTTAACATATGATCAAGCTATTGCTGATTTAGCCAATGTTATTTTGGAAATTAGACGAGATCGTGAATTCCGTAATTCTAAGGTAAATGAGGTTCTACATTATTTGAATTTTAGATAACATTATTTTTTGCTTTAGGTATTCCTTGTTTCATCAGGATACGGAGCTACAATTGCTACCTGGTTTGCAGCTCGTTATCCTCATTTAATTGAAGGCGTTTGGTCATCAAGTGCTCGTTTAGAAGCGAGATTTGATTTTTCAAATTACTTCGAATCAGTAGCGGAGGATATAACCGAAGTTGGCGGGGATAACTGTCTCGAAAGAATAGTTGATGGATTTGTAGAATTAGAAGCCTTGATCCAAGGAAACCACCCTGACATAGAAGACTTGGATGAATTATTCAACCTATGCGAAAACATCGACCCTGATGATGTTTATTCAGTATCTTCGTTCCTCCATGGCTTGGAATTATTATTCAGTATTTTTATTGAAGTCGGCGGGTAAAACTCTTTATCAATAAATATTTAACAATTTTCAATATCTCACTGTCTGTGAAAATATTACAGAGAAATGGCCATCAATGATATTTGTACTATAATGGAAGATCCAAGATATCCAAATCCCATAAGACCATTAGCTAATTTCGTTCATTATTTGTATCCAAGAGTAGAATGCATCGCAATTACATATGGTGCTTTTGTCGAAACCTATGCTGATCCAGACTGGGATTCACATGGTGCCATTTCCGGAGGTAATAAAGTAATTAGAGATCTAATTAATCATTACTAATGTCAAGTTTATAGGTCGCCAATGGCTTTATCAACGCTGCACTGAATTCGCATGGTTCAGAAGCTCTCCTCAATCATTTACTGAATCTGTACAACTTGATCATTTCGTAGATGGTTGCAGTGCTCTTTTTGGCGATTTGTGAGTCACGCATTAATTTATTGGCACCAATTTCTTTTACCTATTGATAAACAATTATTCCAGCTTCTCAGAAGAAAATATCAACGAAGCAGTAGATCGCGTGAATTTACTAAATGGTGGAGTAACCCCCAGCGTTAGAAATGCTATATTTACGAATGGAGCACTAGATCCATGGAGGACAGTCGGTGTTATGGACGACTTAGAAGATTCAGATGTCCTTATTATTCCAGGTAAATAATTTGTTTAACAAAATACTGTTAAAAATAATAATTAAATATTTGATTCTTTTTAGGGGAATCTCAATCTGCTGATTTGTATTCGATATCTTCCTATGATTCCGAAGAATTACAAGAAGTTAAACGTCATATTAGAGACACAATGATACAGTGGGCACGTGAATAATTTCAACACTATTTCGGTTAAACCGAGATTATGTAATTTTGTGTATTAATAATTAAACTAAAAATGATTCATTATTCCCGATTATAACAATAGAAATAAGAAGCATAAATTATGTATTTGACATAACACACAGTGGCAAAAATATAAAAAATTATAATTATCAATAACAATAAAATAGTAATAAACAATAAAAATAATTATTTTATTTATATCTTTTTACACAAAATAATTATTGTATTATTTAATGAGATAAAGATATTTAAAGATTTCATATTTTGATAATTATTACAAAAAAAATTGATAAATTTTAATTTGATTATAAAATCGGTGTATAAAAGGCTACGCATTTTTCTTTCTGTTCATACCGATTGTAAAATCGGGATAAATATTTTAGTCAAGTCATAATAAAAGTGTTGTGGTGTTGCTTTGTGATTTTCCAAAATGCGTTTAGTTGTAATTTTAACATTTGTTGCATTATCGGCAATTGGCTGTAATGCATTTTGGCATCATATAAATCCAAAAATACGGGAGAAAATTGAAAAACGTTTTCCAAGAACAAAAAACGTTAATTTAGATCGCGAACGTGCATTTAATATTGGTTTTATGGACCAAAGGCTTGATAATTTTAATATACAAAATCCAAATACATGGAGTAATGTAAATAATTATTTAAAAAATATATCAAATACCGATTAGCTTTAATTAATTCGTTGTTTTGTCAGTTATATTTTTCAAATGATGAATTTTATCAACCTGGAGGCCCCATATATATATTTGTTGGAGGAAACTTTGTCGAACCTTTCTTCATTTTATACGGCCTCATGTACGATATTGCCGAGGAAACAAATGGAATGATGTATGCCACAGAGCACAGGTTCTATGGAATAAGTGAACCAACTGAGTAAGTGTTTTTTAAGAAATGATTACATAATTATTTTATGTAAACAACAATATTTGTTTTAGAAATTTATCAACAGAAAATCTACAATACTTAAATCATGGTCAAGCTATGATGGATTTAGCTAGATTTATATCTCATGTCAAAGAAGATGCCGATCTCGAAGATGCCCCAGTAAGTGTCAATAAAAATAATATATTTATTAAAAACAATTATTAAAATGTATGTAAATAGGTAATACTAGTTTCAACTTTATATGGTGGGTCAATTGCATCATGGTTCGCTAAACGCTTCCCACATTTAGTGAATGGAGTTTGGGCATCCAGTGCACCAGTCGAAGCAAGAGCTGATATGTTTGAATATCTATCGGTAGTGGCTGAAGACATTGCAATTCTTGGAGGACAAAATTGCCACGATCGTATTGAAAGAGGTTTCCAGGAAATTGAGGATATTATTTTAGATGAAGACAATGATGGATCTGAATTAACTGAGATATTTAACCTTTGCCAACCTGTTGACACCGAAAACGAATTAGATGTTGCATCATTTGTTGGAACATTAGCAAGTGTACATGCAGCAATGGTTGAATATGTAGGGTAAATAATACAAATGTTTGTTTTAAACTGAACGATCAATTTGTAAAACATTTTTCGATTAATTAGTGAGTTTGGCGTTGAACTAATCTGTTACTTTGTGGAAGACGAATCAATTGAAAGTGACATGCTAGCAGTTGCCAATTTCATTAATTGGTTCTTCGAATATGATGAATGTTTGCCTGCTAATGTTGATTTCTATACCGAAATGATTCAAGATGAAGACTGGTATGGTTTGGGATCTGTACTTGGAAGTATGTAAAATTAGATAATTATAAACTGTATACGCAAATTACTATTTTTCCTTAATTTCAATACTTTTAGTCAGACAATTTGTATACCAGTCTTGTACAGAATTTGGCTGGTTTAGAACATCTAATGCAGACTATCAACCATTTGGAAATTTGTTCCCCGTTGAAATATTCCACGACTTTTGTGTGGAGTTATTTGGTGAAGCGTAAGTAGATTTTTTAAATAAAATCGAAGGTCCATTGCATAATTAAAAAAAAATTTGCAGTTTCACAGCAGATCTTCTACTCTCAAATATAGATAGAGTCAATAACAACAATGGTGGTTTAAGACCAAGGGTATCTAATGTCATTTATACCAGCGGATCGTTAGATCCATCACGCGTCGTTTCGATTGTAATAGATAACATTGAAAACTCTGACGTTTATGTGATTCCAGGTGACTAAAATCGTTACATTAATAAAAATATTTATAAATACAATTTTTTTTTTTTGATATATTTTATGGCAAATAGGTGAAACTGCCTCATCTGATTTATTCCCAATAAGCGAATATGATTCTTTAGAACTATTCCAAGTAAAACGTGCAATTAGACGTACCATTTTGGATTGGGTTACGCCCGATAGAGATCCCGTAGAGACAAGATTTATTACTCAAAGAATTGATAATTTCAATTTACAAGATACTAGGACCTGGGAGCAGAGATATATAGCCAATGGAAGATACTTTGAAATCGATGGACCAATTTACATATTTGTAGGCGGACAATGGCAGTTAGACAGGTTATGGCTCGAAACGGGATTGCTATACGACATTGCAAGAGAAACAAATGGTTATATTGTGGCTACCGAACACAGATACTATGGAGAAAGCAGACCTACAGAGTAAAACATTTGCATGGCATAAATTAAACGTTAAAAATTACATTTTTTTATTCTTCATTTACTTCAAAGGGATCTTTCGCCAGCTAACTTACGTTACTTAACATATGATCAAGCTATTGTTGATTTAGCCAATGTTATTTTGGAAATAAGACGAGATCGTGAATTCCGCAATTCTAAGGTAAATTATAATTTATCGCAAAAATTTTAATGCTACTTAATATTATAACAAATTTATAGGTTATTCTCGTATCATCAGGATACGGTGCTACAATTGCAACATGGTTTGCAGCGCGATATCCTCATTTGATCGAAGGTGTCTGGGCATCTAGTGCTCGACTAGAAGCTAGATATGATTTCTCAAATTACTTCGAATCAGTAGCCGAGGATATAACCGAAGTTGGAGGAGATAATTGTCTCGAAAGAATTGTTGATGGATTTGAAAGCTTGGAAACCTTGATTCAAGGACACCATCCTGACATTGCCGACTTGGATGAATTATTCGATCTTTGCCAAAATATTGACCCGGATGATATTTATTCAGTATCATCGTTCCTCCATGGCTTGGAATTATTATTCAGTATTTTCATTGAAGTGGGCGGGTAAGAACGAATTTGAAAAATCAATTTTAATGCGGATTCGTTAAACATTTCATGAAATTTCAGAGAAGTCGCAATAAATGACATTTGCAATATCATGGAAGATCCAAGAAATGAAGATCCTATTGCAGCATTAGCTGATTTCGTGAACTACATGTATCCAAGAGCTGAATGTATCAATATTAAATATGGTGCTTTGATCGACTCTTATGCAGATCATGATTGGGATGGTGATGGTGCAATCTCTGGAGGTAAATTACTTTTTATAATAAAATTGCAACGGAAATTAGCCTCGGTTAATGCAAATATCACCATTCCTTAGGTCGCCAATGGATTTATCAACGCTGTACCGAATTCGCCTGGTTCAGAAGTTCACCACAATCATTCACTGAAACAGTTGATCTTGAACATTTCGTAACTGCTTGTGATGCTCTCTTTGGCGATTTGTAAATTCACAAAATTCCAATTGAAAATACAGAAGATTGTTTTACTTAAATTAAATCTAATTACAGCTTCTCAGAGGAAAACATTAACGAAGCAGTAGATCGTGTTAATTTATTAAATGGTGGCTTGAACCCTAATGTCCGAAATGCTATTTTCACTAATGGCGCTTTAGATCCATGGAGAAGCGTTGGAATTATGGATGACATTGAAGGATCCCATGTTTTTGTGATTCCAGGTAAAACAAAATATATATAAAAATACAATAAAATATAAAAAAAATATTTTTCAAAAAATAATTTTTTTTTCTAGGTGAATCTCAATCAGCTGATCTTGCTTCAATATCCGATTATGATTCTGATGAACTTACAGAAATTAAAGAAAACATAAGAGATATAATTATGGAATGGGTGCGTTAATCAATTTAATAAAATAATTATAAACTAAATGTATTTAAAGAAAAATAATAATATAAATAATAATAATAATATCAATAAGGAAGAAATATTGTAGTAACAACAATAATAATAACAAAAATAAAAATAATTAATCATATTAATTAAATTTTCTTATTACACCTCCACCTCCGCCTCAAAGTCACATAATTAATTAATGTTAATTTATCGTAAATATTTTAATTTAATAAAATTGTTTAAGTGGTTTTTTTAACATTAAAATATTTATTATTGATAACTACCAAAGACAATAAAAAAAAAATAAATTAACTAAAATACAGTTTAATCAAAGATTATTATTTTATAGAAAAAAAAGGCAAAAATAATAATATCAAGTGATTATAAAATTTAGATAATTATTTTATAATAATAATTTTGATAAAATGAAAAAAAAAAATAATAATGTCAATAAAATATCAATTATATAATAATTTGGTATTACTTATATTGCAAAGACGTTAAATAATTATTTCTTTTTCTTATAATTAAACAAACGCTGATTAATTTATTATTTTTTTTTTCGTTTTAAGATAAAAATTACACGTATATAAAAGGCCAACAACTAATTCATATAACGTATACGTGTAATATATTTAAAGAGGTAAGAATTCAGAGTAATTATTGTGTTTATAAAAGAAAATAAAAATAATTAAAAGTGCTGTGAAAAAATAATTCAATTTTTTATTTTTATATATAGAAAATAAACACGCATTTTGGAGGTGAAGTAAAAAAACCCGAAAAAATATAATGCGTGCTTTATTTGTGGTTGGCCTTATATTGGCCACTGTTCTTGGTGCAAATGCTTTTCTTAATACATTTCAAATAGAAAAGGAAATTCAAAGAAAATTAGGATTAACAACGGATGAAGAAATAAATACAAGATATTATGAGGAGAAATGGGTTACACAACGGTTAGATAATTTTAACGTACAAAATTTAGCTACATGGGAAAATGTATTTATTTTAATTTAATTTAATTAATTCCTTCATATTCAAATTTCTAATCACAAAAATAAATATTTTTTTCAGCGTTATTACGAAAATGATGAATTTTATGAACCAGGCGGTCCAATTTTTATCTTTGTAACCGGTTTCAATCCAGTTCGTGAACTTTGGCTAAGAGATGGTTTAATGTATGATATTGCAAACGATACAAATGGTCTAATGATTGCATCTGAACATAGATTCTACGGTCAGAGCAGACCAACTGAGTAAGTTTTTATTTTTTTTTTTTTTTATCGTATTTAATTTAAAAATTCAACTATATCCGCGTAAAATTATTTTAGAAATTTATCTGTGGAAAATATGAGATATTTAAATCATGGACAAGCAATTTTAGATATTGCTACCCTTATATCACATATTAAACAAGATCCTGAACTAGAAGATGCACCAGTAAGAGAACGACACATTTATATTTTTCTTTAAAAATTATAAAATTTAATGCGATTTTTGTTTAAAAAATAATTTCAGGTTGTACTTGTTGGTCAATTATATGGTGCCGCAATTGCATCATGGTTCCGAAAACGTTTTCCACATTTAGTTAGTGGTGTATGGGCATCCAGTCCACGTGTTGAGGCTAGAGCCGATGTAACTGAATATCTTATTCAAGTAGCAAATGATATTGGAATTATTGGAAGTGCAAATTGTCGTGAACGTATTGAAAATGGTTTCCAAGAAATCGAAGCAATTATTACAGATGAAGATAACGATGCATCCGAATTAACAGAGATGTTCAGTCTCTGTCAAAATATAGATACAGAAGATCCATGGGATGTTGCTGCATTTGCTCACACAATTGCAATCGCATTTGGTTTATACGTTGATTATGGAGGGTAATTTTGGGCAGAGCATTTGAATTATTTTTTTTTTTTAATTTAATTAATTAAATTCATAATTACAGTGAAAACGCTATTAATAGAATGTGTGAAATAATTGAAGATGAAGATGAAGACAATGATGTACAAGTGGTTGCTAATTTCATCTCATTTGCGTTTAGCTTCCAAATCATTGAAAACGATTGTTTGAATTTCAATTATGAATATATGAGTGACTTTTTACGTGAACAAGATTGGGATGTAGTGGCATCAATTAGCGGCGGTAAAA
The DNA here is from genome assembly GCA_963942525.1 of Ptychoptera contaminata. NCBI lineage: Eukaryota > Metazoa > Arthropoda > Insecta > Diptera > Ptychopteridae > Ptychoptera > Ptychoptera contaminata. The sequence goes on along the minus strand of OZ012639.1, from coordinate 2,847,156 downwards.
ATTAATTATTATATTTCTCGTAAATAATTGTTAACTAATAAAATCTTTTTTGTTTTATTAGCACATCAATGGACATACCAATTATGTACTGAATTCGGATGGTTCCGTACATCAACTGAAGATGAACAACCCTTTGGAAATTTATTCCCAGTTGAAATATTCTACGATATGTGTGCTGATGTCTTTGGTGATTTGTAAGTTTTCAAAAATAAATAACATTCAGATTTTAACTAATTAAATGAATATTTTAGCATCACAAGAGACTTCCTTGATAATAACATTGATAGAATTAATATAAACAATGGTGGTTCCAGCCCTAGAGTATCAAATATCATTTACACGATCGGTAGTTTAGATCCATGGAGATCTGTAGCTGTTGATGAAGAAGTTGAAGGATCTGACGTTCATGTTATTCCGGGTGAGAATAGTTAAATAATAATTTAATAAAAATAAATAAAATAAAATATTAAAACAGGCGAGACAACATCTGCTGATCTTGAGTCAATTTCTGACGATGATTCATTAGAACTGTTCCGTATAAAGAGAGATATTAGACGTACAATTTTAGACTGGGTATCACCCGATAGAGATCCAGTAGAAACAAGATGGGTAACTCAACAACTTAACCATTATAATCTACAAGATGAACGAACATGGGAACAGGTAAAATCTATTTATCTTTTTAAACATTTCTTTTATTTTCATCAATGCAAAAACCAATTTCAGAGATACATTGCTAATGGTAGATATTTCGAAATTGGAGGACCAATATTTATATTTGTTGGTGGACAATGGCAACTCGATAGATTGTGGTTAGAACAAGGATTATTGTACGATGTTGCAAGAGAAAGCAATGGATACTTAGTAGCAACAGAACACAGATATTATGGAGAAAGCAGACCTACAGAGTAAAACATTTGCTAATATTTATAAAATGTGAAAATGTATTAATTTATAAATATATAATTATTTTAGGGATTTATCAACAAATAACTTACGTTATCTCACACATGAACAAGCAATCGGTGATTTGTCTAACATAATTTTCCAAATAACACAAGATCGTGAATTCCGTACTTCTAAGGTAAAACAATCATATAGAAATTAAAAATTTAAGATAAAATATTAAAAATAAAGTAGATTTTCCTCGTATCGACTGGATATGGAGCATCTATCGCTACCTGGTTTGCATCACGTTATCCTCATTTAATTGAAGGAATATGGTCATCCAGTGCTCGACTAGAAGCCAGATATGATTTCTCAAATTACTTCGAATCAGTAGCGGAGGATATAACCGAAGTTGGAGGAGATAATTGTCTCGAAAGAATTGTTGATGGATTTGAAAGCTTGGAAACCTTGATTCAAGGTCACCATCCTGACATAGCAGACTTGGATGAATTATTCGATCTTTGCCAAAATATTGATCCGGATGATATTTATTCAGTATCATCGTTCCTCCATGGCTTGGAATTATTATTCAGTATTTTCATTGAAGTGGGCGGGTAAGAACGAATTTGAAAAATTTATTTTAATGCGGATTCGTTAAACATTTCATGACATTTCAGAGAAGTCGCAATAAATGACATTTGCAATATCATGGAAGATCCAAGAAATGAAGATCCTATTGCAGCATTAGCTGATTTCGTGAACTACATGTATCCAAGAGCTGAATGTATCAATATTAAATATGGTGCTTTGATCGACACTTATGTAGATGAGGATTGGGATGGTGATGGTGCAATCTCTGGAGGTAAATTACTTTTTACAATGAAATTGCAACGGAAATTAGCCTTGGTTAATGCAAATATTACCATTCCTTAGGTCGCCAATGGATTTATCAACGTTGCACTGAATTCGCCTGGTTCAGAAGTTCACCACAATCATTCACTGAAACAGTTGATCTTGAACATTTCGTAACTGCTTGTGATGCTCTATTTGGCGATTTGTAAATTCACAAAATTCCAATTGAAAATACAGAAGATTTTTTTACTTAAATTAAATCTAATTACAGCTTCTCAGAGGAAAACATTAACGAAGCAGTAGATCGTGTTAATTTATTAAATGGTGGAGTAAATCCTAATGTCAGAAATGCTATTTTCACTAATGGCGCTATAGATCCATGGAGAAGCGTTGGTGTTATGGATGATATTGAAGGATCCCATGTTTTTATCATACCAGGTAAAATAAAAATTTATTATTATCATTTTATTTTAAATTATATAAATTAATCAATAATTCATTTTTTAGGGGAATCTCAGTCAGCTGATCTATCTTCCATATCACCATATGATTCAGATGAACTTAGAGAAATCAAACAAGAAATCTTTGATATATTAGTTGAATGGGCAGCCGAAGATATTGGTCCCAGAAAAGTTTAATTAAATTAAAATAAATTAAAAAAAAATAATACTTTATGTAATATTGAAACAAAAAAAAAATGAAACAGACGTAAATAATTAAAAGAAAAATAAATAAATTAACAAAAATAAGTAAATTTATTTTATTTTAATCATTTTAATCAATAATTTGATTATTTTAATTTTTTTTTTTTTATCACTATTGCATAATTTTATTACGTTGATTATAAGAAATTTATCCATATCTTAAAACATCTTATATTATAAAAATAATAAATACTAAATAAACGGAGAAAAATGATTATATTTAATGAAAAATTTAAATTCAATTTAGTTATTGGCAAAGTTGGTAATCATTTTCATTAATTTATTACACAAAAGTGTTTTTTTTTTATTTTTAAATTTTTCTGCTGTGCGAAAAAAAAAATGTTACCAAAATTATTATTTTTCGCGTTTGCATTAACAAGTGGAACAATAGTAAATGCTATTAAATTAAATGCATTTAATCGATTACATGAAGAATTACCAATTCCTACACAAGAGAGTAAAGCTGCCGAAATAAAATGGATTGAACAGCGTGTTGATAATTTTGATTTAACAAATATGGAAACATGGAATATGAGATATATGGAGAATAGTGAACATTTCATTGCTGGTGGACCGATATTTATTTACATTGGTGGTGAATGGACAATATCACCTGGTTGGATTCAAGGAGGACACACTTATGATATAGCCAAAGAATTACACGGTTATCTATTCTATACTGAGCATAGATTTTATGGACAAAGTCATCCAACACCGTAAATTATATTAGAAAACCATTTTTTTTTTTCAAACAAATAATTTCTGAATTTCTTTTGTTTAAGGGATGCCTCAACAGAAAACTTAAGATTTTTAACTGTGGACCAAGCATTAGCCGATTTAGCATATTTTATATCATACGTACGAAATACTATCGATGGTTTAGAGAATTCACAAGTTATTGTTGTTGGCGGTTCCTATTCAGCGACAATGGCAACATGGTTACGTAAAAAATATCCACATTTAGTAACTGGTGCATGGGCATCCAGTGGTCCATTACTTGCTCAAGTGGATTTTATTGAATATAAAGAAGTTGTTGGCGAATCATTTTATTATGTTGGCGGTAGAAATTGTCACGATAGATTACGAGCAGCATTTGGACAAATGGAAATGTTAATTGCAAATAATTTGTCATATGTAATAACAGATAAATTTAATTTTTGTTCACCAATTGACGTTAATAATCAATTAGATATTTGGGGTATGTTTTATCTGCTATCAGATGAATTAGCTGGCGTTGTACAATATCATTGGTAAAATATAAACGAATTATTTTTTAATTCTATTAAAACTATTAAAATGAAAATTAATATTTAGGCCCGGCGATATAGAGTCAGCATGTGATGCTTTTACAAATCCATCTGTAGATGCAGTAACCGCATTAGCGAATTGGTTTAATTCAAGAAATTCAGGATGTGTGGATATGAATTATGATAGTTTTATTGAATTTTATTCAAATGATGATTGGGCAAGTCAAGGAGTTCGTAATGCTGGTAAATTTATAATAAATTTTCGTTTTAATAAAATTTTAATTTAATAAAAAAAAAAATCATTTAGGACGACAATGGATTTATCAAACGTGTGCCGAATTTGGTTGGTATCAAACATCAAATTCACCAAATCAACCATTCGGCACAAGTTTTCCACTTGAATTGTTTATACAAACATGTACAAATCTTTACGGATCTCTGTTAGTAGGAATTTTCCTTTATACAAAACACCAAAATTTCTTAATAAAATTTTCAATTTTTAAAGATTTAATGATGATTCAATTGAAAGTCACACAGTACGGATAAATCAACGATATGGCGGTTTAACACCTGGTGTAACAAATGTTTACTTTACACAAGGACAATTAGATCCATGGCGACCAATGGGAATACAAGAGGATCTAAATGAAAGTTCACCAGCTGTAGTGATTCCAAGTAATTTCTTAATACGAATTTTCAAATAGAAAATATTAATTATTCAATTTATTTTTTAAGTGCATTCACATTGTGCCGATTTATATTCAATAAGTCCATATGATACACCAGCAATGTTAGAATCAAAATTAAGAGTTAGAGAATTAATAATTCAGTGGTTGGCAGAAGGTAATTAATTTATTTTACTTCAATTATGCAATCTAGATAATTGAAATTGAATAAAAAAAATGTCAATATAAATGGTTTGTAATCAATAAAATAATAAAATTATATATGAAAAATACAAGTAATTTTCTTCTATTTTATTAAAAAAAATTCCCAAATAATAATAAAATAATTAAAAAAAAATATTAGAGGTCAAATGAATTTTATATAAATAAACCAATGTCAGTGATCAATAAAACGAAATCAATAAAAATCCAAGATTATAAAATAAAATTCTCCATGAGATATATTTATAAGCAATGATTATTGATAATTAAATGATAAATTCCTTGGGTTTTATGCCAAAAGATAACACGATAAGGAAATTATTTGTTCAGCTTAAAATATATTTTAATTTATTATTTTCTCTCATATATTTGTAATTATTTGAATCGCAAAGGTATATTTTTTTTATTTCTTTATTATTTGTGAAAAAGTGGATTTTTTTTTTGTTTAATTTTTTCCTAATAATTTTTCTATTTATGTAAAGATGTTCGAGAAAATAACAATATTTGTATTGTGTTTAGTATTTTGTGTTAATGGATTAAATAAAATTCCATTTAATGCATTAAATACACTAAATAAGGAACCACCAATGCCGGAACAAATTAGTACCAAGGCTGTACAAACAAATTGGATTGAACAACGTTTAGATCATTTTGATTTAACAAATATGGAAACATGGAATATGAGATATTTATCAAATGATGAACATTTACAACCAGGTGGACCGATTTTTATTTATATTGGTGGTGAATGGACTGTATCACCTGGTTGGCTACAAGGTGGACATCCATATGATATGACTAAAGAATTACATGGAATTATATTCTATACAGAACATAGATATTATGGACAAAGTCATCCGACACAGTATATATACGAATGAATTATCTATTAATACAAGAGAAAAAATTTATGCTTTTATTCTATTCTTTTAGAAATATTACAACAGAAAATCTAAGATTTTTAACAATTGATCAAGCATTAGCTGATTTAGCAATGTTTATTACCCATATAAAGGCTACAATTCCTGAAGTTGAAAATTCTGGAGTAAGTAGTATATAATTTCTATCATAAAACATAATAATAATAAATTTTAATTATTTTTATAAAGGTCATTTTAGTAGGAGCATCATATTCAGCAACTATGGCAACTTGGTTCCGTCAAAAATATCCACATTTAGTCGAAGGTGCATGGGCATCAAGTGGACCACTTAACGCTCAAGTGGACTTTATTGGTATATTTTTGAGTACAAAAACATTCATACAACAAAAAAACGAATAAAAATATTATTTTTTTAGAATACAAGGAAGTAGTTGGAGAATCTATAAAGTATATAGGAGGATTAAATTGTTATAATAGATTAGAGGGTGCATTCGCTCAAATGGAAGAATTAGTAGAAAATAATCAGGGTGATGTTTTAATGGAACAACTAAGAATTTGTGAACCATTTGATTTTGATAATGAATTAGATGTGATGAACTTGTTCAGTGGTCTATCGAATCAATTAGCAGGTATCGTACAGTACCATTGGTAAGTCAAAAATAACTCTGATAAATTCTACAATTTTAATAACTAATAACATTCACAAGGTTTGGAGATATTGAGGAAATGTGCGAAGATCTATACGATAATTCAGTTGATGATTTTACAGCATTTGCTAACTGGATAAATTCTATATACGGAATGTATGATTGTCTCGATTTTAGCTATAATGGTTTCATTGAATACTATTCAGATGTTTCATGGGATAGTTACGCTGCCTTAAGTGCAGGTAATTCAAATTTTAAATAAATAAAAGAAATATTATTTACGCTATATAATTGATATTAATAATAGGTAGACAATGGGTTTATCAAACATGTGCTGAATTTGGCTGGTATCAAACATCTGGTTCAGAAGATCAACCATTTGGATCAAGTTTTCCCGTTGAATTATATTATGAAACTTGTACCGATCTTTATGATAATATGTAAAATAATTATAACAAATTTTAAGCACAATAATAATAATAATATATAAATTCTTTACAGATTTAACGCAACAAATATGCATAATAATGTTCAGAGAATAAATCAAATGTACGGTGCCTTTAATCCAGGTGTAACAAATGTTTTCTTTACACAAGGACAATTAGATCCATGGCGACCAATGGGTATACAAGAGGATTTAAATGAAAGATCACCAGCTAATGTGATTCCATGTAATGTTTAGAATGTTTAAAATTAATTTTCTTTATCTATTTACGAAATTCTTCTATTTTTAGTGCACTCACATTGTGCTGATTTGTATTCAATAAGCCCATATGATACACCAGCAATGTTAGAATCAAAATTAAGAGTTAGAGACTTAATTATTGAGTGGTTGGGATTAGATGACCAAAAATAAAAAACCTTAATTCCATTATATTGTGAAATGTAATTAATATTTCTGATAAAATAAATTTAAATACAAATAAAAATTTATTATCAATAATATAATATTATTTTTTTTTTCCTCTAATTAAATTATGTAATTTTAGCATTATTTTAATCAATTCATTAAAAAATTTTAATATCTAATCATACATTAACAATCATAAGTGTGGAAATATATTATATAAACGAAATAAAATTAATCAATTTGATATAATAGGACAAGTGATTAAATAAATTACATAACTAATTAAATAAAAGTATTATTTAATTAAAATACTTAATAATTAATCTATAGATTTTTAGAGAATTGATATTTTCCAAAATCATTATTTTTATCAAAGTTATATTTTATTAATTAATTATTTCCCAACGAAATATGCTATCACATAAGTATGTAACAAATATAACAAACCAAAAATATTACTATGACAAGACAATTAAATAATTTAAATAAATAAAATTAATAATAATCAGACGTCCGTTAAATATCGTTAAGGAAAATTAATACATAATCATCAGAAGAAGAAAATTATAATAAACAAGCAAACAACCTGTTCCAACACACCTTTCAACACACCATTAAGCATTTCAACCCTTTTCATTATTAAGGGTTAAAAAATGGATAATATAACGATTAAACAATTATTATATATAAATTAAAAATAAATAATTTAATAATGGACAAAAAAATATAAATATATCAAATAACATTATAATGATGTTAAGAAAAAAAAAATATTATTATTTTTATACCATCTGTCTAATCTGTCTAGGTTTTATATCTATCTATTTTCATAATTATATAAAAATATAAAAACACCTGACAGCCATTTAAATATATTTATTTAAATAAAAATAAATTTTAAAACTTACCGTATCAGCAGCAGTCAAATTAATACCCAATCCACCAGCACGTGTTGATAAAAGGAATACAAATATGTCAGCGCGTGTTTGAAAATCGGCAACCATATCACGTCTTGCTGATATTTTACTAGAACCATCTAATCGCATATAACGATATTTTCTATGCCACATATATTCCTAATTACAAAAATTTAATAAAATAATTTGATTTATCCTGGCCATTGCATATATATATACTAACCTCTAATAAATCAATCATTTTCGTCATCTGCGAGTAAATTAAAACTCTATGACCATGTGCTTTTAAACGTGTCAATAAACCATCTAATACAGATAATTTACCAGCATCCGATACTAATGTTTGTTTATCTGAATAAAAAAGAATATTATTAATTATGCAAATTATTTAACACTAAAATATTATTATTTACCAGGTACAGCAATATTTGACCATCCAGCAATTGGCCTTGCATATTCTAAGCCATTATTTACTAAATTCAAGCCATCTTTATTTTCACATTGATTATGTCGTATCAATGCCCATTGAGCTGATCTATTTTCACAGCTAATTTAAATAACGATAAAATTATAAAAGGTTAAAACCATTTTTAAGGATTATTTATACTTACTAAAAATATTTCCCTGATGTTTGAACTTTTGGCACATGGCCATACACAAAAGCGGGCATATCTGTTGGGCAAATACGTTTTATTGATTTTTTTTGCCGATGCATTATTTCTGGTAATAATGTATAAGTAGAATGTGATGGTTTTGCTATGGCACTTGGCACTGGGCTTGTTGATGAGCTTGTTTTTGCATGGGACTGTACCAGTGTTCCAGGTGATTTTAATGGTGGTTTAACATGGCCAGTGTTTGGCGATTTTAATGGTGATTTAGCAAAACCTGTAGGTGACTTAAGTGGAGATTTTATCACCTAAAATATAACAAAAAATTATTATTTTATTTATTTATGCTTTTTTATAAATTATTTTTACTTTTATATGGACATCATCATCTAATTTCTCTTCTTTAATTTCACTTTTAATATTTAAATCATCACGAAATATATTAAAATTAATATTATTTTTACTACGTATAATACGATGTTCCATAGATTCAGGCATAAAACATATTTTATTTTCCACATGTGCATAAACACTACTCTCAGCAGTTACCTAATAATAATAATAATAATTTAATTTTTAAATAAATAAATATTTGAATATTTCTTTGTAACAAAATAATAATAATAATTACCATAGATGTAAAAATTAATCTTTTTAAAATACAATCAAATGTAAAAAATAATTTATTTAATTTATTTTCATATGTTGGTGCCAATAATATTGCATTGAAAATATTTTTCTCATTTTTATTGTTAGACCAAAAGGAAATTTGATTTAATAACTTTAAATGTTCATAACTTTTAAAGCAATGTTGTAAACTATAATCAAAAAGAAATTTTACATATTATAAAATTTTTACAAAAAATATTATTCTATCGTTTTACTTACAAATAAATAATTCCAGCTAGTGCTAAATTTTCAACCTCACATGAACTGAGTGCACAGAATCGTGTAAATGAAAACGTACTACTTAAATTTAAATCAATATATGTTGGATAATTTGGTAATTTTTCTGCATCAGTTATTGGATTTAATGATCTATGTATATTTTCTGCTTTAAATATATTAAATTTATTATAAAGTAAATGCCGTTTACTTGGGAATGATCTGTATAATAAACCATCATCAAATACTAAACGTGGCATTATGTATTCTAAGCATTTCATAGAAAATGGACTTTTAGCATCACGTCTTTCAAATAATTCAGGATGATTACACACCTAAAAAATTAATTAAATATTAATAATCAATTAAACAAGAAAAAATAATAGAAAATTACCTTTCGAAATTGCATCACTAAATTCATTAAATTTGATGTAAAATTCTTATCAACAATATGACCATCACCACCAACACCAGAAATTTGTAATAAATCTTCAATTCGTATTTTCTTCTTTAATGCCATATATAATAATTTTTGTCTGGTTGTCAATGGACAATAAACCATTATTTCAATTTTATCGGATAATTCATTTTCAACATCTTTTTTGATGCGACGCAACATAAATGGTTTTAATATCATATGAAGACGTGATATTTGTTCTAAAAATAATTCACGATAATAATTAATACCTTTTGTGATTTGTTATAAATTTATTTAAACATACTTTCATCAATTCCTGTTTTATTCTCTGCATGACTTTCAATATCTTTTGAGAACCATTCATTAAATTCATCGTGTGAATCAAAGAGTGTTGGCATAATGAAATGTAATAAAGCCCATAATTCAGCCATACTATTTTGTATAGGAGTTCCACTAAGTAATAATCTATTTCGACAATTAAACCCAAGTAATAATTTCCATCGAACCGATGATGAACTTTTTATTGCTTGTGCTTCATCTAATATCATATATTGCCATTTAATTCTATTAAAATACTTATAATCAGAGACAACTAATTGATAACTTGTTATAACAACATGGAAACTCGCATCTTTGGTATGTAAATCTTTTTGTTCCCAAAATTGTCTTAAAATTTTTCTTTCATTTGGTGAACCCCAATATGGTACCTTAGAGTAATTTAAAATTATTATCAATTTAATATTTTTATAATTTTCATTAAAAAAAGCATACCACATTAAAATCTGGAATAAATCGTTGCATCTCCTGTTGCCAATTGTGTAAAGTGGATGCTGGTGAAATAATTAAAAATGGGCCCCATACACCGTAACGCTCTGCTATATGACAGAGAAATGCTATTGATTGTACTGTTTTTCCTAAACCCATTTCATCGGCTAAAATTCCACTAATTCCTTGATCATATAGATTTGCCAGCCAAGTCATACCTTTCAACTGATAACCTTTTAAAATTCCTTTAAAAATATCTGGTTGCGGATATTCAACAAAACCAGGATGATCTATTGACATCGATAATCGTTCTGCTTGTGCCATCATATCAAATTGTTTTGTCCTGGCAGTATCTGTATTAAATGCTTCACTAGCATTCTTTTGGGCTTTTTGTTTCATTGCTTCACTGTCATAATCATCTATTGCCGCTAAGCGAGGATTCATTTCTTCATCCAATTGATTTAATATTCTTAATTGTTCTTCTTCGGTTCCATGACCTAATTTTTTTGACATAAAATGGGCGTACAATTCAGTTTGCGTTATTAAGAAATTTAATTTTCTTTGTTGCCTTTTTGCTTCAATTAATTCAACGTCCATCTAAAATACTTATTTTTAAATTTCATGGAAATCAAATATTAATGCACAAACAAAACCTTTCTTTGTTCTTCGGCCTCTTTTTCCATACGACGACGGGTTTCACGTTCAACTCTATCATAACGTTTCCAATATCCTTGCATTTCACGTGTTAATCGTTTTGCTCGCCAAACTGTTTCTTTCATATTTTTTTGGGACTGCATTGCTTTTTGTCGCGATATCTGCAAATAATTGATTTTTTTAATTAAATGAAATGTTTCAAAAATATTCTGGGTAATCCAATCTTTACTTTTAAACAAAATGATGCTACACGTTTGCAGCTGGTTAACATTTCTTTATGATTGTTAACTTTAGCCCGTTGAATTTTCCCTAATTCTTTTTTAGCCATTAATTGCCAAACTTTTTTTCTACGCGCTGCCATAACTTCTGGTGTTTTTGCTTGGGCCCCTTTTTTTCTTTGCCTTAAAATACAAAAAGTATAATTAAATAAAATATAAAAATTGAAAAAAACTATTTTTACCTTCCGTTGGATTTAGTTGGTGGTGCGTTTGGACTGTGCGGTTTCGATTCTATGCCATCATCAATCTCTTCCTTAATCTTTAACATATGTTCATCCCACTCAAGTTCATTTAACTCGCCATCCTGATCATCAGGTTCCTTTTTTAATAATTGTTGCATATTTGAACTTAATTTTTTATTTCTACTCGATTTTGACGTATCCGATTTCCTCTCGCGTTCACGTTTTTTCCGCCGTAAGCCAATAATTGAACGTTGATGTTCCAGAAATGCATCAAAATTTGATAATAAACCAGTACCATAATAAGCAAATTGGGCATTCTGTCAAAATAAAAGTAATACAAATGAAATTCTCAAAGAAAAAAAATTTATTCACTGTAACGTTACATTAGAATCCTTGTAATATTTTTTCCTTAATTTGAATTCACGTTGATGATTTCTTAGCATATCCTGTATATAATCATCTTCATTTGAATACTCGGTATCTGTATCTGAATCCGTTAAAAGTACATCTTTTAACCATTCTCTTTCGGTATCAAGTTGACTAAAATTAAAAACATGCATTTTGTCGGCATGACGATCTGAAATTATTTAATAAAAATAAAAATAATTTTCCAAATAACAAAAAAAAATAACATTTACCCTTTTTTGACGATATAATTCCATTTAGAACTTTATCATCAGTATTTAAAGAATCAGAATTAACATCCGAATCACTATCATCACTGCTAGTTAAAGGGCGCGATAAAAGATTTTGTGCATAATTCATAAAAGATGTCATATCTAAACTAGCTTCCAAACGTTGTATATGTAATGGCTTTGCCAAATTTTGTCCTTGTTGCAACCCCATTGATAATTTTGTATCATTCATTCTTGATCTAAAAAAATTTTTTTTTTAAAAAATAATTAAAAACGAGGTTATGTTTGCTGTTGAAAATTTTACACAATTTCTCTACACACAAAGTAAATTGATAAATTATAAACAATATTCAATTAAAATTTATTAATTAATATACCTTGATTATATATTAACTTACATATAAATAAATCAAACTTTTATTATTTGTTTTATATTTAATTAATACTTTAATATCATATCTTTATCTCAAAGACTATATATTTATCAAATTTTATTTTACTTTTCTTTCGTTTTCTTTTTTTTGCAATTATATTTTATATTGCCTGAAAATTATAAATAAATAAAACAACACCCATTTAGTGTTGTCGATTGTTTGCACACGATGTCAATTTATAATTCGACATTATACCTCATAAAACTTTTTATATGAAAAATAATAATTAAATAGATTTTATTCAGCCATTGTTTTTTTTTTCTTTTTTAAATTTTATTAAATAAATTCACAAACATAACCTATATTAATAAATAGCATTTTATTTTTATAATACAATATTAATTGTACAAACTTTTTAAATTTAATAACTTTATTTAATTTCACTATAGATTTATTTTATAATTCAATAAATAATTATGTGTAACACAAAATGTTCAGTTTTTAACACTTTGTTTACATACAAAAATTGAAATGTCAAAGTGATAATATAAATGTAGTACCAGATTTCCATAAATTGAGTGCATTGTAAACATGGCTGTTTAGTTCTTAAATTAAAAAAAGGTACGAGGCCTAATACAGAAACATGAACTTATTTTTAACATTTTTACTAAGGCATTTATTTTATTTAAATATATTAATACAAAATAAACTTATTTATATAAATAAAATTAATAAAAAACAATACTTAATACTATTTGTATTTGTTAAATAAAAAAATTCATAAAATGAAAACAAAATTGTGTTTATATAAAATAAAATACTTTCAAAAAATGAAATTGCGCTAACAAAAAATAAATTTAACGTAAATGTCAAAACAATTAAAAAATAAATACATCAAGATGATGAATTAGAACTTTCATTGGATGTTGATTGCTTATATTTATCTAAATTTAATTTTAAATTTGGTACCATTAATGTATCAGATTTTTTATCCACACTATGGCTATGACTTGGCTCCGATGAACTGAATCGTACCGAGGAAATGCGACTAATGCCAGAAAATAAGCCACTGGATGCATTTGGTTTGTCATCTTGCGATGTTGATGTTGATTTCGAAAAAACTGGCGTTGATGTTCGTTGCTGACCGGTTTTACTTGCTGTATTCAATGGTGTTGCATTTACCGATGTTTGCATTAGAGAGCGTAGGAATTGGCTCGCCAAAGATGAGGATTCATCATTGGTCGATGTATGCACATCAGTATTGGTACGTCTCATTAACTCTCTAGCCAGAAATTGCTTTAAATTTAATGGTTTAGTTTCAGAGAAACTCTCCTCAGTATCGCTTTCTTCATTTTCAGCACGATCTTTAATTTTCAGCGCTTCTCGTGCTATATTTGAATCTAATAGTGTTTGAACTGCTGCATTATCCTTGGAATCTTGCAGTGATTTTTTTTTCGGTGATTTTCTCTTAGGTAAGGTTTGTTTCGCTGAAGAATCGCTAGTACTTGATATTGTATGAGATTCTTGAATTTTTTTCATCATAGTTGCTGCCCAATTTAAACCCATGTTGGATAGTTCTTGTTCTAATTGCTTACCAGAATCCGAACTTTTTTGTAAAACGTCAAAACCAGACATATCATGATTTTGCAAGTGGTTTTTCTTTGGCGACCGCGTTACAGAATTATGCGGCTTATTTTTAGTTGGCGTATGCTGATCTTTGGACCTTCCTTCATAAATTTTTTTCTGTGGTGTTCTAAGTCCTGTTCTATTTTCAGATTGCTTTTTTCTTGGTGAGTTTGGTGTATTTTTACTCTCAATTTTCTTTTTTGGAGTTTCATTTCCTTTCAATAAAATTCTATTTAGACTTTCTGATACTCGTGTTGATCTATTCGAATCATTGACTTCATTGTGGAATGAGTCTTGTAATACATTTCTTCGTTTTAATTCCGCAACAACATCTGGCAAACTTGAATTCGATGATGAATTTTTCGAATCAACGTCTACCTTATCGTCATCTACAGAATCTAAACATTGACTATCAACGTGATCGGTGATGCCTTGCGCTTGATTATATTCTCGACGCGTTGGAAATCTTCTGTACTCTAATTCTGTTATTTCTTCCTCCAACACTTTTTCCACCTGTATTTTGTTCCCTGAATTTTCCAATTTTTGTTGCTTCACATATTCCTCATAAGTTAAAAACTTATCGTGTGCTATCACTTCGCTTTTGTTTGAAATTTCTAAACTAAAATTTCTTCCACTAATGTTTGGTTGTGTTGTTTGTTCACACTGTGATTTGGCTAATTTCTGTTGCTTCACATACTCCTCATATGTTAAAAATTTATCGTGGGATATCACTTCACTTTTATTAGATATTTCTAAACTATAATTTCGTTCACAAAGGTTTGTTTGAGTTGCCTGCGCTTTTGTATTTTCCTGACCAAAACTTTGTTCATCCATAAAAATGGAAGTATTTATTTTTGATGCTGCAGGCGTATCAACTTCTATTATTGTTGATAATTCATGTATTGGCGCCTGATCCATTATTGGACTGTATCGTGTAGATACTGGTTTGATCCGTTTTTGCACCTGGACATCTTTATACGTCTGAACATTTAAACTTCCCGAACTGTTAGTGAGCTCGCCTGCATACTTCCTAGCTGCAAAAATATTATTGGATGATATCGATAAAATATCATCGCTTCTTTCTCTGAGAGTGTTATTTTCATTAGTTTCTTCATTTACACGTCTTGAAGAAAATACTTTCGGAATATCCTTCAATAATGGTTCGAAATCTTTTGTTCCATCTTGTCGCACCTCTGGACTATCACGCATACCAGTTGCAGTTAACGGTCTTGATATTGAAATGCCACTATCCTTACTTAAACCTATAAGACGATTACCATCTAGTCTATTCACTTCAACAACATCTTGAACAAGTTCTTCTCTGTTATTAACATCAATACGACTTGTATCACCGCTGTTATGCAAGCTTCCAGTATTCCGTTGAGCAAATTCCATATATTCTGTAGATTGTTCAATTTGATCACTACCCGAAAAATTACTGGACTCTAATAGACGATGTTTTTCCTGTCTTACTTTTTCAATCATTGATGCCAAATCGGCAATTCTTTGATTACACGTTTCTGTCATTTTATTATATTTATCGGCAATTTCATCATCAATTTCATCAGCTAATGTTATTATATTTTTCGCCGCATCTTTTATAAGAATATTTTTCTGTAATGGATCTGCTTCTACATTATTATTTTTGCTGCTGCTGCAACATGTCTCTTTGTCCACATTTTGTGTATTTGATTTTTTCCAATTTTTCAATGCAGGCTTTAATTTTTTCTCAATTTGTTTCATTTCTTCATTCCTTTTTCTTAATTTTGATGCTTCCATTTCCTTTTCTTTCTTTTTAAGCATTATCATCCATATTTTTTCAATTTCTTTCATCTTTTGCTCATATGAATCAGAAATACATTCATCTTTTAAAGACTCCTCTAAATCACTTAGAAAACTATAATTTTCATCAATAAACTTTTTTAATCGTTCCATTCGGTTATCTGTTGACGAATCCATTGATATATTTCCTGTTACATTAATTACAGAATCACCTGGTGTCGAAACATCAGTTGAAGTACTCACACCCAGTTGCTCAATAGATTGTCGTGACATACCTAGAAGTCTGGTTATATAATGCACTAACGATGGATTTAAATTTTTATTTCTCGGTACACTCTGTTGGGTATTTTTTAACGGATTCTTCTCGCTCCATTTACTAAATTTACCATCATTTTCCATTTTTTGTTTGATGAAAAATTGCGATAACGTGGTTTTAACTTGATCTGGAGGACTTCGATATTGCGTTGATGAAGATGTCATAGACATCTCTGATGTACTTTTTGCTGTGGCTGGTGGCGCTTGAAATGATGCTGGTTTACAATTTGGTATCTGTAGGACAGCAGCAGTATTTTTTAATAATTTATTCTTCATAATTTCCATACTTTCAGTTTTATCAGAACAATAAGGTTTACGTTTTGGAGTTTTTGGATATGATTTCCCAGGTGATTTGGAAATCTTTTCTAATGATTTTTTGTGCAAACTTCGTCTTTTTGGACTTTTAAATGCTTTCTTTCGTAATTGATCATTAACTTTGATAATAATTTTAATTGGACCATTTTTCGCATTATCCGTTTCTTGATCATTAGAAGAAGTACAAGACTCTTGTATAACTTCCACTTGATTATGAGAATTTTTATCCGTTTCCACCTCTATATTTCTACTGGCTTTTAATTGATTAATATTTATTTTTTTTATATAATTTTCAATCTCATCTAATTTTTTCTGCTTCTTTTCAGTTTCATATAATTGTTGCATTTTCTTATCAATTTGTTGCTCTTTTTCTTTTAATAATTTTTCACGTTGCTCTAATGAAATTAAATCATTTTTTAATTTAATTTCTTTTTCATTAATTTTACTATCATTTCTAGTCTTTCCTTTCGGTTCTAACATAACAATTAAATCTTTTTCTCTTTCAATATTTTTAAGTGATTCCAGAACTTTTGTCATACTTTTAGCCGGAATAGAATTATTATTTTTCAATTCATTTAATAATAATGCTTTTTGATTATTTATCCGTATTAATAAATCTCTTAATTTATTTAAATTATTATTATCCTCTAGCGGATTTGTTGTTTGTATTTTATTTATTTGTTGTGATATTTCAGCAGATTGATTATTAACATAGCCTAATAAAATCGAGGCACAACTATCCGATGAATTTATATTCTCCTCATGTGAATCATTATGAATATCAGCAACATTTAATTCAGCATTTGATTTATAATTAAATTGCATATTTGAATAGTTAGATGTTGTTTCTTCATGTATTGTCGGCGTTGTTATAATCACTGGCTGATGACCAATCTTTTTAAATGCCTCATTTAATTTCTTTTGTCGTTCGTTTGCCATTTTTCTAGTAATTTCGTCAATATTTTTATAATTTATCTAAAAATGAATATATTTTTTTTATTAAATATTTAATCAATAATTTTTATTTTTAACTTACGATACTTTTTGTAAGATTTTCTTTCTTTGATAATTCTTCTAGTTGATTAGTGAGTAAATCATATTCTTTTCTCATTTCAACTTTTTCCAATGCTTTCATTGAACGAATTGATTCCCTTTGTC
The DNA here is from genome assembly GCA_963942525.1 of Ptychoptera contaminata. Taxonomy (NCBI): domain Eukaryota; kingdom Metazoa; phylum Arthropoda; class Insecta; order Diptera; family Ptychopteridae; genus Ptychoptera; species Ptychoptera contaminata. The sequence goes on along the minus strand of OZ012639.1, from coordinate 2,829,288 downwards.
TGTAATTATTTAAAAAAAATAATATAATTTGGAAATAACTAATATAGACGAATACTTTTTTTTTTTTTGTAAAAGATAAAAACTAACTTTAAATCGTCCAATTGTTGACTACGGATTTTTTGTGCTTCAATAAATATTTGTGCTTCTTCCATGGCATTCTTTTCATCATCTTGACTTTCATTACGTATTACAAGACTTTGTTGTGGTATATACTCTTTTGAAAATCTATTCTCATGATCATAATATTGTACCTTGTTTTCCGATTTATTTGTAAAATCAGTTTTTGTTGAATCTTGCTTACTTGAATGTGAGAAGCGGTCTACAGATGAAAGCTTTTTATTACTATTATCATTATTTATAATTGATGTTTTTGTTGATGATATAAATGGTTGTTTTTTAACTGTAACACGTGTATTAACTTTTAACTGTTCATTTGGATTAATGTTTTCAATTTGTGACTTTATCGTATGTTTATTGTATTGATTTTGCAATTGCTTAATACTTTTTATACTTGAACTACTTTTATCTGTTACATTTTTCTTATCATTATCATTATTATTACTATTACTACTTATTAACTTGTCTTTATTTACTTTAGGAACATCACTTTTTTTAGGCGATGCAATTTTATCTACAATAACAGTCTTTTTAGGACTTTTAGGTACTTTATCTTTTTCAATTTTATTTTTACTATCAATAATTGGCTTTTCTAAATTTACTTTATTGTCTTTAGAACTTTTTATACTACCACTTGTATGATTATTTATATTATCACTTGTTTCAAGAGAAACTTTACGAGATCGACGTTGTAATAAATCGGACACCTGTGTAAATGGTTTAATTTTCGCGGCTTGTCTATTTGGACTATATATAGAATCTGGTGATGAACTTTTAGCTCTATAATCATTTGGATTATACGGTCGTTTTGTCACATTGGGCTGAATTTGTTTTTTTGGTGAGATTTTATCTTTTTTACCTTTTGTTGTAAATAAATCCTCTTCATCTGTGTCTATTGTTACTTGTTCCAAATCTGAGGATTCATTAAATGTATTTAATTTTTTCTTTGTTTGGTTTTGAAAATGGTTGCCAGACGTATTTAATTCACTAAATTCTGTATCGGAATCTGAATCAATTATATGCTCTATTTCTACTTCTGGATATATATGTTTATTAATTACAGCTTTTTCAATTCCACTAGGAGAAGTCTGTTTGACAATGTTTTTTACTTTATTAATCACCAATTTACCCGCCTTTTTATTGCCTTTTTCTAAAACATCCTGTTCTTTTTGTGTCTTATTTTTTATATCCCTTGATACAAAAGTTTTTTTTGGTAAACTAATATTTTCACGTTTTTTTAACAAAGCAGCCGCTTCTCGTCCCCTTTGAGCAGCAATTGTATCATTTTTAGTTTTAGTTGCTTCTCGGATAACATTGGCATTTGCTTCATTTAATGCAGCTGTGTGTGCTTCTCCTACACTTGATATTGCAGCTGAATATGCATCTTGAGCTTTTTCCAGTTTTCCTTTTTGCCATTTTTTCAATTCGTTAGTACGCGTAACCTCGTATTTATTTAATTGTTTTTTTCGTTCTTCATTTACACGGTTCCTGATTTGTGACGCAAATTCTTTTGACTGTTCTCGTACCTAAAATTAAAAATAATTATGTTCTTCTGTCACCTTAAAAATGTCGTTCTAATATACCTGTTCTAACCGCAATTTCTTACGTTGCTCAGTTTCAATTTTTTTAGCTAATTCTGGATTATATAATAAATGTTTTTCTTTAAACACACTCGCGGGTTTACCATGAACAGTAATATTTATGGACATTATATAATTTTATTAACCATTATTTCTCGTTAAACTTTAGATACGTTTATTTTTAGCAACGTCAACTTTTTTGTTTGGATTATTTCAAAACCATAACAAATGTCACCACTGCTGCCAACCATTTGCTCTCTGCGCATCATTTTTTATTTTATCAACTATGAAGTTTGCTTCATTTTGCCATTTAAAACAACAGTTTCGCGCTAACTCGCTATATAATTTTTAATTTTTTTAAATAATTAAAAGATAATTGTTAAATAATGATGATTTTTACAACTTTTATCAAATAAGACTTTTAACTATATTTTAATTTAATAAAAGTAATGTTTAATAAATGTAATAGATAAAAATATTTAGTAAATATAACCTCAAATATTGTATAATGTCAAAAAATAATACTAAGAAAACAGATTCAAAACAAATATCAATGATGTCCTTTTTATCCAGCAGCCAAAATAATGTTCCATCTTCAAGGGAAAAAAAAGGTAATCATAAATGAAAGATCGATTTTTTTTGGAATTTAAAAATATTATTTTATATTTAAGATTCAGAATCAAAGAAGACAACGTCTAAGTTTAAATTTAAGACATCAGCTGTTAATGATAAAAACAAGGTATAGCAGATATTGAAAATATTAAATTAAAAGTGTATTTAATTATTATTTTATACATTTCTTGGAAGGTGGATAACCCAGGAAATGTAATTAATCTTTCCAGTGATGATGAGGACTGCGACATATTTTCAACAATTAAAAAAAGCCAAGATTCCTCAGAATGTTTAATAGTTGATTCTGATGAAAAAAAAATAAAATCACTTCAGAAAAGTCCATGTAACATAGATGATTTAATGATAAAATACGGAATAAAAGATAAATTAGATATTAAAGATAAAAATGAGCAAAATACCACATCAACTTCGATTTCTTATCCAGAATTAAATGCTACGACACGAAATATAGAGAAAAGTTTAGAAAAAGTATCCATTTCTTATGATAGCAAAAAAGAAGATTCTCCAAAATCTAAAACTGAAGATATTAGTAAAAGTGAAGCACCATGCTTTAATGAGACTTTAAATAAAAGTATTAGTAAATTTAAGTATAAACAACCAAAAGCTCATCTGCTAACCAATGATTCTGTAAATGATGAATCTGAGCACAATGTTTTCGAAAATTGTAAAAAAGAATTATCCCAACCATGTTCCTTAAATAATTCAATATCTAAAATTAATAAACCAGAAAAAAATAGTTTAAACGAAGAAAGTAAAATTTCTATTGCAAATAGTACCAAAGTGAAATTGAAGGATAAAGTCGAATATAAAGATGACGAAGAAAATTTGAACTTAGATAATTATGATTTACATGATTCTAGTGTTGAATCAATTTCAAAAAACAAACCACGTAATATCGTAATATCTATAATTATTAATTCTAGTGACTTGATAATTAATTTAAATATCTTTTTAGACAGATGAAAACACATACAACGAAAAATTAAAAACATTTAATAAAGTTTATTTAGAATTGTTAGAAAAATCATGTTCACTTGTTGATCAAATACCAAATAATGTAATTAAAAATATACCAAAATTTAATTATGAAATTTTTCAAAAACTTAAAACATTACGAGAAAAAATGAAAGCAAAAATTGAAATAAATGAGAAAAATTTAGAGAATTTAAAAAATGGTTCACAAAAGAAAGTTTCGAAGAAAAAATATAAATTAGTGCCAAATTTGGATTCAAGTTCTGAAATTGGTCAAAATATAGAATCAAATAAATCGAATAGAATTACATTAAAAATGTTTGATAACGAGGAGAGCGTCTGTGATAATATGGACAAAGAAGATATTTTTGCAAAGCCCATTTCAGATAAATCAATAAGAAATGTTAGTAGCGATCCTTTGAATACGAGTAAAAGTAAATTTCAATTGAAAACAGTAAAATCAAAAGTGATAGAAGACATACCTGAAAAAGTAGTCGATAGTAGTAATTTAAAAGATTCGGAAGTTGAGGATGATATTGATAAGTTAATGGAAAATATTCATGAATCTAATTTAATTGATAGTGGAAAATTCTCTGTTTATAATGAATTAGATTTAAAAACAATGAACACTATAAACTTAATAACGCCAACAACTTCTAACAGAAATTCTGTCTCAAATTCATTTAATCAAAGCACTTTTAATCAAATGGATGATTCAAATATTGAAATTGATAATGATGGCTGGCAAGTATTTAATCCAGACATGTATACAAATGAGAATAATAGTTTTTCATCAAATAAACGAATCGAACAAAAATCAGCACATAATGTAAGTATTCAAAGTAATTCAAGTAATGTAATTAAACAGAATTACAAGCATGATGCGATGGGTAGTTTTCATTCTAATGTTCGAAATGATGGTGTTACAGGTGATTTTTAATAAATATTTTTAGTTTATACTAAAATTTTCTAAATAAAATTTTTCTTTTTTAAAGGTGAATTTGATGGTTTTAATTATCCACACTCAGATTCCTGTCAAAATGCATTTAGTTATTTCTTTGGTTTAAAAACATTTCGTCCAAATCAGCTACAAGTTATTAATGCAACACTTCTTGGCTATGATTGTTTTGTTTTAATGCCAACTGGTGGTGGTAAATCATTATGCTATCAATTACCATCTGTATTATCCGAAGGTGTTACAATTGTTATAAGTCCACTAAAATCATTAATATTTGATCAAGTTAATAAAATGGCATCACTTGATGTAAGACAACAAGTTGTTATTTGTATTATTGATAAATTTTATATTTGATGGAATTATTTTTTAGATTAAAACCGCTCACCTATCTGGAGACGTTAGTTATACAGAAGCATCACAGATTTATAGAGATTTAGAATGTACTCCACCACAATTAAAATTATTATATGTGACACCAGAGAAGATATGTGCATCAACTAGATTTCAAGTATTTATAAATAATAAATTATATGTAGAGAACAGATATAATTTTATTAATAATAATATTTTCATTTAAAAGGATTTATTGGATAAATTATTTAAAAATAAATGCTTAGCTAGATTTGTAATTGATGAAGCTCATTGTGTATCACAGTGGGGACATGACTTTAGACCGGATTATAAAAAACTATCTGTATTACGTATACGTTATCCAAGTGTAATAAATAATTTAAAAAATTATACATATTTAAATGAATAATAATAAATAAATAATTAAATCTATCATTTTCAGGTACCAATTATAGCATTAACAGCAACAGCAACACCGCGAGTTCGTATTGATATTTTAAAGCAATTAAATTTAACACAATGTAAATGGTTTCTTTGTAGTTTTAATCGTCCAAATTTAAAATATATTGTTTCACCAAAAAAAGGTGTTGCGACAATAGCTGATATTGTTGATTTAATTAAAACAAAATTTATACGTGTAACAGGTATAATTTATTGTCTCTCACGAAAAGAATGTGATCAAATGGCAGATAAATTATGTCAGCATGGCCTTAAGGCGGCTAGCTATCATGCCGGTCTCACTGATAAAAAACGTGAATCAGTACAACAGGATTGGATAAATGACAAATACAGAGTTGTAAGTAATATATATTTATATATTTTAAAAAATATTCCTATAAAAGTATTATTATGATGCAGATCTGTGCTACAATTGCTTTTGGAATGGGCATTGACAAACCAGATGTTCGATATGTTTTACATTATTCGCTACCAAAATCAATTGAAGGTTACTACCAAGAGTCTGGCAGAGCAGGAAGAGACGGTGAAATTGCAACATGTATTCTCTACTATAATTACTCAGATATGTTGCGTTATAGAAAAATGATGGATCGTACGTTTGAAAACAAAATAAAATAATAAAATTTGTATTTATTATTAATGAATTACAGAGGATTCAACATTATCATATGATGCAAAACAAGTCCATTTAAATAATTTATATCGAATTGTCGATTATTGTGAAAATATAACTGATTGTAGAAGAGCACAACAGCTTAATTATTTTGCTGAAAATTTCACGAAGGATCAATGTTTGGCTAATAAAAAAACCGCCTGTGATAATTGTATAAATTCCGACGAATATAAAATGAATGAAGTAACAGATGATTGTATAGCAATTGCGAAATGTGTACGCGATATTTGCAGTGGCAAAAATAGATTTACTCTGGTTCATTTAGGTAATAAGATAAAAAATTATTTATTATAAATAAATACTTAATATACTTATTTTATCATTTAATAGTGGAAATATTAAAAGGAAGTTTAAATAAGAAAGTTATGGATAATAATCATCAAAATACACCGTACTTTGGCCGTTTAAAATCATGGAATAAAAACGATGTATTACGTTTATTACATAAGTTAGTTATTGAAGAATATTTAAAAGAGGATATTATCTTTTTTAATGATATTCCGCAAGCGTATTTAAAAATTGGACCAAAAATCGAAAAGCTAGTTAATAAGCAAATACAAATAGTGTTTGCCGTTAAAGAAGTTAAAGCAACGAAAGCAAAGGATATAGTTACTGTGACATCAACAAATGATACCGCAGCAAATAAACAATTAAAAGATCTAAAAGAACGTTGTTATAATGATTTATTAGAAATTTGTCGTAATATTGCTGCACAAAAGAATGTTGCAATGGCTAGTATTATGAATATGCAAGCATTAAAAGCAATGGCCGATAAATTACCGGAATCTAAAAATGAGATGTTGGCATTACCCCATGTTACAGCTGCTAATTTTGTTAAATATGGACAAGAATTATTAGAAATTACACAAAATTATGCTGCAGAGAAATTATGTAAATATTTATTATGTTTTATTTAAGAAAAAAAAATCGTTTTAAAACATTTTTTTCTATTATTTAGGTTTAATGTTAGATATGGATGATGAAAAAGTAAATGAAACGGACAATTCTGAAGATAATACAGATTGGGAGAAATTAAGTAAAGAACAGTCAACACCAAGTGGTCATGGTATTAAACGTAAAGCAAATTGGGGTGGTTCAGGCTCAAATAAAAGGTTTTTGTTTTATATATACAAAAAAATAATTTAATGTAAATTTTATACAAAAAAAAATTAATTTTCATCAGATATCGTCGAACCAAAGTGACTAAGAAATCAACTGGGAGCAAAATTGTGGCGAAAATAAATAAAGGAATGAAAGCAAAAGCAAGGGCGGCAAAAGCGTCAAGTAAATTTATTGAATTTTCCTATATTTTTATTAAATAATCATTGTGTATGTACACTTTCAGGCAGTTCATTATTACCAGTTCCAAGACATTAAAAAGAGATTAACGATTTTTTTTTTGTTTATTATTAAATTGTGCAAACGCAATCCAATCATACTTTAATTAATTTTTAAGTACAATAAATAATTAATAATTACTTTTTTACCTAACATATTATTTTTAAAAAAGTATTTATACCAGCTACAGGAACAAATTATTATGAATGGGTCATTTTTTGCTAATTGTAACTAAAAATACATACGCTACGTCTTATATTGAAGAAAAAATATATTAATCATCATGTGGTATACCCATTGTCCATAATAGATAATTATTTGTTACTATATGAACAGTTTTCTCTCCATTATATGTATTCGAGGTGCTTACAAGTTCACCAAAATTTAATTTTTGATTATCTAGAAAATAATTTAACCACATTTAACTCTTTAAATAAAAAATTAACATATACCTAAATTCCATTTTAATCCTCTTGTTGAAACGACACATGCATTGCCAACGGGCACCAGTCCACACCACGTTTGATTTTGTAATAATATTTGTGGAATATCTATCTCATGGTTTCCAGGTGATAATAACCAGCATAACGAATTACTTGTCATTAGTATAACTGGAATATTACTAATATGAATATTTTTAAAAAGTGTATTTATATTTGCCATTATATGGTCTAAACGACCAGAAGATTCAGTTACTACTAAAATAGTTGATATCGAAAGATTTTTCTCATTTATTTGTGATTTCAGTACAAGTAATGATTTTGTAAAATCTGTCTCATTTTGATCTGGTGTGTGTATTATCTAAAAAAAGGAAAATAATTTTATTTTTGTGAAAGAAAATGCAACATAAATATAAATAATAATTACATCACAGTTTAATTTTTTTAAATATTCCATATTTTCATCGGTTATGGAATCTAAATCACCGGATAATATGTGTGGCGTTTCGATTTTTTCATCATTTTTATTATTTATAAATTTCACCCATCTATTTGCACCACCATCAACAACTAAACGTAATTCAGCTGAAATAAATAAATTTAATTTTTTTTATATAAAAATGAAGATATGTTTATCGGATTTTTACCATTGTTCCATAGATTTATAAAGAGATTTCTTTGTACAAAAATTGGCCTATTTAATATAATCACTGCTATTGATTTATTTAAAAAATTACTATCTATAAAATTTCCCGGTGTCCACTTAATGACATTACTTTTATTCATCTGAAATTTATTTAAAAATAATATGTTTACCAAATAACACCTTTTAGGTTATGTTTACTTTATAACATTTAATTTAAAAACATCTATTAAAAAATTAATTATACACAAAAATATTAATTAAAAAGTAAAATTTTATAAATTTTTTTTTATATTGTTTTTAAATTTAAACAAAATTATAGATTTTTATTAATTAAATTTACTTAAATAAAATTGTATTGACAACATTGATAATGTTCTAATTTTTACGAATATAAAATATATATTAAAATGTTGTTAATAAAATTAACACCTTATTACTTTTAATATATTTATAAATAATGTCTTGATAAACATAATTTATTAAATAATGAATATCCTTTTTATTTTCTTTAAAACAACTCACTTTAATGTTTACAATTATTTTTATTTTTGATATAAACTCAACGAATTTGTGTTGTTATTATTTTGTCGTGTAACATAAATGACGTCATATAAATTATTTGTTATGACATATGACATTTCTGGTATTTAACAATAAAATGACGTTTAAGTGCTGGAAAAACCAAAATACAGTTTCATTTAGTTTTAATAATGAATATTATTCGTTTGATTATCTTTAGAAAATTTTTGTTATTTAATTATAATATATAGTATTCTTTAAAAGTACAAAACTATCTTATATTTTGAGTTTTGTGTAATTTATTTAATTATTGTACAAAGTAAATATGAATGTCAATAATAATGGAAATTCAACAAAAAGAAATGACATTTATTTACATGATATGCCATACAGTATTTTTCAAAATTTATGCTATATGCTGGACAAAGATAATATCTGGTGGAAATTAGCAATTGATCATATGAAATACGATGAAGAGGTATTATTATTATCTTTAAATAATATATTTTATTATATTATTAATTTATATTGCTTTTAGGAAATAAAACAATCAATAAATCCAAATAAAGTAAAATCACCATCTGAGGAATTAATAACTATGTGGGGTGAACTGAATCACACAGTAACAGATTTATTTGTGCTGTTACATCAGTTAGTATTTATTGTTTTTTTTTTTAATTTAAACATATTATTTTTATTAATAATTTTTGATAGAATGCAACATAACACAGCAATGGAATGTATTAAATCTTTGGTTGACGTTCGGCTACACAAACTAATAAATATGCCTCCAAAGACTAAAAATACTACTCCAAATAAGGAGAATCCTTTAAGATTGTTAAATATTCCAAAGCCACAACCAACATTTGATAATAATAATCAACAAGCTAGTCCAAATCTAACAACACAAACCATGGAAACAATTAAAGAATATGCAAATGCCATACCTAATATTGACTATGAAGATTTAGTTAAAGCCACAGATAATTGGAGCAGTAAAATACTCGGTAGAGGTGGTTTTGGTACAGTTTATGAAGGTGTATGGAAATTTACTCGTGTCGCAATTAAACGATTGGAGTATAAAGAAGCAAAAGATAAAGAAGCTGCACGTTCAATGAAAAATCATGTGCAACAAAGTCTTAATGAATTAAAATTCCTAAATTCATGCAGACAAGATAATATTTTACCAATATATGGTTTCAGTATGAATGGTAAAAATATTTAATAAATTATTTTTTTTAAATAGTAACAGAAAGACATCAATTTGAATATAGGTGACGAACCGTGTTTAGTTTATCAATTAATGACAGGTGGTTCATTAGAGCAGAGACTGACAATCAAACCGGGACGAAGACCATTGACTTGTGCTGAACGTCTTAAAATTGCCCAAGGATCAGCTAGGTATTTACCATAAATAAAAAAGTCTTTCTTTTCCAATTCCTGAATTTTCTTTTAGAGGATTACAATTTCTACACACGTATAAAGAACCTCCGCTTATTCACGGGGATATAAAACCAGCAAATATTTTATTAGATCAAAATTGTGAACCGAAAATTGGTGATTTTGGTTTAGCACGTGAAGGACCAGCTACTCTCAATTCTGTTATGAAAGTCTCATCTGTCTTTGGAACTAGACCATATTTACCAATTGAATTCCTTGCCAGTAAAAAACTAAGTACAAAAGTTGATACATTTAGCTTTGGTATTTTATTGTTGGAATTAATAACTGGACTAAGGGCTTATGATCCGCACAGAAAACCAGAATTTCTTATTAATTATGTTACTTCGGAAATGTCGAAAAATGCAAACTTTGGTAAGGATTTGTTTTATGCAAAAAAAAAAGAATTTATTGCAATATTAATTTATGAAATAATTTCATTCTTTTTAGCTCATTTAATAGATAAATATTTACCAAATGATTCTGAAACATTAAGAATTTGTCAATTTATAATTGCCTTAGGGAAAATTTGTGCCTCTGAAAAACCAGAAAATCGTCCTGAAATGACAATGGTTTTATCACATCTGGAATTACAATCACAAAGATGATCTATATTAAATTGTATTTATTTATTGTTCTGATTAACTGTTATAATAAAACTGGTATACAGTATATCTATATAAAATTACTATTGTGAATAAATTATTTACATTCTACTTGTCAAGATTAATTTTATTTTTAAAAAGTGATAAAGTAAAGCTCTCTACTTGGTTTAAATTATAAAAAGAAATTTATTTAATAAAATCAAACAATGGAAACAAATATTAAAAAAGAAATATTTAAATATACAACATTTCAATCATTTGTAAATGCAGATTTTTGGTATAAATTAGCTGAAATAAAAATTGATATTGATAAGTTAAATGACGATCCAAAAAAAATTTATGGTTTTTATACGAATTTAAATGCAAAACATTGCTTTATGAATATTGACTGTACTGCATTTAATAGGTATATATGATGAAATAAAAAAACAAATATATATATAATTAAATATTTATTTATTTTCAAATACAGTGAGTTTTTAATATCAAAACACAATTTTAAATCTCATGGTGTGCTACTCAATAAAAACACTGTTGAAGAATTTAAACACTGTGATAAAACAGAACTGTTAATTAGGGAGGCACAAAACTTTTGGAATAATAATATTGTTACTGGGAATTTTATAGACGATCCTAGTTTATTATGCAGTTTTATTCTATTATCATTTGCTGTAAGTTGAATTTTGCATGTATCTTGTTTATTTACAAATACTTATTATTTTTATGTTACAGGATCTTAAGAAGCATAATTTTTATTATTGGTTTGCATTTCCAGCACCTATAGAGCCAATTATTCTTATAAATTCTCAACATAAAACATTAGAACAACAATTTTCTTTAGATGAAATAAATCAAATGACTCAATTATACTTTAATGTTAGTAATTCAGCTGATAAATCATTTTTTTTATTAGAAAATAATAATAAAAAATTAACAATAAATTTGCTTAAAGATAAAATTTCAAAGAATAATAAATGTGAAAATTTTAAAAATGTTAATTTTGAACAAATATATTTTTGTTATTCGGATCCGTGTGAATTCCATGAAGCTGGATGGCTTTTAAGAATGTTTATTGTTTCTTTACTATATTATTGGTAATATTTTTTTTTAATTATAAAATTTAAAATATGTTATACTGAGAATATTTTTTTTAGTCCAAATTTGAAGTCTAAATGTATCAAAATAATATCGATAAGAGTTAAAGATGGTAAAAATTTATCAAAAAGTATTATTTATGATGTTGAATTACCCGACTTTGATGTAAATAAAGAAAATTTAAAATGGTGTGGCTGGGAACGTAATAATAATGGAAAATTAATACCAAAAATAGCAGCAATGGCTGATAATATGGATCCTGCCAAGTACAAATAATATTTAATATTAAAATTATAAAAATATTTTATTTAAAAAATTCTTTTTCAGATTAGCAGAAAGCTCAATTAATTTAAATTTAAAACTCATGAAGTGGCGTCTATTACCTGATCTAGATTTAAATATTATATCAAATACAAAATGTTTATTATTGGGTGCGGGAACATTAGGATGTGCAGTATCACGTATATTAATTGTATTAAAAATTTTTTTTTTTAGTTAAATGTTAACTAATAATTTAAATAAATTATTTTTTTTAGGCCTGGGGCATCAAGGAAATTACATTTGTTGATTACGGCAATGTGTCATACTCAAATCCAGTACGACAAAATTTATATACACATTCAGATGCAATTAATGGAAAAAAGAAAGCAATTGTAGCTGCAAAGAAATTGAAAGAAATTCATCCACAAATTGTAATTAGTAAAAAATATACTCTTGATTAATAATTTATTTATTTATTTAATATTTTTTTCAGAAATCTGAAGGTTATGTGCTACAAATCCCAATGCCTGGCCACCCAGTTGGTGAAACAACATATGCTAAAACACTTGAGGATACAAAAACGATTGAATCGTTAATAAAATCACACGATGTTATTTATTTGTTAACCGACTCAAGGGAAAGTAGGTGGCTGCCTACATTACTCGCTGCTTTTTATAACAAAGTGAATATAAATAAATTTTATCGATAAAAATAATCAATTATCTTTTCTTTTTCTGTTTTAGCTTGTTATCAATGCTGCACTAGGTTTCGACAGCTATTTAGTAATGCGTCATGGTGTTCGTAAGCCCACTAAAAATACCATAGATCAAATTGATATTAAAGGCTTAAAATGTCTATCAGGTGATAAGCTTGGCTGCTACTTTTGTAATGATATAACCGCTCCTGGAAACGTAAGTTAAATTAATTATATAGAAATTTATTTTATTTTTTATCAACACGAAAACGACACCCAAAATAAAAAAGAATTAAATAAAGATTTAATTAAATTTTATTAAAGTATAAAATCAAAAAATTATATAATATAATGGATAAGATAAAAATTAAAATATTTGCACATCTGGATGTGAGTACGATTCAAAGCCTTCACATTCAGGTATACCAGTATTCATATGATCAACACCGGTCACTTCTAATTGCATACCATTTACACATTTCAATTTAAAACCATTTAATACATCCAAAACATTTGGATTACGATAACCAAATGATGTGAAAAATTCACCATTTACTCCAAATCTAAATTCATGTTCTGTTAATGCGATTGCAAGTTTAAATTGTTGATCAATAACAAATGGAAATCCACCATAACGTTCCTCACGTCCAAAACTATTTAAAAAAGAAAATATTTATTTATTTCTGCACCAAATAAAACGCCCTTTTACTTACTCTAAAGTATTATTCATTGCATTTCTAACAACTGTGTATGTCGGTTCAAAACGGGCATTAAAGTGCAAAGCTTGTTTCTTTGTTTCTCCTTCGTAGAAGCTTAATATAAACATGCCCTTTGGATTACCATAAGGAATGGCAGTAATTATAATGACGTGACCTATTAAAAATGTATATTCTTCTTATTGAAGTTGATTTATTTATTATGAAAGGATTAGTTTACCTGGTGTAAATGGACGTGGCACATCATTGCTAAATGTTGCTGTTTTATCATCACATTGAACAATTGGAAACGGACATGGATATGCCTGACGATGATCAATTTGTGTTACTGTTTGTACATCCTTATTTATAGTTATCGTACGTATTTCACTTAATTCTGTACGAAATCCGTATGTACAATATGGTCGTTCATTTATAGCTATATGAAATTGACTATCACCAACCAATATATAAATTTTAAAATTATCACCTTTAAAAGAATATATTATTTTAATTATTACATAATCTAAATTACTGCAATAAAAATTACCGGCGACTAATGGATTTGGTGTAGTAAATTCATTTAAATTATCATCACGTTCTTCGGCACCCCAACCTTCACCATCAATTAAACTATTCCGGACAATCATATCCTCATAAAAACGTACCGACATATGTAATGGCATTGGAGAACCCTCATTTTTTCCCGTTGCTAAATTAACATCCAGTCTGATGGAGATTTGTTTTTTTTTATTATTATTATAATTTAAAAAATTATAAATTTAAATACCTTGAGGCATCATCTATTGTTTTTCCACTAATCACTATAATTTGTCCTACTTCTAATGTTGAGGATAAATTACCAGAAAATTGTGTAATCATTTTAGTAAGAGTACAAAAGAAAAAAATGAATATTTAAACAGACCGGAATAAGTAACACCAAAATTGTGACTAAAATGATTGAATAGAAATTTTTATAAGAAAAACTTAATCAAAATTAAAAAGAATTAAATATTTTATTTTTAAATTATAGAAAATATTTGATATAAATGTTATCTTATCATTGCATTTTCTCTATCCATATTTTTTTTATTGTTTGTATTTTAAATATTTTTTATTACATAAAATAAAATTATTTTTGCAAATTTTTAGTCTATGAAAGATCGTACCTTGGATCAACAATGTACAGTAACACGACCATCTGCATCAAATATTGCTTCGGCATTAGCTGTAGAGTTAATGATTGGTATTTTACATTATCCAGAGAGGTTTGTGTATTTATTTCTTCTCCTTTTTTTGTAATAATTATTTTTCTTCCTTTTTTTTAGGGAATTAGCACCAGCTTACTTAACAATTGGTAATCAAAGTGATTATCAACAAACAATACCTGAAGGTTTATTAGGTATATTACCACACTCAATACGGGGTATATTAAGTTCTTATGAACAGATATTACCAGCAACAGAACACTTTCCATATTGTATTGCTTGTTCAGATGTAATGTTCCTGGTTTTTTCTTTAATTTTGATTTCAAATAAAATTTTTTCATTATTTATGTTTTGCAGAATGTGTTAGCAGCATACGATAATGAAGGTCATGAATTTCTATTTAAAGTATTTAATTCCTCAAAGTTTTTAGAAGATTTATCAGGAATATCAAAAATATTAGAAACTGATACAAAGGTGTGTTTATACTTGTGTATAATAAATAATTTATGAAAATAATTGTTTTTATCTATTTTTTATCAATAGATAATCGAACTGGATGAAGCTGATTTTGATGTTTCTGATACCGAATAAAAGTATATTCTTTTTTTTTATGTTTAATTATTTTCTCACAATATAGGAAATAATGTTTATTTATTTAGTAAATATATAACTCATTATTGTGTGGTTTGTTTGTATTGTTATATAAATAAAATACTAAATATTTTAATTAAATAATTAATTTTTTACAAAATCCTGTCAAATGTTACAAAACCAAAACCTTTGAAATGTAATTTAAAAAAAGTTTTTATTTTTAACAGTGTATTGTTATTTTTTTTGAAGTTTTCCATTGAAACATCATTCTTTAAGTACAGCAACAGGCATAGTAAAGCTAACCTAAAAAAAAACATTTTTTGATTAATAAAATTATTGATTATTTCAATAAGAATGGCAGGTTATTCTATGCAAATAATCGGTGATAAAGTAAATAACATTGAAAATAAAAATTAATTAAAATATAATTTATAAAATTGTGTATTTTAGGGTTTCGGCCTGATAGCAACTAAACCATATTCACCTGGTGACATTATTTTTGAAGAGAAACCATTAGTCTCTTCACAATTTGCATGGAATGCTACTTATAAATATTTAGCATGTGAACTATGCTTAAAGTAATTAATAAAATAATTTAATTTACTATTTACTAATAAATATATTAATTTAGGCCTCTGGAAACTGCAGAACAAAACATACGAAGATTAGCAAATAATCAGCATATAAATCTACCGTATCCAGACATGTGCCCAACTATTCCACATGTCAATAATCACACAAGTTGTTTAAAATGTGGTGTGAAATATTGTTCCAATGAATGTTTAATCGAAGCAAGCAATAAATACCACACCTATCTTTGTTTGGGAAATGATGTAAATAACTTACAGCATCCACTTAATAAATTAATTGAAATGTGGAAGAAAATCCATTATCCACCAGAAACATTTAATATTCTAATGATAGCAAAGATTTTCGCTATTATTAAGCAAAGTGAAAATAATGTAAATAAAGCATTGTTATTTTTTAAACACTGTGTTAGAATTTATATTCTTTTTAGGGTGAAATTTTATCAAAGTTTAACGAATTCCAAAGCAAGACCACAAATGAAAAAGATATGATTATACATAAAGTATTGGGTGAAAATTTTAATAATGATCTAAAGATGTTATATGATCAAATGTGCTTAATATTTAATGCGGAAGATTATCCAAATGTAATTTAATTAGTAAAATACCTTGATTATTAATTAATTATTTATTAAATATTTTTAGTTATTAAAATTTGATCAATTTGTATCCATTTTTGCTATGATTGGTACAAATGGACAAGGCGTTGGAACAAATCCATTCTCTACTTGGGTAAAAAATGTTTCTGATTTAGACTTACCAAACGCTGATAAAGAGAAACTGGATTCCTTAATTGATAACATTTACTTGCAGATGGATGAAGGTAAGAAAATATTTATTTAATTGGTAAGCATAATAAAATTATAATTTTTATTAAACTTTCTAGTCTCTGGAGAGTTTTTAAATAGTGAAGGTTCCGCATTATATAGTGTCCAGAGTAAAATCAATCATAATTGTCATCCAAATGCTGAAGTATGTTTTCCGTATTCTAATTATGTGTTAGTGTTGACGGCATTAGAAGAAATAAAACCTGGTGATGAGATTTGTATATCGTATTTAGATGAATGCTTTTTGGATCGATCACGCCATTCTAGACAAAAGGTAAATATTATCTTTCTTGCCAGAAAAATATGGAGGAGACGACTAAGCGATTTTTTTTCTTTTAGTTTCTTCGAGAGAATTATTTATTTTCCTGTAATTGTGAAAAATGTGAGGAGCAAAAAAATGACCCAGACGTAACATCAGACGAGGAAGAGGACATTTCAGATACTGAAATGATGGAATAAAATATAATATATGGATATATATTTTTTTTATTAACCTTAATTAAAAACAAATAATAAGTAAATTCAATTCGTTACAATAGTTGGTGCTAAATTTATTAAATTATTACTGCTCTCTGCTAATTCTGAAATTGATATTCTTCCGCGTTGTTTTATAAATTTCGCAACATTTTCTAATTCATTTTCAGAAATATATATGAATTTTCCCCTATCGTCTATCACACCAGTGAGACGGCCTTCTTTTTGAAGTTCTGATATTCTATCAATAGCTGCTTGTGTTTTTAACTTAAATTGTACGGCAAGATCTTCCAGCACTATGATTTTATTCACCTAAAAAAATTATTTAATTGTTTTGAAATTAATTGAAAGAGCAAAAATAATAATATACTTTTATGTAATCGATAAATTCGACAAGTAAATTCTCTTGATCGTTTTCTTCTCCCTCTTCATAGCCTTCCTCTTCAACACTAAAGGCTGCTTTCATTTTTAAATATTCTTCATGTTCTTTTTGTAATTTTTCTTCTTTAGCTTTTTTTTCGGCTTCCTCCAGTCGAAGTTCTTCTGCCTTTTCTTTTTCTTCACGTTCCTTGCGTTCTTCTTCAGCAATGGCATCACGTTTTTTCTTCTCTTCTCTCGTTTTTAATTCAACTTCACGATGAGCCTTTTTTTCTGCTTTTGCTTCTAACTTTGCACGTTTTTTCGCACCCATTTTTTCACCACTCAAATCTGGTTGTGGTACATCAGTTAACTCATTACCAGATTCATGATCACCAGAATCATTATCGTTTCGTGGTAAATTTTGTTCATTCGCACGCACTCTATTTCGTTGATTTCTAGCTATTTGTGCTCGTCTAGGAACACCTTCTTGTAATCGCACGGGAACACGATTCTGGACTCTTTCTACAATTAAATTAGTTAGATTTTATCTTTTTTATGATGCAATTAATAATACCTGGTGCTGCATTTTTTGTTTCTTTATCTTTCTTTGTAAAGAAATAAAAAGTCACTATTAGTATCAACAAAGATGTTGCTATTCCAATTAAAAGTATTAAATCCATCTTTATTTAGTCTACGTATTCATTTAAAAATTATAAGAATTATAACATTTCCAGCAAGAAATCATTTAAGATAGATGAAAGTTTACTTTACATAAATATTTGACATTTGACAAATGTCAACTACACATTCTATATTACTATCAATGCAGCCAACATAACAATAATGAATATTTTATTATTATTTTTATCATTTCGTTGCGTCCATTAGTTTTCATGACGTGTCTATAGTTTTGTATTTAATTTAGTGCTAAAAATTATATAAATATAATGATTAAATATATATTTTTGTTTTTTGCAATATTAAATTTAACAAATGGACTTTATTTTCACATAGGCGAAACAGAAAGAAAATGTTTTATAGAAGAAATTCCAGATGAAACAACTGTAATTGGTATGATGGCATATTATTTCAATTTAAAATGCAACTTTTTAAAATAATTCTTTTTTTCTTATTTAGTGAATTATAAAGTTGAATTATATGATCCACGATCTGGTGGCTTTATGCCATCGTCACCTGGCATTGGTATGCACGTAGAAGTTAAGGATCCAGATGATAAAACCATATTGTCCCGAGTATATAGTTCAGAAGGTTTGTTTAGTTATATGCCGCTTACGTCAAGTATCGAAATTATTTAAAATCATATTATCAGGTCGAATCTCATTCACATCGCATACACCCGGTGAACATGTAATATGTATGTATTCCAATAGTTCAGCATGGTTTAGCGGATCACAATTACGTGTTCATTTAGATATTCAAGTTGGAGAGCACGCAATTGATTATGCAAATGTTGCACAAAAAGAAAAACTAACAGAACTTCAGTTACGTATCAGACAACTTTTAGATCAAGTAGAGCAAATTACAAAGGAACAGAATTATCAAAGAGTAATAATGCTTAATTTTTATTTATTATCTAATAAAATTAATTCGTTTTTGTTTTATTAAGTATCGTGAGGAACGTTTCCGTCAAACAAGCGAAAGTACGAATCAACGTGTTCTATGGTGGTCACTTGCCCAGACAATTGTTCTTTTAATAATGGGCTTCTGGCAAATGAAACATTTAAAAAGTTTCTTTGAAGCGAAGAAACTGGTGTAGTTTAGTGAAATATTTATATTAAGTAAAATGTAAAGAAAAAAATCATCTTCTAAATTCTATTCATTTATTATTAAAAAAAAAAAGATATTTTTTTTTTATTCAATTTGGTTAATATAGTTCTGTTATTATTTATTTCAATTTTTTACATTTTAATAAAATTAATTAAAAATAAATTCATTAAATTGTAAAATATAAAATATTTCTTTTAAAATTTCTAATCAAAAACGACGCATATATCGTGAAATTAATATCGATATTCGCCACGCATGCCAACTGCATGACGTTTGTGCGACGTTATCGATATTTAGTCGACAGAATTTTATTTTTTTATTGATGTTTGTCTTTATTGTTTACATTGATATTATAACATGAAATTAAATTACCACGTATATTATTAATATTTTAATTAAACTAAACTAATTTTTTTTATAGTAAGAAAATGTCAACGAATAATAAAAAAAATATATGTGTTCTTGTTTTGGGTGACATCGGCAGAAGTCCCCGTATGCAATATCATGTAAGAAGTTTAGCTGAAAATAATTTTAATGTTGATGTAGTTGGTTATGTGGAAACAAAACCGAATAATAATTTAACAAATAATCCATCTATTAAAATATATCCATTATCACCATTACCACAATTAGTTTTACCAAATACTTTACGTTATATTTTTAAAACAATATGGCAAATTTTAAGTCTAATTATGGTTTTAATTACAATACGCCGGCCTTCTGCACTTTTATGTCAAAATCCACCAGCTATTCCAACATTATTTATTTGTTATTTTTATTGTTTCTTTGTTCAATGTAAATTTATAATTGATTGGCATAATTATGCGTACACAATACTTGCATTAAACACTAAATCAAATAGTTTTATCTTGAGAATTTCAAAATGGATAGAATTTTTCTTTGGAAAATTAAGTCATGCGAATTTCTGTGTTAGTAATGCTATGCGTGATGATTTATGGAATAATTGGAAAATTAAGTAATACATTGGATATTAAATTTATAAAATAATTTTAATTTTTATAAAATAATTATCAGAGCCACTGTGTTGTACGATCGTGCACCGTTAGAATATCAACCGATTACACTGGAGCAGAAACACGAATTATTTGTTGATTTATCATCAAGATTTAAAATATTCTCATCAACATGCAACACAGCAAATGAACAGATATCTGAAGAAACAGTTTTTACAGAGAAATTAGTAAATGGCGAAATTAGACTAAAGGCAGATCGACCAGCCTTAATCATTTCAAGCACAAGTTGGACTGCTGATGAAGATTTTGGTATTTTACTTAAAGCGCTAGAAGGTATTTAATTGTTTTCTTGTTTTGAGTTTAAGGAAATAAATAAAATATAATTTTTAGTATATGAAGCAACAGCTGAAAAATCTTACGCTTATCCGAAGTTAATTTGTGTGATTACTGGTAAAGGTCCTTTAAAAGAGTTTTATAATAATTTAATAACTACAAAGGAATGGAAAAAAGTGTCCGTTATAACACCATGGTTGGAAAATGAAGAGTATCCTAAAATGTTAGCGGCTGCAGATTTAGGTATATGCCTTCATTTTAGTTCAAGCGGGTTAGATCTCCCAATGAAAGTGGTCGATATGTTAGGCTGTGGTTTGCCTGTTTGTGCTATAAATTATAAATGCCTTGAAGAACTGGTGCAGCATTGTAAAAATGGATTTGTTTTTGATGATTACGAAGGACTAGCCGGTCAACTTTCAAGTTATTTCTATGATTTTCCCGATAGTATAGTTCTTGCAAGATCGAAATATGAGTTTAAAAAGAATTTTAAGGTATGTCAGAGGTTGCGCTGGAGTGAAAACTGGAATGAGAATGTACTTCCTAAATTAAATAAAATTCTTAAATAAATTAATAAATTTTTTTTCATATGCATTTAAATTAGTTATTTTATTTCATTAATAAATAAAAAATAAATTATTTTAAAAATGAGAAAAAAACGTCAAAAGTCAAATAATTTTTTAATATTGCAATGTTGGCTACACTGTTTTTTTTTTTTATTTAAAAAAACGAGAAACGGTTTGTCAAAATAAAAAGCGTCATTTCTCTTAAAGTATCGTAAACAAGAATCTTTGTAGACAAAATAAAATATAAACATTAGTTTAAATATTAATTATTTAAATAAAATATTAAAAATAATAAAGCCAGTGTAATTAAATGCTGTATAATTTTTAAATATTTATTTTTATAATTGAAACAATAGTTTGTGCGTGCTATTAAAGATGTCAAATGGCGCCAAATTAATTACAATAAAAACTAATGGTGAAGATGGTATTGTATATAAACCTGAATTATCACAAAAATATATAGTTATTGGTTCTGATATAAATTGTGATATTCGTTTAATAAATGCTAAAAAGTTACATGCAAAAATATCTCTATTAAATGAAGACAAATCGGTGAGTATTTTTTTTTCTTTTTTTTGCCTTCTCTTGTGCCAAAGCAAATTGAGCTCCTTTGTGAAAATGCGTATTACTTTTTTGTATTATTATTATTTTTTGTAGATTTTATTAATAAATAATTCCAAATCAAATCCAGTGAAAATAAATAGTGAAATTGTTAAAAATGAAATAAAGTTAAATCACAATGATATAATTGAGATATTAGAGAAAAAACTACGATGGGAAAATGAAGCGCATGAAAATGCAATAAATGAAAATACGTCTGTTGATAAGACAATAGTAAATAAAGAATCAACACCAAACGAAAATAATATATTAAGTATAATTGAATATTTCGATTTTTTACGTTTTTATGATAACAAATAATTATATAATTCAATAATATTTATTCTAGAAACACCAAAAACTGAACCAGTAAAAAGTAAATATAAATTCTCAAAATTAAAACTAACAAATATATCAGATAGTAATGCAAGAAAATTAAATTTAATGTCTGAGAAACGTTTTACGTATCATAAGTAATTATTTCACTTAAAAAATTATTTTTAGTTTTCAAAAAATTTATATTTATTTAAATGCTTTTTTTTTGTAGGGCACTCGGTGTAGAAAATGGACACAAAACAATTTTTGAATCAAATGAAGAAGAAATCAATAATAAATGTGATGAAAAGGAATCGTCTTTTGTAAAATTAGATGAAGATTATCCATTATTTCAGAAGCATCGTATGCCTATACATGCATCAACACCCATGTGTAATAAAGTTTATTTAAAAAATGATTTTAAAAACAAATTAAATAAATTGAATAATTCCGGTACATTATTATTATCTTATTCGTCTTGTAATGAGAATGATACATTAACAACACCTAAACGTAATATATCAACAAGATCGGGCAGAACACCACGTACACCGGGAAGTATATATGGAACACCGAAAAGTCAAATATCAAATTTAAATACATCATCAGTTTTATTTGTCGATGATAATACAGTAGAATCTCAATCGGCTTTCTTTAAATTACGTGATAAAGCTGAGTCTGTTGATCTAATAAATTTTTCAAAAAACTGTACAAATTTAAAAGATAAAACATTAGAAAATTTGGATGAAAGCATTGTAATTTATAAAACTCCAGATGTGACCAGTTCAATGTATTTAGTTGATTTAAATACACCAGCAACTACTTTCAAAACACCTCTAAAGACACCAAATAAAGCAACATTGAAAAAAAATACAAATTTAATGAAATCGGCATTAAAAAATTTAGCAAAATCAACAACAAAACCCACTGCTGCTAATAGCACAGTAAAAAATAAATTAACTTTTGATGATAAAACGACTAATCAAACAATGAATAAATCAAAAAATGCTTCAACAATTGAATCTAAATCCTCACCACATCTAATCGTATCAATTAATAAATCATTGAATAAATCTGCAACAAATGTTAAACAAAATAAATCTGATTGTATAATTATTAATGATTCAGTCGATATTACAGATGAAATTAAAAATTGTAAATCTACAATCAGTGAAATTGATTCGGATATAATAATTATTGATGATTTAAAAGACGAAACATTGGATAAAAATGAGACAGTTAAAGAAAATAGTGCCAAAAATCTGGATAAAGATAAAAGTGTAAATGTAGAGAAACATGAAACAGACAAAATAGAGAAAAATGATTCTCATTTGTTGAATAAAACTTTTGAAATTGAAGAAGAGGAAGATATTCTACAGAACACTGTTGAAGATAAAGGCGTAGAAACTACCGATATCGCTGAAAAGCTTAATAAAACTTTTGAAATCGAAAATGCTTCCTTTACACAAATTGATTTATGTTCAGACGAGAATAAAAATAAAGATGCAGAAATAATGAACGTTTTAGAAAATTCGAAAAATGTAGATGATGTTATCAATCAAGACATTGACAGAAAAGAGAAGACAATTATGGAAGAGCCTGCCACGGAAATGTTGGAAGAAACTGTTGAAATAAACAGTACAGTAAACACAGATTTTATTAATGAACCAGAAAAACAAATCGGAGAAGAAACGTCTGCTTTGGAACAAAATACTGAGATTGAAAATAAATCTATTTTAATTCCAGTTGTATCTGCAACGCTAGATGAATCAAAGAAGTTAATCTTGGGCAAAGATGATTTAAAAAGTCCTGAAGAACTAAACATTCACCAAGAAAGTCAATTAATTGACCGTAGTTTAGTATTGGATAAAACAGATAAGGAAATTTTGATGACGGAAGACATAGAAATTTTGGAAGAAACTGTTGAACAAATTGATTATAATTCAATCTCTGCGGTTACAGAAAATCTAGATAAATCGGAAAGCAAAATTGTAGTAGAAATGGATGTTTTAGAAATTACTGCTGAAGTTGAAAATAAATCTGTCAGTGGCCAAGCAAACTCAGAGACTGGAATTCTAGAAACAATGGATATTGCTGAACAAACTATTGAAATTGAAAAGAATTCTATCATCAGCCCAAATATGCCAGAAAATTTAGATGAATCAAACATTTCTAAAGATACTTTTAATTGTATAAATGAGGAAGAGCAAATAATTGAAGACTGTAGTAAAGTAATGGATAAATCAGACAAGGAAATTATGGAAAATGTTATCACAGAAGAAATGGAAGTATTAGAACAAACTGTTGAACAAATTGATTATAATTCAATCTCTGCGATTACAGAAAGTCTGGACAAATCAGAAAACGAAATTGTAGTAGAAATGGACGTTTTAGAAGTAACTGTTGAAAATAAATCTGTCAGTAGTCCAGCTAAGACAGAAAAAGAAATTGTAGAAGCAATAAATGTTGTGGAGCAATCTGTTGAAATTGAAAAGAATTCTATCATCAGCCCAAATATGCCAGAACATTTAGATGAATCAAAAATTTCTAAAGATACTTTTAATTGCATTAATGAGGAAGTGCAATTTATTGAGAATTGTAGTAGAGTAGAGGATCAATTTGAGGAGGAAAATATTGAAGAATCCGTCACGGAAGAGATGTCAGTAATGGAAGAAACTGTTGCAATTGTAAACAAATCAATAGTTAGCCCCGTTGTTACAGAAAATCTAGATAAATCAGACGAAAAGATTGCTGAGTTATTGGAAAATGCTAAAACTTTAGACAAATCAATTATTAATCCAGTTGTGTCAGAAATAAGTGACTCAAATCCTGATTTGTTTGATAAGGCAGACATGGCAGTCCAAGAAGAACTTCATAATTTAGATTGTTTCGAGGAAAATGAATTAATTTCAGAGTGCAGTGAAATTATCAATGAATCTATAATAAGCGCAGTTGATTTAGAAAATCCTGCTGAAAGTTTAAAGAAGAAATTCGACAAAGTTGACGTTAAGATTACAGATGATGTAAATAATTTAGATGTTGATCAAAAAGAATTTCAATTGAATGAAGATTTAGAGAATGACCAAATGATTGATGAATTTAACCAGGAAATAATAGAGACAGGCTTAACGGAGGATTTAAAAAATACTGAAGTATTGGATCAAACAGAAGAAAATAAGAACACATCGATCAGCAATGTAGTTAAATCGAATGTTTCAATTGTTGATAATTTAAGTCAAAATTCTGTAAGTAATGATGTTGTAGATAATCGCGAAAAACTAAATCATACAATCGAGGAAGGCCAATTAACTGTTAGCTTAACTGATAATGATATTGTTAAACAAAATTTAGAGGAAGTCAATCAACTCTCAACAATGGCGTTTTCCAGTGAATTTATTGAATCGGATTTTTCTTTGATAAACAAAGATGGAACAGAAGACATTGAAATTCCTAAAGATTTGAATAATCTTAATAGCATTGACGAAAACAATCAATCCGTTAAAGATAAAAGTGTGGTTATTGATGAATCAGTGAATGTAACAATTCAAAATGCTGTCACAGATGGAATGGAAATTTCAAAAGAAATTGTTGATGAATCAATTCATGAAAACGCAGAATTGTCTGAGGAGCTAAATAATTTAGATCGTATTAACCAAGAAGATCATTTCATTGAGGATTGTAGTAAAATCATTAATAATCCAGAGGATGAAATAGTTGAAGAATCTGTCATTGAAGAAATCGTTGAAATAGGTAATGGATTCGCTGTAACAAAAAGTCTTGATAAATCAGAAAATGAAATTGGAGTAGAAATGGAAGTTTTAGAAGTAACTGTTGAAGGTGAAAACAAATCTCTCAGTAGTCCAGTTAGGCCAGAATTGGAAGTTTTAGAAGTAACTGTTGAAGATGAAAACAAATCTGTCAGTAGTCCAGTTAGGCCAGAAAAAGAAATTGTAGAAGCAATGGATGTTGAAGAGCAAACTGTTGAAATTGAAAACAATTTAATAATCAAACCTCTTGATCTAGATGAAACAGATCAACGTACGTTGGATAAAGAAGAAGAAGAAGAAGCAGAAAAAGTAGAAGAAGATACTAATAATTTAAATTTTATTCACGATGAACTTCAATTAACTAAAGACGTTAGTATGGTTATTGATGAACCAAATAATGATATTGTTGAAGAATCTTTCACAGAAAATATGCAAGATATGCAAAATAAAATTAAATCAATTATTTCGACTGTAGAATCGGATAGTGAACCTTTAAATGATTCAAATAATAAAAAGTTTAACAATGATTCGTTATTAATTCATAATATTAACAGTTCTATCGAAGAAGGACAACTAGCGGTGAGTTTAAATGATAAATCAGTAAATGAAACGATTAGCAAAGAAGAAGATTCGATTATTTATGAAGTTTCAAATCCAACATATGATCTGATTAATAAATCAATCGTAAATTCAGTTCAAGCGGAAGAAATGACCGATAGATCCATTCAAGAAGAATTGAACAACGCAGAAACAGAATACACGACTAATCCAGAAGAATTGGTCAATACAACTGCTGAAATCTCTGTAAGTGAAGAATTACGTGTAACAGATGACACAGAGAAAACCTTTAATGGAAAAGATATGACAAATTATATTGGTTTAAAGGAAATTATGAATACTCCAAAATGTTCAAATAACTTGGATGATATGAAAGGTGTTAAAGAGATTTTCAATACTCCACACAAAAATGAATTAACTGATTTGCTCGGTGTTAAAGAAATGATGAATACGCCATCCAATAATAATAATGTCAATTTAGTTGGCATCAAAGATATTTTTAAAACACCAAAAGATTTAAATAATTTAACAATGTTCGATGGTGTCAAAGAACTGGTAAAAACTCCAAAAATAAATGATAAAACATTAAATCTGACTGGTATCAACGAACTGCTTGCCACACCCAATCCTATAAATGGAAATGGCAATGTCAGCAAATCTGCAACTAATGATAAATCGAAATTTAAAAATGATTTATATAAAACAGCGATCAAGTCTCAGCAAGTGTCACTAATGAATCGATACAATAAACAAGAAAATGAGAAAATTACTGAGGAAAGTGTTTGTGAAACTACTGATTTAGAACTAACAAAGGGATCAAAGAGTTTTGCTGATGATGTTGCGACAATGGAATCTAATTTTTCCTCCAATAATTCACCAATAAAAAATCCAAATACTGATGCAATAATGGTATTAGAAGTTAGTGGTAGAAGTATCTGTTTATCTACATCCATAACTGAAATAATGACGATAGAACCAGAAGTGAAACAACAAGAAGCAGATGATGATTGTCCAGGGCAAATTAATATTGAAAAAGATGTGAAAACAATGGATTCAATAGATAATAATTGTGACGCAAATAAATCAGCTGAAAATCTATTTGATGAATACATAGGAAAACGAATAGTTAAATATACCTACGGCCGTAAAAATAATACTCATAGTGCAGAGAAACAATTAAATTTGACAGCCGATCCAAATGTTACTCTGGATTTGCCAAAAACTGATATTGAATTGTGGTTAAATTCGGTGGCATGTAGTACACCACAAGCAAAGGTAGCAAAACCATTATTCTTTGAAAAACGTACAAATCCCACAACACAAATTTTGTCATCGTTTTATTCCAATGTGACATCATCCAAAAATGAAACATCGTTAATAAATCAATTAAATGAAATGCAAGATAAAGTCGAAAATGATGATGTACTCGAGAAGTCAGTTATTAAGGAGTTAAGTAATCAAAATCATTTAGGTGATAGTGAAAAGGAGAAGAAAATCAGTGATAATGAAGATGATGAAAAGAAAGAGGAAATACCAGTGACCGTAGCAAGTGGCCGTAGTCTCCGTATAAGGGGTAAAAAAGCGAATCGAACGAGTGATTCGATAAAAGTATTAAAAACGAAAAAGATTAAGAAAAGTGTAGAGGAAAAAGTTGCTGAAGTGAAATCTCCGAACGTTGATGATAAACTATCACCGTCAAATAAAACTAAAAATCCTGTTTTGATAATCGAGCCGGTAGTTCAAATTAAAAATACCAATAATGTTATCACTGAAGAAGTCCCTGTAACAGATAATGTAGAAGTAGAAGATGATAAACCAACAAAAAGATCAAATCGCAGAAATAAAATTAAAGATGAAAAGAAAGAAACAACTGTTAAGGCGACAGATAAAGAAAGTCCAAAAAATCAAAAAATTAGTCGTAAAAGATTAAATGATGAGCAGAATGTAATAGCTGAGGTTGATACGAATACTGGTCTGAACGATATTCCAAAAGTCAAAAAATCTCTTCGAAATAAAATAAAAATTCAGCAAATTGACGAAGAGTTGATAATACCAAAAATGGAGATAGTTAAAGTTAAAACACCTGAAAAATCGCCAATTAAAATAAAATCAAAAGAATTAAAAATCATATTATCCAAGGGTAAGAGAAGTCTTAATAACTCTCAGGAAAAATTAAATGAAGAGAATGCAAAGATTACTAGCCCGTCAACACATAACGATTCAATTGTGGAATCACCCAAAGATGCAAAAATGCACAAAGTAAAAGAGCTTCCACAGAAAAAACAAAAGAAAAATTTGGTTAAATCAGAAAATATAACTGAAATTCCAAATAATGAGCCAAGTTCACCAAAGCGAAAAGCTGCACGTAAAAAAGTAGAAATAGTCCCAGATTTTGCTGAGGAACAGAAATCAGACGGATCACAAAGACCCAAAAGATGTGCAACCAGCAAACGTTTAATAACTAATAATTCTACAGCGAAGCAAATGAACGAAGAGGCGTCTGAAAATAGTTTGGCAACGCCCGATGAAGATCAAACTCGAAAACGACAAAAAAAACAGAGTAGACAAGTTGATAATGAGAATTCAGATGCTTCAGAAGATAATGCACCAAAAACTAAATCAAAACAAAAAAAATCTGCCACAATTGAAATTAATAATTCGGTTAAAAAAAATAAACTTGCCAAGGACAGCAAACAAATTACTGAAGTGGAGCCGGAGGAGCCAGCTAAGAAACGTGGTAGAACAACAAGATTACACTCCAAAACTGAAGAAACCATAATATCAAGCACTACAAATAAAAAAACTAAATTGCATGCTGATGCAGAACAATTAGAATCAGAAAGTAATGTAACACGAACAAGATCACTCCGAAACGGAAAAAATGTAGTGAGTTATAGAACTTCCCCAGACAATATTTCGCCAATTAGCAAAAATTCACCAGATAAAGACTGGAGCGATAAGGAAAACAATAAGCAAACAACAACTGGTCGTAAAAAAGTTGCGAAAAAACCGACATCCGAGAAGAATGAGTTGTCAAAAAGTTTAATTAAAGCACTTCCTCAGCGTAAATTAACCAAACGTAAAATTTTTCCGGAAGAGAACAGTTTGGTTGAAGATGAAACGACTGAGATTAATGTAAAGGAAATAAAAAAGCAAAAATCTGATAAAAAGTTGAAGGAACAAGAGGTAAGTAAAGATGAAACAGAAAAAGAAATTGCTAATAAGATTGTGCCAAAGCGACAAGGTAAAAGAAGCAAAGAAAAGGAAAATAATTCTAGTGTAATTAAAATCGTTGCTTATAAAGAGGAGAGTAACGATCAGTCAGTAAGTAAACTGGAAAAAGAGGAAATTACACTGGATGTACAGAAAAAAGGTCGTAAAGTGAAAAATAATGTATCAAAGGAGAATATTACCATCGAAGTGATACCAACAGCAAAAGTAACAAAAAAACAAAAATTACCAACAAAAAGTAAGGAGAAGGAAAATGTTTCAGAGAGCGAGAATACGGATGTTGTACCATCCGGACGTGTAACACGAAGTCGTTTTAAGTAAAAAAAATATAATTCTTTATTTTTATTTTTTTAAATGAATTGGATAAGTTGTTTTTTTTATATTTTAATTATTTCTATGTACAATTTATGTTTTTATATTTTTCTCCATTTGTTCTATAAAATATATTTATCAGAATAAAATATTCTATTTTATTTATAATAGATGTCAGTAGAAGCGGATATGTTGATTGGGTTCCTCCTTTTTGTTTTTTTTTTATTCTCTTTGCAAATGTGACATAAAATTTTATGTAAATACAACATAAAAGTGTCACTTCGGTTATGCTTTAACTCGAAAAACGAAAATTAAATTATCTAAATATGAAAAATTCAAATTAATTAAATCAATAAAGTTTTATTAAAAAAAAGAAAAGGTTTTCTTTTAAATTAACAAAAAATTTACGAAATTCTGAATGTCGTTTTATCTGATTATAAATTTCCTAACAATGTTTCTACAATTCCTGTGTTACTTGACAAGTTTTTTATCATTTCTCTTCAATGTATTTTGGTTAATATTTAATGTGACTAGTGCTGGTGTACCATGGATAACATTATTATTTTGTATTCTATGTATCGGTTCCAAATTTATTAAAATACGACAACCGTGCGAAAAACGTATTTTATCATTATTTGGTCAGGTGGACGGTTTATGTGGTGATGATACGACAGAGTATTTATTTTGGCCAATCGCAAATAAAGGTGGAGACTTTGATGCACCGGAAAATTCTGCAGCAGCATTGAAAATGGTTTTTTTTATTTGTTGCAAATCTGTTTTTATTTTATTCATTTTGCCTTTTCTTTTTAGTGTTCAACATTTAAATGCAAAAATGTTTTACTTGACTTGGGCATCACAGAGTGTGGTGAATTAGTCATTTTAGACAGAAATACACTTGAAAAGGCAAACATAAATGGCCCGATAAGCAATTTACAATTTTATAATTTACAAAATATTAACATTTCTGAACATCATTCATTAGGGTAAATTAATTTTTATAATTTAATTACTCTGCCTTTACACTCTTTAATTATTTATTAATTCTATATACTCCATTTTTTTTTTTTGTTAAATTTAGTTCACAATTTCAACCAGAGAAAATCCTTACATTATCAAATCTATTAACATTATTGGAAATAAATGATTTAAATATATTTTTATTAATAACCGAAATTAATAATAAATTAATAAATCAATTAAAATTATTTATTTTAAAAAATAATAATTTTATTGATCGTATAATTATTTGTTGTAAATCACCAATTGTTATTTATCAAGTAAGTAGTATTTAGAGTAGTATAACTCGTTGTTTTAATTGTGAATTATATTGATTATATTCGGTGGTAGTTTTTTGAGTTTTACAGTCAAATATCGCGTTTTTTCTAAATAAACTACTAAAACGTTTTTATAGAAATTAAATTTCAATCAAATTCCTATAAGAATTCGGAATTAATTAAAAATGTCTCTTATTTTTTTATTTAGTTGCGTAAACAATTTCCGGAATTAATATGTGGCCTATGGATGGATAAATCAACGATGCCAAGTAAAATAACATTTTTTAAAACATCTCCATTGTTAACAACATTATACGGGGCATTCTTTCGTAATATTATATCACCAGTTATTGGAAATAGTATTGTTTTTATCAATAAAGATGAATTTAACAAGTAAGTCTTATTTTTTTGTGCAAATAAAATGTGAATTGTATACCAGTATACCAGTAGTAATTGTGTATATTTTAAATAGGAATATATCAGAATTATGGCGTAATGCAGGTGTACGTCCGATTGTATACTTTGTTAATTCACCAAATGAAAAACGTTATTTTCAGCAAGTGACTAAAACCCAATATATAACCGATTCATTACGTTCAGAGCCACAATTATTATTAAAGAAAAAAATCTTTTAAAGAAATTTAATTAAATTATTTTGTATAAATGTGTGTATATGCGTCTGTGTTTGTTTGTCTATGTGTGCAAGTAATTAAAATTAATTAAATTTAATCGAAAGCATTTAATAGAGAAAAATTTATTAATTTATTTATTTATTATTTTTGCGTAGCTTAAAAAGAATAAAAATGCCATTTATAAGATTTATTTTTCTTTTCTTTATCGATAAGGGGACGTCCATAAATTATGTAAAACAATTTTTAGGTAATTTTTGACCACCAGCTACTCCCATTGACATAATTAATGGACGTCGTCCTATAAGAAAAGAATAATTATTTTTATTATATTTATTAAATAATTCTTTTGTATTATTTTTGTTGCTTATATTAAATTGCAATAAGAAAAATCATATTTAGCTTTAATTAATTGTCTCTTCAGGTAATATTTTTATAAATTTATGTTTAAGTAAGAAGAAGAAGAAGTAAAAACACACCGTGAATTATGTACCAAATTTTGTTAATTTATTTATTTAAAATTTTATTGTTTTTAAATTCAATAAAAATGATTTTTTTTTTTGTTTTTAGCCAAAGAAAATTTAATTGTTTAATTTTTTCCGCAAGAAATTTTATTAACATCGCAGTTTGCATTGTAATGGTATTGTTACGGATGATTGGATTGTTATTGAAGCTCACAAAGTGATATAAAGGAAAATCTGTAACAGAAAAAATATAAATACAGGATAAATAAAAGGAAATTTTCAATGAATATTTATTAATTAATTTTCATAAGGTTTCGTGAAATACTTTTTGTTTAAAATCAATTACGCAAGGTAATTGTCGTTATAAATCTTTAACAAAGTGATTTTTGTTTGGCTTCACAGTAACATCTTATACAATTTCTATTAAATTTTCTATAAATACAAAAAAAAAAAAATGAGAGGTGTTTGCTAAAATATTTTGCAATGTAAATAAAGTTGAATATTTTTTTTTTGCAATGTAAATAGAGTCAGTTATTTTTTTCAGTTTAGTTAAAGAACACAAGAATAAAGTTGTGCATATATTATATATATACAAAATAAAATTATCGTTTTTCGGCTGCGTCCGTGGCAGTGTGCATTGTTGTCTTACGTATCCCCGGCTTGCTTTCAAGTTCGGCGGGGGTCCGTATTAGTAAAATGGTTTAGCTTCACATGCATAAAATCACGGTATATGGAACTGCCCTCTTTGGTCACAGGTTAGAGATCTCTCCCGATTTCTCTGCCTGTGGCGGCCGGGCCTTCCATGATGATTGTCATGGTGGAAAGGCCCGGATCTTAGAGCTGCAGAGTTCATCCATATATTTTTCTCCCTTTATGTTTAGTTTTTCTAAACAACAAGCCGGTCTATTCTGCGGGGGAATAGGCCGGCTCGGCTGGAGAATTTACCGTTAGGCAAAAATGCACAAAATTTCAGCCAAACAATAGATTTCAACAACAATAGCAGCAGACGACGACGACGAACAAAAGATATCTATATCTATTGTGCAAAAAAAAAATATTTTTTCTATTGTTCGCTAAACCATTGTCCTTTTATTTTGCTATTTCTTCTCCATATATATCATTTTACTTTTACTTAGCAAATTCTTTTAAATTTTTACATTTAAATATTTTTTACCATTTTATATATTTTAAAAATAATTTACTATTTATATAAATTATTATTATTTATATATTAAAAAATATTTAAATAATAAAAGCCATTTGCAAATAATTTTCTATTTAAATTATTAAATAATTTTCTATTTAAAAATAATTTAATAATAAATAACCATTGTGCAAGTCATAAAGGATTCGCCATAGCACGTGTATTTTGGAAATAACTTAGTCTATTTTTTCACCATATATTTATAAATTCTGTGTCCTTGCTTACTTAAGCGGCATTGACTTTGCAAATTTAATTATTTTTTTTTGCAAACTGTGACCAGCTTTGCACTTGTTTTCTAATTGTAAAAGTGACATTTACCTCGTGTTTACAAATAAAAAATATATACTTTTAATAATAATACATTTAATAATATAATATTTAATAATAATATTAAATAATGTGAAATTTTTTGGAGTCCACCTAAAGGATTGTTCACCATATTAAGTGTAATTAAAAAATATAATTAAATTAAATTATTTTCCGTATAATTAAAATAATTATTAATTTTTTCTACTTTTAGCCACCCAGCCACCCAAAGTTAAATAATCAATTAAATATAATATTATAATTATAAGAGGATTATAATTTTAAAATAAAAATAATTTTATATTTTCCGTTGTCTTATCGTAACCAGCATCAGCAAAACCCACCAACCATTGAGAATCATCTAGCAATCAAGTAAAAAATAATTAAAATAATTTACTTTCTGACATAAATTTATATGAAAAAAAAAAATTAAATTAATTAATGAAATTTCTTGTTCTATTTGTAGATTTAAAATATTTATTTGGAAGAAGTAACCAGTAACCACCGATCATCGCAATGCCGCCGCACAACAAGAAAATTAATTATTCGCCAGTATTTTGTGAAATCTCTTGGAGTCCACTTAAAGGATGGTTCACCGTATTAACTCACTCAGTGTAATTGAAAAGTATAATTAAAATTAAATTGTTTTCTGCATAATTAATTGAATCATTAATTTTTTCTACTTGTAGCCACCCACCAGCTCACCGTTGATCAATAGGTTAATCCATTACATGGCACGGAAAATCGAAAAAAGTTAGAATTTTTGTGAAAATAATAAAAAACCACAAAAATTAGATAAAGAATTATTTTTAATTGTATTTTAGGGACCAGATAGGTGACATTCAAACATGAAAATCTTTTATGCAACTTTTTTCGATTAAAGCAAATTAGAAACTTTGTGCCAATATTGGTACAGTGGGAAAAAATGGGTTTAAAGCAATGAAAAATTACATTACGTGGGATCCAAAATTTTTTGTCTTCTGTTGACTTACCGTAAATACCATCAGTATCAGCAAAACTCACCGACCATTGAGAATCATCCAGCGATCAAGTAAAAATAATTTACTTTCTGACATAACTATTTAATGAAAAAAATGAATTAATTTTTATTTTCTGTTTTCTTTATAGAATTAAAATATTTAATTTGGAAATGTATTCATTAGAGTATGACCACCGATATCACAAATTAATTAATTAATTAATTAGTCTCCAGTTCTCCAGTGAAGAATTTTTGACATTCCTTACATCGAAATATCTTTCATATTGATTAACTTTTTAAATTAAATAATTATTTGTATCATTCAATTACATATAATGTTAAAAAACGAAATAATCACAGTCACTTGTATAGATAAATTAAGAAAAATGTAATAATTTTTAGTTGGAAAAATTAATTGTAAAAATATTGTAATGGCCCACTATTTGCCCACATCAATATATTATCTAAACAACCATTAAGAATCCAACAGGCAACAGCAGATAATCAGCCAGAAATAAAACTACAATTTCGTTCGCAAGCAGTCGCCATTCCTTCGACTCTTATTCATGAGATAATTTTCGCCATTTGATTGAAGTAAAAATATGTAAATAAATTAATAAAAAATCGTATTCATATCTTGTAAATAATTTTATGTATTTATTATATATTTTGATTAATTAAAAAACGTAAAAAATCCATTTTATTTTGAAAATAAAGCATTTTATTTACTTGAAAAAATTTTTGTCATTTTATTTTTGCAAATTTTCAATACGAATAAAAAATTTACCATTGGTGAAGAAATGTGAAAAAATGTGTAGTACTAACCATTGGTTAAGTTTTGTAAAAAACTTGTGGTACTAACCATTGGTTAATTTAGTAAAACTTGTGGTA
This sequence comes from Ptychoptera contaminata, assembly GCA_963942525.1. Classification (NCBI taxonomy): domain Eukaryota; kingdom Metazoa; phylum Arthropoda; class Insecta; order Diptera; family Ptychopteridae; genus Ptychoptera; species Ptychoptera contaminata. The sequence goes on along the minus strand of OZ012639.1, from coordinate 2,793,580 downwards.
CTAACCATTGGTTAAGTTTGTAAAAACTTGTGGTACTAACCATTGGTTAAATATGTAACTATCGTGAAACTGAACCGACGAAAAAATTGCAACGACCCCCTATCCCCCAACTAGCTTTAAAACATCCAACGATACGCACAAAATTTTGCAAAAAGGAATTTTTTAACCAATTTTTTTCTTGGTAATATATTTATTTCTTCTCTACTTTTTATATACCCACCACCAACCCCATTATCTTCGCCCACCAAGTATACCGTCGTCTTGTAGAGTAATTTCACTTGCTGTGATTTTTAGCAAAATTACTTCTTTGATATGAATATCATTTTTTTTTTTATATAAGCGCGGACGACACGGTTTCGAACCAGAAACCTAAAACTAACTATTATAAATAGTTGAGTCTAGCCTTAACGACTACGGCTATAATGATTGGTAAATTGAAATGTTATCCTTGAGATCTTCAAATATTAATTAAATCAACTTAAAAAATATTTGACATTTCGTTTACTTATATATTTAATTTAATTAAATTAATTCCAAACACTTCGAAGAATAATTTCAATAATTCTAGTAAATCCTTGTACATTACCAGTTGGTAATTTCACTTGTATTCTTAGATACATAATTTTATTAATTGAAATTTTTATTACATTAATACCCGGCTTGCGTCAGGTACTTCAAAAAAATTAAAAACGATGAGAGTGGACACCCGGTAGAAACGTACTCCCTTTGGATCTTTATGATGCATTAAATAAGAAGCACAATGATATGCATAAACAGCGTTTGAGTGTATTCAAATGGATTGTTACATAAAAAACCGAAAAATAATTTCTATTTTAGCCTACATTTATTTTTTTAATTAATATAAATTCTTATCGCGATTATGATTGAGCTTAACGTTTTATTAATTTTCCTAATATGATTAATTGATGAGTAAAAATCACCTCCCCGCGGGAGTAAAAATTTCATTTAAATGATTTCGTTTTTTTTTTTTGGTTTCGCTGTTTTCTTTAAAAAGCTTAATGCAACGGCTTAAGATAAAGGTAAACGAAATAAGAGATAAGATTGATAACAGGTAAAACAGAAATTTAAAACAAAATAAATTATTCATTTCACACAAGTTACCGGTTTACCAGTTGATAAGTTAATTTCAAAGAACAAAAATGAATAAATTACTTTTAATTTTATTACAATTAGTTTGTGTATTTTCTGTAATTATATTTGCTGAGAAAATAAGTGGTAATGATTTTTCTCACGTGGAGACAATACCAGACGAACGTATAATCGGCGGTGGTCCAGCTGATATTGCAAATTTTCCATATATGTTATCGTTACGTCGTTTCGGTCGTCATCAGTGCGGTGCTGTTGTTATAACGAATTTTTGGGCATTAACAGCTGCCCACTGTTTAATCGGTTCATTTGCACCATTTCAAGTGTCTATACGTGGCGGTAGCACTAGCCATACAACTGGCGGTACAATATTCACTGTAATGGAAATGGTTTTGCATCCAGAATTTAATCCCTTCACAATGGAAAATGATATTGCTGTTCTACGTGTAAATGTACCATTTGTTGGTACAAATATTGCCGCAATACCATTAGGTGTACAAAGTACATTATTACCATCAAATTCAGTGGCTAGCTTCTCCGGATGGGGTGTTACCAGTGTAATTATTTAATTTTTAAATATAAAACCGATTTTACATTTTTTTTACTTTCTTTATTCATAGATTGGCGGCTATCTATTATCCGATAATTTAAATAATGTACAATTACAAGTGGTTGATTTTCAACTATGCAGCGAATTACTTAGCGAATTCGTCAATATAACAGACAGGTGAGAATTTACTAAAAAAAAAATAGAAATAATTAAAATTAATGAATTTTATTATTTTTAAAAACATTGAACACATTTTATTTATATATATTTTCGTTTAAATTTATTTATTTGTTTCATTCACTTAAATTAAATTAAATTAAAAATAATAATAATAAAAAAAAAATTCTTGCAGAATGATTTGTGCCGGTACCGGTTTTCAGGATAAATGTACCGGTGATTTAGGTGGTCCATTAATTATAAATGGACGTATTGAAGCAATTTCATCATATCATATTGGTTGCGGTGATTCTAGATGGCCAGGTGTTTATACAAGAATTGCATCAGCACAGATAAGACATTTTATTCGTACATATGCTGGGATTTAATTTAATTATTTTTTTTTTTTTTTTTATTAAATACAATTATTATTAATTTAAATAATATTTTAATAAAAATCCCCTGAATTAAAATTTTCTTTACTAATTTAAATTGTTTTTATTATAAATTTACTTAAATCCTTAATTTATTAATAATTATATGGGAAAGACAGTGATAATGATGATGACAATTTGTAATATGCATATCCATGTGTTGATATAAAAACTGACAAATGTTATTATTTTTCCAATGTAAATCACTATAAATGTTTTAATTAGTCACTTTGTATAGGAATATTTTCTATTTCTAATCAACAAAACTACAGGAATGCGTCCTTTTTATTATTTATCAAGTTTATTATCATCATCATCATCATCAGTATTTCATTTTCTTTCTCCTCTATCTATCTAATTTCAATTATTATTATTATTATTATTTTAAATTATATTATTGGTTTTTCTTTTTATTATTAAATTACTTTATTGCGTTTTAATAAAATAAATTTATTTATTAGCATTATTTTTTTTTTTTGTTTAATCTAAAAATAATATATATATATTCTTTTTTTTTTTTTCCTTTTAATTTTATTATAAAAAAATAAACATCTGACTTGATTTAAACGTTTTGTTAAATATGTTAATTACTTTACTGTTTTTAATTAAATATTTTCAAGAAATTGTACAACTATTCTTTTCCGGTGGATTACCATTTTCCCTTTCAATTTGTAATAATAATGCATGAAATATATCAGCAACAGACTGTGTGCAGAAATAAAAAAAAAAATAATTATTAAATTAAATAAAAAGAAATTAAAATTAAATGTTTTACCTCATTCTGTTTAGCTGACGTTTCTAAAAAGGTTGCCTTCCACGATTCAGCTAATTTTCTTCCCTCCTCTGCTGATACAGCACGCTCTTGATGTAAATCAGTTTTATTACCAACTAATACGACGGGAACACTTAGCGTTATGTAATTAAAATCATTTAAATTATTATAATGAATAAAACTAAACAAAAACTAAAATTTAATATTTACTGTGCTTTTCCCATAACATCTAATAATTTTTCATAAATAATTTGTATAACTTCAAATGATTTTAAACTGGTTATTGAATAAACTAATACGTAACCATGAAAATCCATACTATATTGTGCAGGAAATATACTATATTCATCTTGGCCAGCTGTGTCAACTAATTTAACCTCATAATCAGTAGAATTAACTCGTGTTATCTTTGTAAATGCTTTTTTTATATAGAAAAAAATAAAAAACGAAAAAAAAATTAAACCGTCAATAAAGCAATTAATCATCAAACAATTAATTTCTCAGAATTCTTACTATTTTCAATTGTCGGATCATAAGAATCAACGAATTGTCCTTCAACAAACTGTATACTTAACGATGATTTACCTAAAATAATGTTATTTTTTTTTTTTTTGATGTTTAATTAAAGTAAAAATAATGCTCTTTAATTACGATGCACTAACCAACAGATCTATAGCCCATCATTGCAATATTTCTTTCCTTCGCTAATCGTGACATTTTTTTTTTCTGCGTTTAATAACAAAATTTCACTAAACACTGTACACAGACAACTTTGTAATTACACTGAATATATGTTATAATTACTTTAGTTTATGAAATTATACTTTATTTTAGTTTAAAAAAATATATATAGAAATAAATATAATTAAATAATTATATTATACAAAAAAAGATACAATTTAAATAAAACAATAAATAATTATATTTTTATAAGAAATGTCAAACAATACGACGCCATTTATTATAGTTTACATAAAACTTATATTGTTTTTTAGGATGCGACATACGCTTCTGCATAGACGAAAAATGTGAGCATTTATTTTAAGTTCAATGGAGTACTGTTTTATTTAAATCGAAAAAATAAACTTTTTTAAATTAATTATAATTAAAATATATAATTTAATTATTAAAAATAATAATAATTAAAATAATAAATTGATACTTTGTTTTCAAAATTTATTTATACAAATATAAACTTTTTTTAATATATAAAAAAAAATGGTACAGATCTTGTATTACAACATTAAAATAATGGAAACTTTAATATGGACGGAACATGTCAGTTCTTTTTGTTATTTTCTTCTTTTAATTATTAAAAAGATTCTTATAATGATTATTATTTATATTTATGGAATTATATAGATATAAATAAATTAATTGTACGCTTATTTAATAGTCTTCCTTTATATAAAAAAATTAAGGAAAATAATTTCATCGTTTTTTCTTTTCGCTGTTAGTTTTTTTTTTTTCTTTAATTATCAACGATTTGTTTTAAATTTAATTATTAATCAAGAACACTGCATTAAACTAAATTAAAAACAAAAAAAAAACACAATTAATAACTAAAACACTAAAAACTCGGTGTCTATAATTAAAAAATAAATTATTTAAGGCATTAGGAGCTCAATATTTGGTGATTGCATTTCAACAAATATCTGGTACTGTGAGTAAACACACATCCAACAGTATATCTACAAGAGTAAAAAGAATTAAAAATATCAGATATGAACAAACAATAAGAAAATCTAGTCGCTTCTTACATTGTATGCCATCCAGACCCAATTAACTAGACAAGCATAAGTTGCTTCAAGCTAAAATTAGATTAAAAACACAAATAAGTGATAAAGAATTTTAATTAATTAGATAATAAATCACTTACATAAATATAATAACCGCCAATTAGCCAGAGGCCGAAAACAAGTTGAAATAAAATACAAATAAATACCATAATTAACCATGGTAACATCCAGCCTCTTGTCCTAAAAAATAAAATACATTTTTAAGTAATTAAAAATCCTTTTAAAATAGCATAAATAATTTCTTACGATGTTTTAATGCCGACATATAGTAAATATGAGTCAAAAATTAATAAAATAAAATATGAAATAAATAAACCGCCAACAATTTTCATTGAATCGCGAATATCAGTTTCGAATAGTGGAGAATATAATTGTGTTGAATCACCACCAGCCAACATATAAGATATCTAAAAAAAAATAATTATGGAAATTAAATGAAAAATATTTTATTTATAATAAATAAACTTTATTACCATTGTGATCAGCACAACTGAAATTGCAGCTGTATAAACAGCAATTGCATAGCTTCCACTTCGTACAGAATTTGTCCAGATACATGGTGACCAACAGGATTCTAACCAAACCATTATTTCTTTTCTTTTTTATTGTTTATTTATTTTAAACAAAACTTTAAATAAAGAAAATTCAAATTAATTTTAATTATAATTAATAAGAAAAATTTTTAACATAAATAAATAAATAAATGGAAAAATTTCAACAGAATTTCAATCAAAAAATTTGTGCTACGTGAGAACTGTCTCGTTATGCATTTACGAACTGTCACTCAGTTCTCTTTTCATTTAAATTTATTTTAAGGAAATATAAACCTGTTTACTTTTACCAAAAATTAATTTAACATTTAATTAATTAAACATTTTAATTAATTAAAATACATAAAAAACTTGATCATTTTTTGTATAACTAGAAAATTAATTATGAACATGACGTAGGCACGCCCAAAATTCCACACTTGTTGATTCACATATATATTTATTATTATTATTTATTTACCTTTTAATAAATTAATTTATATAATTTTTTAACTATAAACCTTCACTTGTTCCTTTCTAGCTACTTATTTATCAATTAAACTACATTCAGAATAATAATTAAAGGTATAAAAATTATTTTTTAATGAAAAATATTAATAAATAAATAAATATTATTTGTAAACAAAACAATTAAGCTTTTTGGGTGTTTAAAAGTATTTAATTTGTTTTTATATTATTACTTACTTCAATGGTAATTACTACCAACCTAATAAAATATTAATACACTAGAAATGTATAAAGTTTGATTATTTTAAAAAAAACTTTGATTTGTTGGTTGAGGTTTGTGTAATGACTAATTATTTAATAAAAAAATTAATAATTATAATTAAAATAATTTTTATTAATTAATTTACAATTATTTTATTTATTTATTTATATACTTTTATTTATAATTAAACTAAAATATTAATTAAATATTTATATAGAATTTTATATGTTTTACTGGAATATTAATGATTTTCTTAATTTCTTTACACATAGTTTTCTGGTAAAAATTAATAATAATTATAATTGATTAATAATTTCGTTATTTTATCACATGAATTATATATATCTTCTTCTTCTTCTTTAATTTTTAAATAATTATAATGATTAATTTTTTAATTACATTGAATACAATAAAATGAACGACGACCCACACAAGTAGTAGATAAAATGTAAAAAAAAATAGAATAATTTTCTCTAATAATTAGATTTTTTTTGTTGTGTTTAGAGGTTTGAGATTTAATTAATTAATTATTGTGTTTCTGTGCTTTAATTACATAGAAATACTGCAAGAATAAATAATTAATTTTCAACAACTGGTTCCGTGAGTTTTGTTGCATACATATGAGATGTCTGCAATGAAAAAATAAATAATTAATAAAATTTATTGTGAAATAATAATTAAAATTTAATTTACTTTATAAATAAATTCGTATTGTTCTCTGGTTCGTACAGCACTAGCACGTCCACGTCTTATTGAATAGACAATTTGCGGTACATCTACTGACCGTGATGGCATTTCTAATGTTCTTAAAGCTATATCACATGCAATTATTGTACCTGTACGGCCAGTACCTGGTGAACAGTGTACTGTTAATGGTCTGCAAAGATTTTTTTATTTTATTAAAACAATTAATGCATTTTTAATTCAAATAAAATTACCCTTGTTGACGTTGCAATGACTTGTGTTTGTCCATTGAACCATCTGACTGTTGATCATCTATTGTTTTATTTGATTCTTCCGTATTATCATCACTTTGATCTGGTATAGTCATTTTTAGGTAACTTCTCGCCTCTAACAGCATACCAATAACACTTGCCTCGTCACTAGGAACACCTGTATCTGGCCATTGATACCAGAAATGCGTTATTTCACGCCATGTGCTTGTCAGCATATTTTTCAATTGTACCGATGACACCGCATATTTATCCTTAACTTCACGATTTTTCAACGTCACTTGGAAATCACCGTATAAACGATAACAATCCAGTACACTAGACGGTGGTAAATACGCAGCACATTTCTCAATACCACTTTCAGATAAATCCGTTGCCATAATGATAACTTTTGAATTATGTTCCCAAATCATACGCCAAAAATCAGCAACAGTATTTTCCATAGGCGCCTGACATGCTATATAATAATTATCCGTATCTTTAGGACCCTAAGGAATAAAAATTTCCTAGTTAAGTAACAAAGAACGAAAAGAAAACAAAATTCAAATAATTTCTTACCCGAACAAAATTCGCATTAATGTATTCAGTCTTCTCATCATTATTGATTTGCTTTAAGAATACTCTGGTCTCTGGTAATGGCACAACATTTGCATAACTAAAATAAATATAAAAGAGTTTTTTAAAGAAAATTATAAATTATTCACTAGAAAGAAAAAAAAAAACTATTTACCGATTTTTTCCTTCACAACCGACCGGAACCTCATCAGCTCTAGCTACAATCTGTGGTATCTCCTTAAACTCATCATAAATATCATTTTTATTTGTAACAAAAATTGCCAACGATGTTATTGACAAATTATTACCACGTAATCCCTATAATTTACAATATTTGAGTATTTACTAATTAAATAAAATAAGAATTTGTAATAATCTTACTGGATCTTCAAATGCAGAATTTCCATATGAACGCTTTGATAAACGTAAATTATTACCCTTTCGCCGAACACTATTATAAACAGAAACATTGTCTAAACTGTACGCATCCAAACCGACTGGACGACATCGTTGTCCGTAAGTTAATTGTTTTTGTCGTTTTCTCATTATAAACTACAAATAAATAAATTAAATAATTTAATTAATTAATTACTAATTAAATAATAATTTTAATTATAGACTTACCAGGACAACAACAAGTAATATTATAGCAACAATACCAATAACACTAACGGATATTGCAATAATAATATTCGAATCAAGGCCACCATCAGATTGATTTTTTAAATCATCAGTAATCGGTAAACCACTATTACTATCCGTTCCGGTTGTACTTTTTATTACCAAATCATCATTAAATTCCATTTCATCGACTGGCTGCTCCTCGTTAATAGTTTCGTGTTGTCGTTTACTTACATCAGCACTGACTGTCGTCACATCGACTTTACTTATTGTTTGTTCAACATACGTTGATGACTCAACATTTAATTTATCAATATTTGTGGTTTCTGTTGTATAGTCAATGGAATTCGTTGTTTCCATTGTTGTCGTTGTACTTTGAATTTTAATTATTTTTATTTCTGTTTCATTATTATTATTTGTTTTATTATTATTATTATTTATTTCGGTGGTTGTTATTAAAGGATCATTATTATTAAAATTATAATCATTTATATCAGTTGTTGTCTGTTCACTGATTTTCTCATTCAAACCAAAAACATCATTTAATTCATTAGTATCTGTTGTTGTTGTTAATACTGTTGTACTTCTTATTGTTGTCATTTCTTTATTATTACTACCATTTGTGGTAATTTCTGTCATAATCGTTGTTTCCTCTTCTTCATCATCGATATTCATAGTTTCTGTAGAATTTAATAAATTACTTTCAGTTGTCATTGTTAAATTTGTTTCAGGTAATGTTTCAGTTTCATTCACAATTTTTGTAATGTTGGAATTTTCACTATTTATTGGATTTTCATTTGGAATTATAATATTATTATCAGTTGTAGTCGGGATAAGATCACTTGTATCTTCGAGAAGTGTTGTTCCATCAACATTTAATTGTGAAATTGTACTTGTTTCATCTTGATTAATTGAATTTTTTGTTGTTTCTAAATTAATAATCACAGTAGTTGATGAGAAATCGTCATTATTTGGTAATACTGTTGTTGTTTCCTCATTATTTATTCGTTCTGTTGTAAAAAGTTCTTCTAATTGATCTATTGTACTTGTTTCCATTATTATCGGTTCATTGGTTGTCGTTGCTACTACATCATCCTGATTAATTTTTGTACTAATTTCCATTTGTGATGGTTCTGTTGTTGACATTATTATCGCTTCAATTTTATTACCACGTTCTGTTGTCGGAACATTTTGATTCATTTCTAAGTCACCATCATTATTAATCAATTCACTTTCTTCAATACTCTCATGATTACTATTTTTTGTATTTATTTCACTTGTATTATCCAGCGTCTGTATTGTCACATCAATATTAGCAGCGATTGTCTTATTTTCCTCTTTTGGTAATGCATTCTCATAGAAAAATGTATCATCGTGCTTTGTTATTGATTTATTTAAACTGGATGTATCATCATCAATTTCAACAATGTTTATCTTTGTATTATTACCTAAAATCTCCTCATTTTTATAATCAGTAAATGGTAATTTTTCTACAGTAATCACAGACGATGATGTATCACCAATCTGATCATCGATATTATTTTTATCAAATGGTGGCGGTGAAGTGATAAATATATTATTTATTACTTTACTTTCTGAACTTGTCGCATCCCCAATTGTATTATTTACTTTTATTAAATTCTCTGTTGAATCAATATTACTTGTGTCATCTGACGGTTCAATGTTGGCTGTTGTTGATGTACTCTCTGCCACACTTAAATACGTATCATTTGTAAATTCATCATTTTTCATAACAGCAGCCCAATCAGCTAATACTTTCGTTAAAACTGTATCATTTTTATTTATATCCTTTGATTCGGTCACCATCGTTATATTATAATATTGTCCATTTTTCTCTTTATATTGATCGACACCCTTCATACTGGCCAATGCCCATACCTCTGCCGTATTTGGTATTGATAAATTCATAAAATTTTTATTAAAATTATTATCATTATTATCATCTGTATGTAAATATTTGCCACGTTTCTCTGTTGTTTGATTAATTATTGTTTCTGGTGTTGTTACTGTTTCAATTAATTCCTGGTTTTTTATATCATAATTATTATGCTCTAATTCAGCATTATTATAATAAATCGATGATATTTTCTCATCCGTTTTATTCTCATTTATTATATTTAAATTATTTCTATCATTTGTACTATTATTATTATTATTATTATTGATAATATTTTCATCATTTAATTTAATAAAATTATTTATTTCTTTATTTATTATTTGTAAATATTTTTTATGTTCATCATCAAAGTGTGGTGTTACCGGTGTTGTTAATAATAAACGTTGAAAATTCTCCTCATACTGTGTCTCATCAATATTTTCATTTATATTATTATTATTATTATTATTACTATTATTATCATTATTATTATCAACAGTTTCTGTATCATTATTATAGTTTGTCATGTATCTAAAATTAATAATAATAAAAAGGAAGAAAAAGAGAAATATTATTAACAATAAATATATAAAAATTAATTAAAACATACTTTTTTATATCAAAATGATTAGTTTCCGTTGTTATTAATAATGGATTATCACTTGTAAATGTATTATTTGTTGATTTTATTATCATTTCTGTCGTTGTTTCTGTATCTTCATCATAATTATAAATATTTGTTAAATTATTATTATCCCTTTTAATAACATTACAATGTGTTATTGTTATTAATGATATTAATAACAATAATAATAATAAAATATTTAATAAATAATTCATTTTATTGAAATATTTTAATAACATTTTTCTCGCATTTTATATATATATTCTTTGATTACTTTTATTTATTTATTTACTTATTTTTTGGTGTTCTTCTGTGTGTTTATTATGCTCTGTAATAAAAAAATAATTAATTAATTAATTAATTTGCTAAAACAAATTCCACCTGTTTTCAATTCAACAACAGAAAAAATAATAAAATAATTAAAAATTCTTAAAACAATTTAATGAAGGTCATCCTCATCATATATGCACGTCTTTGTAATTATTTATTAATATTATTTACATAAATTTATTTATTATTTTTAACAATAATAATAATAATTAATTAAATAATTAATTAATTCAATTATGTAATAAAAATTAATTTAATTACAGGGGCAACTAATATGAAATTTGAAATTAATTCTTTGGCATCAATATTTTGGTTAATTTATTTTAATTTTTTTAATTGCAAAATATTTAATTAATTTAATTATTAAACTTTCTTTTAACAGGAATTTGTAAGAGAAGCAAGTAAAGATGATTAAATTCAGAGAGAGAGATTTACCTGAAGAAAATACCCACTGGGTGTTTGCTTGACTAAAATAGTTAATTTCTTTGTTTTAAAAACCTTAAGTGATGCATATTTTCGCTAAATTACAACGTTATTGCCTTAAATAAGCATATATTAATTAAATTATAGTTCTAAACAACCCTAAAAGCAAGATAAATTACACTGAAATCACTCAATAATTAAAACTACTGTGCTGTGAATTTGAACGTTTTTAACACTTGAAGCGGTCAACAAATTGACGGATTGCACTTTCTCTAAAATGTAATATATATTTTATCATCCTTGAAACTACTTTATAATATGGATTAATAATTATATTTCACCAACTAAACATCTAACCCGTCATTTTGAGTGAATTAGCAGAAAAAAGTGTAAAAACTAGTTCTAAGCTAAGGAACTAGTTCTAGCGTCAAAGAAAAGGAATAAATAACAAAGATTTATTAAAGAAGATAAAAAAAAACATTATTCATACTGCAATTATGATTAATTTAACAATAAAAATACAATAAATAAATTAAATTTATAAATGGTTAAAAACAGTTAAAAAAGCAGAAAATAAAACACAAAAAAATATAGAAGCTACTAGGCCGTAGCCACATATATGTATAATAAATGATGAAACGATGTATGTATGCCAGACAAGTGTAATTAATTTTTTACTTCTTTAATATTTTAATTAAAACATAAATAGAAAAACCGTTTCTTATTATCAAAATAATGTTTTTCTTTAATTTGTTTTTTCGATTAAATTAATTATTTTATATTTTTCTAAATGAAAAATCAAATCAAAATGAGTGAAACTTTGTGCTAGATTCAATGTTACAGTAATTAATTTTTGGCAACAATTAGATAAATATATGTAAATTAGTGTCAAATTTTACACCTTTTAATAATAATAATAATATAAACCACCTACAACACTTTTGTAATATAGAATTAAATTAAAATAAATAAATGTACATACGTAAAGTGTACGATAAAAAAATAAACACTTAGCTCAAGTATAGTCATAGTTTTTGTGTAAGAAAAAAGGGAAAATAGGTCACAGGTAATAGCAATTATAATTTTAAACAATAATTATTATTATTTATTCAAATTTTTTACTAATAAAAGAAATTTAAAACACTTAAATGTCTCTCCTAACCGAAAACAACGAATAAAACTGAATAAATTCATTTTATTTATTTATTTATTTATTTATAATAATCACGCGATATGCTATTATTTATAAAAATTATGTCGTGCTAAATTATTAATAAAAGAAAATATAATGAAAAACCTCAGGTATTATATGAATAAAAATATTTAAATTATTGTGGGTGGTTTTATTACTGGTGGCGGGCTAGCAGCGATAATAATAAATGAAAAATAAAATCTTAAATCAAGGATTTATTAATTTTCTAATAAAAGTAACAAATTTACGTGGTAATAATTAAATATAAATAAATTTCCAAATAAACTATGTAAGTCATTGAATTTATTATTATTAAATCTGTTACCACGTCATACACTGAATAACCTTTACCTGTGAACTTTATAAACATTTAACAGGGGTTTTGATTTAACACGTCCTTTGTTCTAAGTATTTTTTAGTCATAATTATAGTTCTTGTTCTTTGTTAGTATCTTGTGACACAGATTTATGCGTAAGTTTTTATTTCAAGCTTTTCCTAGCAATGTAAGAAGCAAATAAATAAATAAAACGAAGAGATTTCTAGCTGATTTAAGAAATGCATATTATTTCTACAATTTTAAAGCGGTGGAACATTAAAAGTACATCTACTTGCCATAAAAGCAGCTTTTAGTAATCTTTGTTACTTAATAATCCATTAAATAAAGTAACTAAACTCACTTACAGCACCTACTAAGGTAAGAAAAACAACTTAAAAGCTTTCATAACATCAATATAAAATACTTTTTAACAGCATAAATATAATTAAATAAAAAACAAATAAAAATATATAATTATTTCCGGAATCAACAAGAAGCTGAAAAAAGCTGTTTCGTTACAAGAGAAAAAAAAATATATTAATGAAATGGAAAGTCAGTTATAAAGTGTAGTGTTTACTTTGACTTAAAAACGTGTCTCGATCTCTTTGCATGCAATTTTCTGCTACAAACAAATATAAGAAAAATACAAAAATAAGATAATTATATTAAATATTTTCAACTATAATAAAATTAATAAAGATTATTTAAATAAAATAGTAGTTAGTTAAAGATGATAATTTTAATGCAAAGTGAATGCTTTTTAACTGACTACAGAACAGTTTCTGTCGAAAATCAAAGTGTAGAACTATAGTCACCTTTAACATACCACTAAAAAAAACATTGTCCTTCATTACAAATCTAAATAATAAATTATTTAGCCACAAAGACCACTTAAAACCACCGAATAATATCAACACAAAGAATAAATTAAAATCTCCACGAAGGCTATATATTTCATTTTTTATTTTGTTATTTAAATGATTAAAATCTAAAATTTTCTTTCTAACTTTATTACCTTAAATAAAATTAATTATTATTATTATAAATATTCCGTTTCTCTACATAATCCTACATAAGAAACAAATAATAATAATAATATGATTCATGTATTTGTATAATAGGCTAACCTGGTGCTGATTAGTTATGTATGATTGCTTTACTTATTTTTTTCTGTTATTTCTTGGTGATTGCTTTAAGAGTTTTCACAGTGTTTATACAAAAATCGTGATAAATAAAATAAAAAGAATAAAAATGTAATAAAATATTATTTGTACTGTTGCTATTACTGTGCATTGGGTGGTTACATTTACATATTATTGATTGACAAACCTTAAATTTTCTGAATCAGATTGTTTTCTGCTTTTTTCTATTAATTCTTTAATTCAATCTACTGTAACGTTACACTTTCCATTGTGCTGATTTCTTTAACACTTAACATCTAAAAAAAACGATAGACAAAATTGCTTATTTCGTTACAAATTCAACATTTTAAGTAATCTTTTTAATTCTAATAAATTTCACTGAAAATAAAACACATTTTGATTAACTTTTACACTGTTTATGCCTGCTTAGTGATTGTAAATTATATCTGTTGATCATATAATCACTTACTAGACTAGCTACAGTCTTTATAACTAACATAATTCCATTCAATATATCTAAAAAGTATTACTTTTAAACTATTAAACACTCAAATACATAAAAAGAAATTTTACATAATTTTTATTTATTTAATTAAATTTTTAATAATAATAAAAAAAACATAAACAATTTCTTTATTAATTGCATAACAAACGCTTTCAAATAGTAAAAACAATAAACCTTTTATTAGTTAAACCAATGTTAAATCAACGAATAAAAATTCACAAATACTAAGAGTAAAAATTACATTCGCATTGTATAATCTAATTTAAGTATTTTAAATACATTTATTATTCAATAAACAATAATAAAAATCACTAATTTCATTTAACATAAATATATTTGCATGTTTAAAGGTGATAAAATTGTTTTAATGCAAAAATTTAGTCGCGATTTAGCAACGACAGTAACAGCAACAGCATCACTTAGAAATTATTCAAATTTTTTACTCACAATAATTCTAAAAACGTAAAAAAAACTTGTTTAAAATAATTTAATTAAATTTATTCTGGCTTATAAATTGCTTTTTAAAAATAATTAAATAAAAATAAAGATGATTCTTAGTCAGTTTATATAGTGGCGTTTGTGTTCCTCTAAAAACACTTTGCTGACCGGCAATTCTACCCAAAAACTATGTCATGTCACTGGCAGTTTCTGTAATTTTTGAAAATTTTAATTACACTAACTATGTGATAAAAGCTTAAATACCAATAAAAGTAATTTTTTGTTATAAAACGGACATAAAACGATATATATCACCCTGGGTATCATAAATTGAAATAGATAATTCAAGTAAAATGACAAGTTAACTCGTCAGCGTTTAACAACGTTTGGGCATACAAAGACGTGGTAACTCATTACCAGTCAGTAAAGTGTTAATTATTTAGTCTGTGAGTCTGAAAAGTAACAAAATATACACTTAAAGCTCCCAAAATATCTCTAAAAACAAGCTTTTAAGCACAGACAACGAATATTTAAGTACTTCCAGTGAGTAGTCCCAGTTAAGGGGTATCGTAGGGTTAATTAATAGCAATTCGCCGGTAGAACTTGTGTCTTAAAGCATAAATCTTTAAATTTTATTAGCAATAAGAAGTAACATAATCGTAATTAAGATAAAAATAGAAAATATTACATATAAAGTCTTTTATTATTATTATTATTTAAATGTCTAAACATGACTTCAATTATTTATCTGGGAAAAAAAATAAATTAATTAAAATAAACAATTATAACGAAACAGTTACGTTTAATTAATTGTTTTTGCATTATAATAACAAAAGCTTCATTTAACTAGATTTATCTGATGTAATCACTTAACACGTATATATTGTTAGATAAAGTAATATTGTAAAAATACTCAATTAACTTTTCATTAATAATTTATAGCGAAAAATAACGTAGAAAAAATTCTTTAAACGATTTCCTGCTTTAGATCTATTTCCAATCATATTAGCCAAAGCAACAAGCTAATCACGTTCTAATAAAAGAAGAAAAAAAACAACGAAAACAAAGAATAATTAATTAAAAAAATGAAAATAAAATACATTTAAGAATTAAACAAACAACACAAAAAAACTGGACAACGGCGGAGATTCTTCTAAGAAAATAAACAAACGAGACAAAGTTCAAAGACACGAAATGACTGAAAATAAATAATAATAATAATAATTTTAAATAACCAAACGAAGCATACAAAGCTTAGAGTAGGTAAAAACCAAAATAAACTGGTCAAAATATGTTTAAGCTCAGCAAAATGTCTATTAATTTTGTTAAACTTTACTGGTTAAATTGCTTAAAAATTTAGTAAAAATTAATCTTGCTCTATTGATCAACAGTTGTTCGCTGCTTTAGAATAAAGAAAGTAAAGCTTTACAAAGCTTTTATCAATTCAAGATTAAATAGAAAAAAATATTTTAATTAAGAATTTTGAAAAGGATTTTAATTAATAAAAGGAATACCAATAGTATCTTTATCTATTATCTTGATGGTGCTTGTGACACGCTAATAATTTTACAAAACTCCAGGTAACAGTTAGTAGTATTTAGTATTCAGAACACCTCGACTTCTAGCATCAAAAGCACTCCAAAACTAAGCAAAATGCCAAAAACCCTATACTTTCTTCTTCTAAATCTAATCACAATTTAAAGAAACACTAAACTTTGCGCTACATTAAATTACTTTACAAACAATTTAATCTAACAATTTATGCTTAATTAAACAAAATAAAGGTAAAAAAATCTGAATAAATAACTAACAATACAAACTCCAAGAACCAAGATAAATGAATAAAAATATTAAATTTAATTATAAAATGAATAAGAAGACTAATAAATCTTTAATCAAAAAAAAACTTCGCTTAAGAGAAATACATAGCCAACAAGTACAGTATCTGTAATAGCACCAATAGAAAAAAAAACGCAACATAACTAGGCAACATAAAACCGGTAAACGAATTTAATAAAAATTTATTTTTAATGCGGTTTAATAAACAACAAACAAATAATACAAATATGACCTAATTTTAAACATACAAACAATTATTATTATTATTATTACAATTCAATATTAATTGTTTATTTTCAATTAATTGTACATTCTAATTATTACAATTAAAACATAATAAAACAAAAATGATTTTTATTATAAACATTTATGTTGGGAAAAGAAAAACATACAAAAAGAAATTGTCTACGGATAACGGATTAGTGCAAAATCAAATACAAATGCTAAAGCGATAATACCACAAATGAAACGCGTTTGCTTTTTAGTCTTGTCTTATAGAACTCATTTTATCAAGTAGATTCAAAAAATAAATTGACCTGAATTATATTTAAATAGAATGGAATTTCTATTTAAATTCCAAAACTCCAGAAGAGACTACTGATTACAAATTAAGTAAGTAACCGATCAACATCAAGACTTATCGTGGTTGCTTGTTTGAAGTATAAAAAAAACCTCCAAGACAGTGTTTTCCAAGCAATTTCTCAGCACTCTGTGATATTTCCAGCTGCTTCTGAAATTCTCCGATAAACTCCCGAAATACCTAAGCAATCTAAAGTATTATTTTTGTTAAATAATACAATAATAGACTGTTTATAGCTATATCTAAAAAAAAAGAGACTCAAGGATACTAGGCACAAAAAAGCATTACACGAATTTAATTCAATAATAATAAATGTCATGCAATGTCCATCACCTGACTCAACAATTAACACTTAGTCTAACACACTGTACAACGAACAACTACTCCCCCACACACATAATAATGTATTTATTCATTTTATTGTTCATGAAAATAATTCATTTTTTTTTTAATCAATAATTTTATATTAATTTCTTGTAATTAGAAAAAAAAATAAAAAAACGTAACGATACGAAACACAACACTTCTTCGTCTTGATTACATAATTAAAGATTTGAAAAATTGATTAAAGAAAAAAAAAACAACAATTCACCTTATCAGTAATGAAATAATAATAATTTTTTTTTTTTTTTCGAATTTAATTTATAATTTATGTCAAGATCAACAAAAACATAAAAAAAAAATTATAAACAATTAAAATTTTTAATTTTAATTAAATATTATTCTACCATAGAGAAAGAAATTAAATTAAATTAAAATTAAATTAAAATCTCATTTGATAATCTAGATTGGAAAAAACAAATGAAAACAAAAACGTATTGACAGAACCGTTTCTCTAGCCATTACAGTGTCTTAGAATTAACATATTTTACTTAGCATAAGAACTATTCAACTGGTTCCTAGTTACTATTTATTACAGAAAATAATCCTTATAATCTTTCGCGAGTATTTAAAACTAAAAATTCCAATAATTAATGTGAGAAAAACATTCATAAAACGTTCAAGAAAGAAAGGTAATTATTTCAGTAACAGCAATATTTCTTTTGATATTTTTATACCTTTACGTGACCGGGACAATAATACTTAAGGACATCAATACAAAAAAATAAATATCATATCCTGTTTAATGGAATATTTTATTTATTTCTTAAAATTCTTTTCTAACCTTCACCGACATTGAAAACAAGAGAATAACACAGAAAACAACACAGAAGAATACAGATACGCTTGTATGTCTCCACTTTGCATTATAATTTTAAATAAATAACAATTTTTCATTCTTAATCAATTAAATTAAATTATAGTAAATTATTTAAATTGAATTTACAATGATATTTATATTTATTTATTTATTTAAATATACAAATTTAGATGAAGAATTAATTCTTATTTATCCAGTAGAAATAAACATTAAATTGAAAAATACAAAATAATAAAGTGTTTACAAAAAATGTTAAAGCTACTAACTGCTTAACACCGATTATTCAATAAATAATTTCATTTATTTATTTATTTATTAAATTTAAAAACTAATAAAAATGCAATAAAAAATTTAGAAAATAATGCAAATTCTATGGATAATACATATATTTTAATTGAAA
The DNA here is from genome assembly GCA_963942525.1 of Ptychoptera contaminata. Classification (NCBI taxonomy): domain Eukaryota; kingdom Metazoa; phylum Arthropoda; class Insecta; order Diptera; family Ptychopteridae; genus Ptychoptera; species Ptychoptera contaminata. The sequence continues at coordinate 2,774,485 of OZ012639.1, read as the reverse complement.
TTAATTTAAACGTTTAAGTGACACAGAGAATTGAAATTGTTATCTTAGAAATTCGTTTTATATTTCTTTAATTAAAATGAATATTCAACAACAGAAAAGCAGATAAGTTTAATTAATTGTTTAGCAACATAATTAAGCAGCAGATTGTATGTTTAAAGTGAAGAATATACGTTGATAGATTTGAAATTAAAGCATCTAAACGAATATTCCAATATTTTGGTCAGTTTTCCAATTAAAATTCATTCTCATCATGTTTAGTTATCGCGAACTAGTAGCTAAATTACTATTTAAAACTATTATCTCAAGATACAGTAGTATTTCTTTGTAAATAAGACGAATCATTACTCCAGAATTCTCATTATTCTCAATCAAAAAAAAAACATTAAATTAATTTGCAATCAATGCAAAAATAAAAGAATAATAACTATTCAACGATTAGCCAACAAACAAGTCATAATTGTAGTTAAAAAATATATTTATTAATTAATAAAAAAGAAATCTCACTATGCACACCACCCAGGAAATAATAATAATAAAATTTTACAAACATTGATTAGAGATTTTAGCGTAATTTTTTTGCTAAACACGTCAATACAATAATTACAAATTTTTAATCAAAAAACAATAATAAAAAATTCTTTATTTAAAAAATAATAAAAATAATTATTACAGAAACATTAAACATTGATTACATAATCTTCATCATATTCATATTACAACATTAATACGTTTACGTAGAGAAGAATAAGTACAAAAAATAGAAAAAACTAATAACTAATAACAATGCTGCTTTTGTATTTTTATTTAATAAATACAGTAGATTCTGCTTAAGCGGGACTTAAACACTGGTTAATCTGTATAGCCGCTTAATTGGGATAAATCCTAAAGAATAAAACTAAAATCAAAAAAATAATGCAATTTATTCTACTTTTTCAGGACAATATTAGGTTCAATCAGGACAGTTTGGGTGACAAAAATGATTTTGTTCAGACACTTTGAACGAATTTGTTAATTAAAGTTGAAAGAATATTTTAATCGGGACAAATATGCCCTGATTAAGCACAATCTACTGTATTTAATGCAATCAAGGAAATAATGCAAATTTACTTCACTTTTTCGCTTCAATATTTCATTTAATCGGGACTGTTTGAATAACGAAAAATGATTTTCTTCAGGTAAAGCACTTTGAATGAATTTTTACAAGAAATTGAATTAAAGTTTAAAGATTATTTACATCCGGACAAATGGTACTAGTCTAAATGTATCCCGATTAAGCAGAATCTACTGTACTTAATACAATCATCAACAAAATTATAAATAATTTCTATTAAAAATTACAGCAAATATACCACGTGAATGTTTAATGTTTTTATTTTCAAATATAAAAATATATATATTTTTTATTTTAACGATTACAATTGCTACTCAAGGAGAACATTCTAAAATAAATAAATAATAAATAAATTTAAAGGTTGGTTGTTGACTTTTTTTATTTAATTTTACTAATAAATATATATTTTTTCGGTTTATTCATAGACAAACATGAAAACACCTCGAACTTCTATTTTAATCGTATAACAAAGAAGGTAAATATTTAATAATGTTAATTACAAAAAATAATAATTAAATATATCAATAAAAACTGATTACAAAGTACAGGTGAATATAATTAAATAAACTTGAATTTGGTTTTTATTTGCAAAATAATTAATTTGATTGAATGTCGTAGTGAAAAATTAATAATTATAAGATGATCAAATAAGATCTATATACTTTTAAATAAAAATAAGCTCTATGTTGTTTAAGAAATATATAGTTCTAATTTGATCACTTTAATACTTGGTTGCATAGGAGTTGAATGGACATTTTAAAGCAAGAATTCATTAAGAAATAGAAAAATCTATTGAAAAGTAAACAAAAATATAATTTCTTAACGTACTTATTCAAAAATAAATTTAATTTTGTTAAATATCTCCACACTATTAACACCAAAATGCATAAAATGTTAATTATCTGACGAATTTATTCTATTTTTCTTATTAACAAATTAACATTTTCACAATTAAAAAAGAATTTTCATAATTATTTTATAATCCACCGATTAACATCAATCTGTTAAGTAAAAGAGAGAAAAAAATAATTATAATACAGAAGAAGAATACAGGTAAAAACGAAGGTAATTTTCATATTATGCGAGATTATTTTTCCATTATTATTATTATTATTATTATTATGGAAAATGAAATTAAATTTTTATTTAATAAACACAACAACAAAAAAAAGCACAATAATTGTTTAAAACAAAAAAATGAAAGAAAAAGTCACAATTAGTGGATAAATGAGAATTATTATTAAAAAATATTAACGATCATACAGGTGAGTATTTTTATAGTGTGTTATATTGTGGGCGCCACAGTATTTAGCGCCATATCGCTTATGGTAATGTTAATTTACGTAAATTACATAAATTCCTATAACAATTTATATTACGTGTGGCTTCTATTATAAAAATTTACAAGAATAATAACCAGAAATACTAGAACTTAGAATTTCCTGAAGACTGATCGTATGTAATGAGCTAAATTTCCTTGCTAAACCATTTCAGCATAGTAGTAATAGTCGTTGTTCTTGTTACCAACGAATAAAACTAATTAAATATATTTTTTAATAAAAAATAAATTAACATAAAACGCCCACAAAACGCCACATATATCTCTGAAGATAATAATAACAATAATAATACGCCCCTGAAACATAACATAATTCATAAATTCTTTATTCATATTTAATGCGTTTAAATGTGAGAAAATTATTCCATTGTTATGTATTTATGCAAAAAAAACCTAAAATATTAGAAAATGAAATTTAATTTAAGACAATTGTTAATTAATTAATTGTTATTTATAAAGGTATTGTCTCTTGCATTCCATCTAAAAAAAAATGTGACAAATCGTAGAGTGATTTTCTTAACCAAAAAAAGCATCATTGAATCTCTAACCGTCCTTAAACCGCTTAAAAATCACTCGTACAAGGTAGCCACAATTATTCATAGATGATTTTTATCTTAAAAAATGTCACTTAAATAATAATAAATAAATTTTATTAATTTATACAAGAGAGAAATCAATTTTATTAAAAATTATTTTACCTGTTCAATAATAATAAAATTCTCATAAACATATTAGCTGTATTACTAGCAGTATGGACAGTATTATTTCTAACTAAAAATTTATGACTCATAAGCAGTATAAGTATTACCTGCACTTACACAATAATAATAAAAGTAGTACTTGCTGTTTATTGCTGATTTTTCTTTATAATTAACAAATACAAATAGATATTAAGAGTTTAATAAAGTAATTTTAAGTATATTCAATGGCAAAATGATAAAAGAAATTTATTTGATAAGAAAAATTGATATTCCATTGATTCAAAACATAAATATTTCTTTTATTAAAATTAATAATTATTCTTTATTTTAGTAAATTAATTAATTAAATAATATTGAATTAATTTCTAACGTCAAATACTTTGCTCTGCAATACAAAAATGGATATAAACCAATTTTTATATGAAATTTCAACAATTATTTGACAATCAACAGGTAAAAATATTTAAAAAAAAAGACAGGTAAGTAACTAACACTTGTACATAATGAATAAATAAATAAATAAATAAAAAAGAAACTTTACTACATTGAAATTTAAAATAAATATATATATAAATTATATTGTGTAAAATACTGCGGACATTACGAAAATAACTATGTTTACCTGTTTAACTAACACTAGCTTAATATCACATGGTTTGTTTTTACGATTTTTTACGTTTTTTATTTCGTTTCTTTTAATTTTTATTAATTAAATTAATAATTATTTGTTCAGAAATACGTCAAAAAAAGGAAAATCATTACTTTATTAATTTTATTATCATAATTTGTATTGTTTACTACAGGTAACCATTTATACGAAACCATAGCAACAGACAATATTATTTTGTTTTAAACAAAAATAAAAAAAAAAACAATTGCAAAAACAAGCATAATTTTTTTTTGTTTTATTGCAAAAATAAAAAAGTAAAAAAGCATAATTTCGTAATAAAGTAATTAAAAAAAAAATAATAATTAATTAATTAAGAGAGAAAACAATTAATTTATATAAATTTTCTATAGAAAAATAATTTACCTGTAGCGTTTTTTTTTTTTTTTGTTGTTTTCTTTAATAAATTATTTACTTTGTCTTATTGTATAAATTTTATTTCTTATCAAGGCCAGTACATCCATATAAACAGATAAATTATTCGATTAAAATCAACAAAAACACAAACACTGATTCACTTTTTTAAAAAAGAAAAAAGATAGAAAAATGCTAATCTTTAAGTAATTCTTAGGTAAAAAAAACTAGAAAAACGCTAATCTTTAAGTAATTCTTAGGTAAAAAAAAAAATAAGAATAAACAACACAAAAATTCACTTATTTAACGTTAAATAAAAATTTATTATTAATTATTTAATTAAAGAAAACACCTTTTTTGTTTGCCAATAAATTGATTTAAAATAAATAACAATAAACGAGAAATCACAAAATAACTAACATTAACTTTTGTGAAAGTCGTGCAATTGTAATAATAACTCAGCTGTTATCACAGGTATTAACAAAAACATAAAAACAATTTAATTAATTTCTCTATAAAAACAGAAAAAACATAAAACACTTTGCTTAATATAAATAAATTTATAATTTTCCCATTTATTATTATTTAGTCAACTTGATAAAGCACAATTTAAACTAAAAGAAAAAGCACGTCCGTACTCACTGACATATCGACTGAAAATGTATTTTTATTTTTAAATACAATTAAATTAATAAATATTTAAGTCGAAATATTTTACTTAAAAAAAATCGCGGCCATTTACTTGGTACATTTTATGCCATCTCCATCGTTATTATTTTCACTAAATATATATGTACAATTCTCTTGTTATTTTCATTTTATAAATACAAAACCGAAATCGATTGAATTGAGTCAATATACACACATTTGACTAAAGTTACAAATAAGCTTTTTATTTTTTTTTTTCGGTTTTTAATAGAAATTTTCTCAACATTTTATAAAAGTTTTTTATATATATCATTTGCTTTCGAGCGTGTAGTGTATTTTTTTATCGTAGTATTAAACATAAATATATAATATTTGCTGTAAATATGTATATCACTCAGGTGAGGAATGCTTACTTGCGCATACTTAAGCCATTCATACATTCATATATATATATATTTATTTACTAAACAACACTTGTGTATAAAATATAACAATACACAGTGTTTATTTATTTATTTATATAATTTAAATTTTCTATGTTATTTAGAGTCGAAAGAGCATTGAATGGAAAATTTAATGAGAAATAATAGTTTTTTAATGCATGCCTTAGTAAAGTGAGTAAAGTTTTAAACAGTTATATAAAAATTATGCTATATATGGCACAAAAAAAACTGCAAAAAAGACAGAAGAGAATATATATAACTATGCGAGTAGCAAAATTTAATTGCAAAAACTAAAAAAAAATTATTGCAGCAGTGTTTTGGCGCTTTGAAATTTATTTCTAATAAAATACGTGAAAAATACCTAAAAGATTTTCAACTGGAAAAACTCAATTAATAATAAAATTAAAGAATTAACATAAAATTACCACAAGAAAATGTAAAAAGTGCATAAAATGCATTTTACTTTAACATAAAAATAACAAAAATTTCTTATAAAGAAAAATTAATAAAAATAACGTTAATTTTGCACATTAATAACTAAAAAAAAATAATTAATTTAATAAAATGATTAATTTCTCTTTAATTAATTAATTAAAATTTAACTTATTTAACTAAAAAATTATGCAATAATAAAACATTTAACGTGAAATTATTAAATTATTTGATGCAATGTGACTCGCGTTACAGTAGAATTCGTTTGTTTTTTTTTGCTCTCTTTCCTAATATTTTGACATTTTCCGAAACAGAAAAACAATTGAATTATTTATTGAATTAAATTCGAGCAAAAATATCTTAGTTATATTTCTCAATAAAAATTTGTTAATACATTATTGTAATATTATTTGTTTTCTGTTAAATTTAAATTAATCTATCGCTGCTACATGGCATTAGAGCATAACGTTAAGTTTCGTTTATTTAATGTAAAAATTCGATTGTTTATTTTTTTTTTTGTTAAAGACATTAAAAACAATTGAAATTTCTATAATTAATCATTTGTTAATTATATGGCAACCCATCAACCTAGGATCAAAAAATATGAAAATTTCTTATATTTTGTGGGATTAACCAGCAAAACAGTTGAACAAAACAAGTAAAAATTATTAAATCGTACATAAAACAGTCAAATGTGTCTTTAATTTCTCTTAGATTAGGATTAGATTCAATTTAAGAAGTTGCTTTCTATCGATATTTCTAACCGCCTATCATCGGTTAACTGAATCATCAATCACTTAAATTCATCTCAAACAATTTAAATTAGAAAATCTCTTATTAAAGAAAAAGTGAAAAAATATTCAAAAATTAAACGAAAAAATGTCGTTAAAGCCGAATTACATAAATTAATTGTTTAAGAAAACGTGATTATTACTTTTAATTTATTTAATTAAACTATGCCAGTTGTATTTCAGTTAATGCTTTTTTTCTATTAATTAATTAATAATAAAGTGCTGAATTTTTTTTATTTAAATAAAAGATAATCAGGACATTTTTTTTGTGTGTTTTTGGAACTTCTTTTGTAAAAATAAATCTCTTAAGCAAATAAAAACTATTATAACGTAATAAAAACCGCAAGTTATATTTTAAAATTAATTAATTAATTCAATAAATATTATTTATTTAAAAAAAACACTGTTAACTCGTTGAACTAATTCAATCATAAATTTGCTTAATTTCTTTTAATTTAATAAAAAAAAATAAAATTAGAATAACATATGCGCTTAAATGCTGTTGGATTATATTTGCAATTTGAAATTTATACATATATACAATTATTTTACCGATAATAGAAAAATAATTACAAAATTTTATTCTCAATTTGTATTAATTTCACATCAACAAATGTTTGATATAAAACATAATAATAATAATCAAAAATTTCAATAGAAACATTAAATCTGCTGATTAATGTACATACAAAAAAGCCAAAAACACAATTTAAATACAATAAAATAAGCTAAATTAATTAAATTGAAAGTGAATTATTTGCTGTGATGTCAAAAAGGTATTAAAAATAAAAATAAAAAATTTCTAATAAAATTACACAGTTTGTATGAGCGGACAGTTTAATTGTTTACTTCTACCATCTGTTTATTGCCTTTAATTATTTATTTACATTAAATGTATTTAATTTCAATAAATAAAGTAATTTATTTTAATTATTTTAAGAAAAGCAAAAAATAAATAAGAAAACATATTTTAACATAGAAAAAATCAATAAAATAATAACAAACGGTTTTTTTTCGTGGATTATCTGTGTCAGATAGTGGAGAAAATCGTTTATGTTTTGTTTAAAAATTTTATGAGCACATGTTTTAATCGAATAAAATTTATTTAAAAAAAAAATGGATTACCTTTACTTCCGATGATATTTACAAAGCGAAAGTTCGCGTATTAATTTTTGTTGGTTTGTTGATCCAGTCAGACAGTAATCTTTTAATCTAGATAATTTAGTTGTGCACAAAAAACGCTTATAATTAATGCAGAATATTAGATTCTAGACAATCAGTAATAACAAATCATCTAGTGGATGATTGTCTAGCAGCCAAAGCATTCTTATAGAACTAAATAAATACCTAAGAAGAAAGAAATTGTAAATATTAGAATAAATATTTGTTTTTATCCACAGTAATTACGCATTACATACCTGAAGTAATAACATTTATACATCCGAGACAGGATTACACTAATTCACTACACTTCTTCCGCTTTATTAAATGCATTAAGGCATTTTGAGCACTTCATTCTTAACAAAATTTTCTTTTACAGAAAGAATTCTTAAAGAAATTCTTTCACCAATAATTATTAAAATTAAACAAAAATATCAACCATTGTGTCACGATTTTTTTTTTCTTCAATAGATTATCTTTTGTTTTATTTTGTTTTTCTTTTTCCGGAAATTTAATGATTCTTTGTGTAAACATACTTTGTGAATTATTATTATTATTTTAAACAATTTAACGCTATTTAATCGCACATGTAGTGCGAATAGTAATTATTTATTAATGTTTTTTTTGATAATTTTTTTGTAATAAGAAAAACAAACGTAAAGCGGTTAATTAAGTGACATTTCGCATATTCAATGGTACCGTTGGTAACATGCAAATATTTCTTTTATTAAAATTATCAAATGACACAAATGTTTATAAAATTTTAATTAATTAATTCACATTTGATGGGCGTTTTTTTTTTAATGATAATTATTAAAAACTAAATATTAAATTACACACAATAATAATATCAATAAATAATTATTTATTTAGAAATTATTTTTCTCCACTGAATAACATTTGTTTTTTTGAAAAATTGTATTTTCTTTTAAAGTAATTAATAAATTAGATTAAAATAAAAAATTGTTTAACGCGCAAATAAATTAATGAAAGTTTGTTTTCTCAAAAAAAATAAAATAAAAAAAATGTATTTTCTTTTTCATTTTGGATGAAAATGAAGATCATTTAAAATACTTTTTCTTTTCTTAAGAAATTTTAATGCATTTTGACACGAAACATGTGCTTTTGTCTTTTATTTGGCTTTATTAATGTCGTAGCCAACACAAAATGACTATTCTTAGATTATACGGTAATTTGATACAATAAAAATGTAAAAAAAACACTTACGGTAATTATTTTTAATATTAATTAAATATTAATAAAAAAAATGTGGAACGCTTCACGATTTTGCGTGTCATCCTTGCGCAGGGGCCATGCTAATCTTCTCTGTATCGTTCCAATTTTAGTATATGTTCTGCCGAAGCAAGAACGAATGTTAAACCTTTTCGACGGTATATATATGAATTAAAACTCCGACTTTACACTTGTGTTTTATAAAAATTTTGAAAAAGGTTTGTGTACTTACTAAATTATGGATATTTTTTAAAAGGACAAAATGACAAGGATTTTAAGATGTATCCTGCGAATGATTACGATTTATTTGTTTAAATTAATAATATTATTATTAATAACATAATTAAAAGAATACAGTAATTGAGAAATTTCTAACAATCAATCCTGTTTCAGTCATGAGATCAAATGTTAACAATTTACCCGCAATAATCACTAACGAACAAATTACAGTTGAATAATTTTATCAAAAAAATATTTTCTTAAAGAATTTCATTTATTAAACAATTAATTAAATATATTTTGTCATATTTTATCTTGTCCAGTGAATGGAAAATGACCTAGTCTAGTATAATTACAATAATTTCCAAAATATTTAAATAAAAAATTACAAAATCTATGCCAATGTTGACCAAGTTAAAAAAATGTTTTTTTTTTTTTTTTTTCGTAAATGACAATTTCACACTTTTGATTTATTATATTTCGCACTTTTTCTCTTAATTTATTTATTATAATCGCTTATTTAACTATAACTGAATAAATAAATCTTTTAATATTTATTTTTTCATTTTTAATTTAACAAATAAAAATAAAATTGTAATAATAAATTATTTTAAAATATTATATTCCCATTCGACAATTGTCAATTGTGGCTTAAATCTTTGCAGTGGTTCTGTAAGAAAAAATAAATAAAATTATTATCTAATAAATTTATAAATATTTTCTTAATAATTTAAACACACCCAACATTGAGTAACGTTGTTCATTCTGATATTGTGAATAATCTAAATTTTCTATTGAATTCAATTGTACTGCATTTGCCATTTCTGGTAACCAAATCTCATCTAAACCATTCTTAATTATTTGTAATAATTTTTTATATAATTTCTAAAATACAAATACAAAATAAATAAAATAAAATTTTTATTGATAATTAATTTATAAACAAACTTGTATCTCAGCACCAATCTCGTCGAAATTCATTTCAATTAATGCTTTATTTATATCACGTACATGATATTGTTGATCATAAATACGTTTTATTAATTTATATAAAGTATTTATTAAGGCAATCTCCTCAAATGGATTACCCTCTTTTAAACTTAATAATTTTCTTTCATGTTTTCGTCGATTTTTACTTGAACGATGCGATTTACTTGTACTATGTGTACCACTTGTGTAATTTGATGAATTAACACTGCTTACATCGGACATTAAATCAGATTCATCAACACCATCCTCATGTTCATGTGCAAGTTTATTTTTTTGCTTTAAACGTACCTCTTGCAAACGATTTTTGTACATAAAATATTGTTTTTCATCATCATTAATTGTTGCTAATAATTGTTGAGCGTATTCTAATAGGCTCTTTTTTATTACATCATTTAACAGATTGTCATTATTGCATAAACGAGCCTCATAAATCGCTTGTGAAAATAATTTTCCCTTCATTAAAACATCAACGATTATGTGTATATCATTTTGATATAGTTTTACTAATTCAACAGCATCCAAATGCATTTCATTTTCCTGTAAAGCAGCCACTAATGATCTAAAAGTAATAAATCCATAAATCATCAAATATATTAGCCATGAAATTATCATAATAAACACACTTACATGCTCAATTGCTTTAATTCATCATTTGTGTAGCCTTTACGATTTGCTAATGTTATGCAACGACGCCAATCAAGAGTATTTTTCGCTGTAAATAGTGCCTGCTGATAATCACCAACGCGTTCATACATTAAACTCGATTCAGCTAATTTACCATTTGTTCGTAAATAATCAGCATAACTTTGGCCAATTTTTTCACATGCATTAGCATTATGTTTATACAAAATTAATGCCTTCGAATACAGTTTATGCTCGACAATTAACTCTAAACATTCATTAAAATGTTTATCGCCACAATTAATTATATTCTCTAATGCTTTTTCATAACGTTTTAAATGCACATCGATTTTATATTTACGATAATTCTCCTCAAATTCTTTCAACTCATTTAAAAACGGAATGTACTCACGAGGATCCTTTTGTGATTTACTAGCAACAAACAATACCAAACCAAAATCATACATGCCTAGTGCAACGTTATATAAATCATTAACATCGACCAAGTATAATAAATATTTTAAAGCTTCCTCCGCCTTAATAGATTTATTCTGTTGATCACCAATTAATGACGATTCCACACGTTTTATGCACCAAATCAAATCCAAAGCATTTTCAATATTTCCACGCTTTACATGGCTAGTTATAATCGGTAGCATATAAAGAATCGTATCAATATCAGTCATTATGTCGCAAATTCTCTTGCACACAATATTCACCTTATTACTAACACTATATTCATCTGGATAATTTTGTGCTTCTTCTGATGTATAATTACTCGAGTACATTGTCTTTGTTACATCTTCATTTTGTAATTCAGATAAAAATAAATTTAACCATTGTATATTTCGGATATCCTTTAAAAAGAAATCAATTTCACTGAGAAACCTTTTCGGATTATTATCAACAATTAAATTTAGATTAATTCGTTGCTTTCGTAATAACTCAAATGCTCGCTTATACAGCGATGAGTTAAGATAATCAGATATAATGCAAAGGGACAATACACGCGATTGAATTGTTTCCAAATTGCCGCGTGGCATCTGTAAAATTGTACGCGACTCCTTTGGTACACAAACAATTAAACGGCCACCCCGTTCGATACGGCGTTCCGATACAATTGCATGCTTATCCAATCGACTAAATTTTATATTTTCAATTGTTGTAAATACAATAAACTTCTCAGTAATGAAAAACGATGTGACATCATTTACGAACTCTTTGTCATTTATATAAAGCGTTTGATTATCTGCCAGTGAGACTATCTTCCAATCGTCATTTATTTTAACACTCTGAACCTTATGGCAAAAGTTATCCAATTTAAAACATTTTATTAGAGATGCCAATTTCTTATTCCTTATTTCCAATTTATAATATATTCCAGTATTATCACATACCAAAAATTTATCTTTATCAATATTTGTTATGCAAGTAATATGTTCATAGAAAGTTTTCTTATCCAGAACAATAATTTTACATTTATCAAAAATGATCTCACATAGATAAATGTGTGACTGATTGTCAAAGGAACTGCATACAATCAGTAAATTTTTTGTTAACCATAACCAATGATGATAGAGAAGATTATTAATTTTAAAATCTTCATTTGACTCGAACTGGTAATGATTAATAATTTCAATGCTTGTTAAACGATTCACATTAAACTCATCGTTCATAAATTTACTATTGTAAATGGAAAACGTGTTGTTAGAGTCCACGGTAAAAAATGTGTTTGTTGTATAGCAATCATTTAATTCTGGATATTTGAGAAAATCCACAAAATTTATTGGACATTCGGTGTTAATTGAAAAGCCACACATCGGCGGTGGTATAATTAAGCTACGAAAATTTGTTACCATAATCCGTGTACCATCAATAACAGCGACCATTGATTCATCCTCTGTTGTCAATCCACTTGAATGATTAATTACATAATCAAAACGATAAATATTATAGGATCCGTCCTTCTGTAAAATATGTAATGTTTTTCCTTCCGCTAATATTTGATCCCATTTAATTGCAAATAATCCAACTGGAAATTCATAGCATTGCTTTAAATACCAATGATAATTGCATATCATGTATAAATAAACAACACTAGAGCCATTCGATTTAATTGTTTCCACTAATAATATTTCAGAGTCAAAGCTCCACATCAAAGAATTTACAGTTTCCTAAAAGGGAAAATCAAAGAAATTAAAGTTTTGTACGTAATACGGAATAAAGTAAACAAACCTGTTCTTTTTTAAAGGGTAAAATCAATTCCCTGTGTCTTAGTCCATTTTTTTCAAACAATGTAATCACATATTTATTTGGGAAATTTTGTGGTATAGCAATCCATAATCCACTTGGTTTCCAATACATTACTGGTTCCAAATTAGCACATTTTTCAGAAGTAAATTGTAATTTTCCTTCTTTGTTATACACTTTGAACATTCGACCATTTTCACCTAAATAAGACACTGCAAATAATTCACCATCACCTCGCCAACTGATTATACAATTTGTATTGATTTCTTCACAGTAATCATTTTTGGATACTTGTTCTTTTGTAAATGCTGCTTTTTTACCAGCAGATCCATGAAATTGTGTCTCTTTTTTACCCCAACCGACATTCATAAATTCCTGATCACCAAATTCTGTATCGTATAATGAATTTTCAGCAATTGGATCAAATGTACATGTCATTACAACAACCATTTTTGCTTTTGTAACAACAACGATAACCTCCTGTCCGGGACTCCATTGCATACACTCAATACCATCACTGCAGCATGTTATTACCTCTGATGTTTTACTATTTAAATTTAATAGTTTTATTTCACCATCTGCAGTTGCCAAACATAAATCATTATTCAATACTAAATGTTCCATTGCGATTACATTGTTTTCTTCTAATAATTCCTCAACATACACTTCATCAAAATTTGTTTTCATTACTTTATTATTACAATAAACGTATGCGGTACCAAAATCATCCTGATTTAATACCATTAATTCAACAATATTATCAAAAATAAATTTTTTATTTTTATTATACAATAGATTGAGATTTTTCATTTTGACAAATAATATGAACTTATTTATTATAAAAGTAATAAAAACACAATTAAATAGTATAAAATTATAAAATCAAATATGTAATTTTAACCTCAATTTTGTATAAAATCACACTTTATGAGTGTCATTTGTTTCATATAAAACGTCAAAATAATATTTATAGTGAGAGCACATGTTACAATGTTATGAAATATACTCTCTGTTTACGATAATAGTACTGAAAAAATCCATAAGGTAGTGATAAATAACAACTTACAAAATCGTGTGACATATCGCGGTTTAAAAATCCGATAAATATAAGTTTAATTACAATTAATTAATTAATTAATTAACTAATTAAATAATATGGTTTTTTTTATATAACGTTTAATTAATTAATTAATTGCTTTTATTTTAAAAATGTGTTCAAAAATAATAAATAAAATATCATTGTTTAATAACAAATGTATAGTGCCATCTATTATATAAAACAAAAATATAGAGAAAAAATTCTTGTTGGAATTATTGTGGTAAATAAATTAAAAAATATATGATGTCTAATAAATCTTTTAATTTTTCATTATTTTCATAAAATATTTTCAATAATAATAATAATAATAATAATATAAATAAAGAATATATTTATTTTATTATTTAATTTATTTACTTGATTGATAATAAAATATCTTTACACATCATTTTTGTATATTATTTGTTTCGAAGTTTATATTATTTATAATAGATTAATTAAATTTAAAATAAACTGCTATATATCTGTTAATAATATATTAAATGCATTTCTTTGAAGTATTATTATTATTTTATTTTGTTAAAACCAAACATACAAATTACACCGGAATGATATTTATTTATTTAAAAAACAACAATTTCCCATTTATTAATTTTGTGCAGTTACGAAAAAAATGTCGACTAGTTTGTAGTGGTGTTTTGCCCTCAAAAATATTACTTTTATTTAATGTTATTTTAAAAAAAATTCCTATATAATATGCTATGCACATTATTTGTAGATATATTTAATATTATTTTTCTCTAATAAAATAAGCAACAAAATCTTTTATTACAATAATAAATGACACACTATGTGCGTTTACTTTTTTTTTCCTTTCTAAAACATTTTTCAGCAAAATACGAACAAAGTCTATTCAACATATTGAAACATTTTATGCGAATTATCAAAATTACAACAATCATTGTAAAAAAAAATTCCTTAAATAACTAACAAAAATAAAAAAAAATGAAAATGCTACAACTGAATTACCATATTTTCTTAAATAAATCCATAAATGAGTCATAAATCATAAATGTAATGGCTACATCAAGACAAACTCTTGATAATCTGGGTACAGTACCCTTATAAAATGCTAATGGTCCCTCATTTTTCCATATTTTCATAAAACAATCAACTGTTGATTTATATTTAGCCGCCTCTAGGCCTTGCATACGTGTTTTAACAACATCAATTGGTGTATTACCAAATACAGATGCAGCACCGGCAAATGCACCAAAAACACCGACTAATAATTTTGGTACCGGCTTTTTATGATCATCACCTTTGTACACCTCTTTACATGTTTCCATTACATAAAAACGTATCGCTTGATTTGAACCCTGTTTCATTATTGTTGCCGTTAAACCCTTATAAATACCGCCTAAACCTTCTTTTTTCACAATATTTCCAACACCATGCATAAAACCACGATATTGTGGATTTGCTGAACGTTGATCATTTATAAATTTCACTTTTATTGTTTCCATTGGTGTTACAGCGACAACTGCCTCAACAACACCAGCACCAAGACCCGCTAATAATTTACCACCAGTTGATAAATTCTCATTTTCATCTTGCATAAATTTTTTTAACGTTTCAAAGGCACCAAAACTACAAATAAAATAAAAAAATAATAATAAATAAATAAATAATATTATTAAGTAATCAATAACGAAGATGCTAGAGAAAAATAATAAAAAAAAGATGCAAACATAAAGATTTCTTCATCTATTTTTAGCAGCAACAAAGTAGTCATCTGTATATGTATTTTTCTTTTCTCAATTCTTTTTAATTCAATTTATTCATTTTCGTGGAGTTTTCATTATTATTATTTAAATTTTTTTTATTTTAATTTTAACAAATAATCTATTGCAAAATTTACTTTAAATATTTTCATTATTATTATTATTATATAATAAATGCTGAAAATAATTTATTTAAAAAAAAAACAAAACACAAACAAACATGCGGCTGAGAGCTCAATGTCATCATGTTTTCGTTTCATTTGTTTTTTCCACATATATAAAAAAAATAATTTTCTTTTCACTTCAGCATAATTTTTTTTTTTATCAGTAAATATAGAAATATGGAAAAAAAATATATAATTATTTGACGTCAGTAAAAATATTATTTAAGTAAGTATATGTATTATAGTTTTTGGGTTTTTCATTTTCATTTTCTTTTCTTTTAGATTAAAGACGTCTTACGAAATACGTTTATAGAGCTAAGAAAAAAAATACATAAAAATGGGATAAATGAAATAAAAACACTAACCGACATGCTGATTTTGGTATGGAACCATAAATTAATACACTTAGGCCACGATATAAACCAAAGATACCATTTTTTTGTACAGTCTTTTTAACACAATCTAAAATACCATTATATTGTTTACCACCACCTAGAAAATGAAAATATAAACGATAGAAATTAATAAATTAATTAATAAAATACGCTGATTAATAATTTATATAATCACGTATCAGTAGTTCAAAGGTTCACTGATTACATCAGCGCAACACAGATACATATTAATTACCTTTTTCATCTAATTGTAATTGTGTTTTAACATATTCTGTTGGATATGTTATACATATTTCGATGCCACCAGTTATACCACCGGCAACAATACCTTTAAAACCTTGGGCACCAGTTGCTGCAGCGGCTGCTGATGAATTTTTATCTAACCATGGACGTCTTATAAATGGATTTTTAAAATTTGTATTCCCTAATGTTGATGTTATTATTGATGATGTTGATGTTATTGATGTTGTATTACCACCATTAATACCTGATAATGAACCAATTGTAAAACGTTTACGATCCATTTTTTTTTTTAACTAGAGAAATAAATAAAAAAATACACTTTAGTAACACTCTGTTTTAAAAATAATTTAATATAAATTTTTGCTTTTAATATTAACAAAACTAATCAATAAATAATTTTCTTTAATAATATTGGTATGATTTTCAAAGTAAAAACTGATAAGCAAGTAACTATAGAATGAACGAAAGTGAATAATTAATGTCATATAACAGTCAGTCTGTGTAATAATGATAAAATTAGATAAATTAACAAAGCACAACACAGCTTTAAGCTTAACATTTTCATTTAAACTAAAATAACAAAGTTTAAACACCAACAGACCGATATTATGTAATAACAAAGAGATAGAAGAAAAAATATTATTAAAGTAAAATCACCTGTTGGAAGTCAGTAAAAAATGTTAAAGTAATTAAATTATTAATTAATAAATTAAAACATTTAATAATTAATTAAATTAAACTAGAATAAAGGACACAAAACACGTCGTCAATTGAGCTTTAGTCGCTTAAATAAAGCTCAACACTATAGACTCCTCTACCACTCTACACAACTAGAAGTACTTCAAGTGACTAGAGCTAAATTTTGTGTGCAATGTAGACGCGTTAATAGTCATAAAATTGTATTTATTAATTATTTGGTATTTTATTTCTCTGTATGTTTTTTTTTCCACACATGATAATCATTTGCGTCGAGCAATAACACAACAAACAAAAAAAAAGAAAAAAGCTGCGAGCTCGTGCCATATGTAAGCAGCCATATGAACACAACCATGAACGACACAATTATATAAAACCGAAAAATCATGCTAGTGTTTGTTGTTTTTTTTTTTCAATTTATTATTTTTAATCTATTTTTAATTATTTTTATTTTTAAATTTAAAAAATAATAGTTTCTTATCGCATAGAAAAAGGAAAATATAGAAAGAAAAAACGCTCTTGCATAAACATATTTCCATCACAAAATACAGTAACACTTTAATGTTTATAAAGAAAGAAAAAAACCTACAGTTAGCCTAATTTTCTTCACTTTAAATTAAGTAATTTAATTATTTATGTTATTTAAATTAATAAAAGAAATATATATGTGTTATTTTTTTTATGATTTTTTCATTTATTTGTGGTTTTTTTTTCGTTCATATGCTTGAGTAGAAACATTCTTCGGTTTACATTTATTAATTTTCTTTAGGTTTTACCTTTTATATTTCGTTATTTTTAGTGAAAGTTTATGACACAATTATTATTATTATTATTATTATCTAGTTTAAATAAGTAAATAAATAATGAATAAATAAAACAATTACAGCCATTAAAAAAATATTAATCTGTTTTTGCACTATTTTAATGAAATAAACTTACTTAAATTAAACTTTTTATAATTAAAGTAAATAAATTATTAGCGTCTAATAACTTTAAATTATAATTACTTATTTTAATTATTATAAATTTATTATTTAAATAATTATTTTTTAGACATTTTTCATGATTTTAATTTTTTTGTTTTAAATAATATTTATCAATGAAATTTGACAATTGGTGAGATTAAAGAGAAAGAGATAAAAAATATAAATATTTGAATTATTTTATAGCAAAGTTTTAGTACGAAAAGTGCTTTTTATTTGTACTTTTTTATCCATTTATTTTTAATTAAAAATCATTAATTATTTTATTAAATTTATTATAATTGTTTTTTATTTAATTCACTTTAAACTGTTTTTAATAAATTATTAATTAATAAAGTTAAAATTATAACGGATTTCTCCCTTATGATATAAGAAACTAATCGTATCAATATATAAATAACACTGCCATCTATTTTTCAAAAGATTATCAGTCAAACGTATATCGATATTAATAATGCAATAAGTAGAGAAAAGAACCTATTAGATCGTTAATTTCGGTTCGTTTTATCGTTGTGCAAAAAAAAAATCCATATAATCCTCACAAAAAATAAAAATTTAATACTTTTGGCAAAATGTATTTCTATATGCAAATTAAATAAATAAAAAAATATCTTAAAATAAACAGAAATTTATTATTATTTATATAAATATATACATATTTTTTAAAAACGCGATATGATAGCGCGTGTTGTTATAAGGTTTCACCTTGATACGACCAACAGCAAACGACGGCGATCAAGAAAAATTTCTGCATTTTTAGCGATCATAAAAATAAAAACAAATTTAAACCGTCTGGTCAGTCCAGTGCTTTTAAACAAATGTATCTTCTTCATATCTATTTGTTTTATCATTTAATATTATTCAAATATTATTTTTGCTGCGTAATATTTATATAAAAAATAAATGCAAATTTGACCTATATTAATAAATTATGCTGATTTTTCGATTTTGCACAGAAATAAACAATACGTTGAAACTCCAACTACGCCAAGGTAATTAGAAATAAAATAACAAATAAGTTTGCTTCAAGCTTAAATGTTAAGCAGACAGATTATTCAACATTTAATAACGTTAATATTGCAGAAATAATAATCAAAATCCATCAGGTAAAATGGTAAACAGCGGGTTCATCTTTATTTGCAAAAAATAAATAAAAATTCAATTAAATTTCTTTATTTATTTATTGTAGCAAAATAAAAAACAAAATTATAAACAATTCCTTTAACAACATAGTAATAATAATATGTGTTTGTATGGTATAGTATAGTATAGTTAGTTACTGTCTTCATGTTTTGTGTCTTAATTAAAGCTAAATTAATTAATTAATATAAAGGAATATTTCTTTTTAAAATAATAAATACATCTTTTATGCATGTGATGTAAATTCTTCTTTGCTGTTGATGATCGTTTTATTGTTTGGAAAGTTTAAATTAATTAAATTAAATTAAAGAAATGAAAAAATAGAAGAAAACAAATTTTGCAAATTTATAAAAATGCTGACAAACAGAGTTTTGTGTTCAGCAAGTCACTTTAATAAAAAAAAAAACAACAAAGTTAATTATTTTTTGTTGATAATTTTCTTCCCTTGTTTTCATATTCATTAATTATTTGCACCTTTTGTATCTCTTCTATTTTAAAATCAATTCTAAATTCAATTTATACAGCCTTGTATGTTCGGACACTTTTAATATCGTTAAGTGTCATTGTCTGCAATTGCAAAAAAAACGTATTAATAATTAAATAAATAAATTAAAAAGCAAAAAACTCACCGTAATTAATTCAGTATCAGTAAATTCGCGTACAATAACTGTTGGCTTATCACCTTTTTGATCTTGAATCAATTTATTTGGTCCATCAAATGTACAAACCGATTTCACTTTACGTCCATCGATTGTCTCCTCCTCAAATTCCTCACCCAATTTGAATTTAATTTGTGAATTTTTAAATGTTGACACCGTATTAAATGTATATAAGTCACCTTCTTTAACTAATTCAACAGTTGGACTCACAGAATTACCCATTTTTCTTAAAACCATTCCAACACCTAGAAATTATATAAGTAAAGACGCGTTGTAGTAAATAAAATAAAATTAAATTAAATTACAAAGCGAGGCAACTATTATAAAGAGTTATTTAATTAAATTATAATAAAAAAAATAAATAATTTAAATTGATCATTTCCATCCGTTCCGTCTGTCCCGTCCATTCGATCATCGTCCGTTAACTACTTGAGACAGTTTAATAAAATTCTTTTTTTATTCATCGAAATAAAAGACACAAAAGTCAATCTTAGGTCATTAAACAACAATAATATCGTCTTTAATTAAATTATTTAATAAAAATCATTTAATGGCCTGCATTTTACAGACATTCTATTTCTTCCCATTGCACAAGTGGCAGGCAGTATTCGTCGTCATTGTGACAACAACAAGTATAATTTCCGTTTTTATAATTCGCTGTTGCATTATTCATTTTCTAAGTAAATTGCAGTGCGGTGGTGGTCATAGAGTTCAAATATTAAATTAATAAAAATTTTTTTTTTTACTTAATTGATACGGGAAGAAATAATATTTTCTCCACTTTTTCTTTATTGTTGTTTAAATTATTTAATTATTTATTAATAAATGTAAAAAAAAAAAATAAATAGAAAACGAAATAATGCCAGTAATAATCATTGACAGTCACAATAACAAAGCGTATTTATTAATATTATTAAATTGATTAATTCATTAAAAATTCAATTAAATTACAATCAAATAAATTATATATTTAAATTAAATTAAAATAAATTAAATTAAAAGTAATTAAGTCGTTAGAGAAATGAATGAAAGAAAACGAATTTTCTGCAAAAAAATTTCTGTTAGAAACGGGTGGATAGATAATTTACGGTAAAAACCGGAAAAAAAATACCCCAAGGTTTTTGTACTCGCTAATTCATCAATAGACGAGCAAACGTCTGTCATAAACTTTTAAAAGAAAAGAAATATCACCGTCGATAGATTAAATTAAAAACACATAATAAATTCCGAAATAAATTAATAAAAATAGTAAAAAAAAAACCAATTAATCAATGAATAAATCAATAAAAACAAATATGCAAAAACCGGCAGCCAAAAAAAAAAACTCGTCATAAAAATGTCGTTTATTTTTTAAATTTTATAATGAATCAGTCATCGTCCCCACGGTGTATCGTCTCATCATTTTACTATAAACTATTTTACTATTAAAAACATGTATAAAAATGTATAAATATTTAAATTTTTATTAATAAACAAATAAAATAATAAATCAGATAATTATGCAACCGGTTATAGTGTTTATAGAAAACGAAATCAAAATCAATACACCGGACCGGTGCGATATCACTATATTCTCATACAAATCACAATAATATGCGAAAAATTCACACAAAAGTATCAAAAAGTACCCTAAAATTATATAAATTAAAAATATTTATTAATTTTTCTCCTCAATTAATGGAAAAACTCCATGAAAAACACCACATTTTCCATTAAACAACAAAATAGTATCAACAACAGTCGCTAATATTTTATCTGTGATTGATTAATCTCTCTTCTATTTTTATTTGCAATTTAAAACGGCAACGCAAAACAGCAACCAACAGTTGCTATACAAAATAATAACCAAACATAATTTATCGATAATTTATTGATAAAGTAATAAATAGTCTCACGTTTGATAAAATATATATAAAAAAAAGGCGAGCAAGCAACATTAATTAGATAATAATTATCAAAAAGAACAAAATTATATAATAATTACAAAACAAGTAGAAAAACAATATAATCTAATCATTAAATATATATATTATTAACCAACTAGGGAGTAGTTAGTTTACGATTGTTGTTATCATTGTGCAATTACACTTGTTTCTGTTTTTTTTTTGCCATAATAAATCAACAAATTTACTTAAAATCCATTTAAGCCTCCTAATAAACCAAAAAATAAATATTATTACTGTTGGTTACTTTGCCGGCTGGCTGGGTGTACGCTTAATAATTTATTTAGTAAAAAATTTAGTCAAATTATGTGATAAAAATCAGTAAAAATTATTTATAGCAAAACCGACAGGTGAGATAATAACAACAAAATTGTTCAGTTTAATCAATTTATCGTTTAATTTTTACTTTTGATAAGACAAATGTTTTTCTTTTTTCTCTGTTTTTCTGATTAATAATTTATTATCGTGGATTTAATTAACTAATTTATACGCAAACAAACACAACAAGTGCATCAGAGAAACATATTTTTTTTTACTTTTAGCTTCGAAATTAAATTAATTTACAATTTAAAAAAATAAAAGTAAATAAAATGACGAACTTTAATCTTGTTTTTTTTTTTGTATGTTTTAAGTCTGAAGATTAAACGAAATGGAAAAGAAAATAAAAATTAATATTTGCTTAAATATAAATCAACAAAAATAAATATTTTTTCTGGACAATAACGGCGTCAATAACAGTCGAATCGATAGGCATAATTTTTCTTCTTTTTTATTTAACCAAATATAGGTAAAACCGGCAAACCAAAGTTCATAATTTTCTTCTTTTTTTAATTTATATTTTTCTTATCAAGGTTTAAAAACGCATTGATATATATAGATACAAAGTGTTTAATCTGATGTTTACTCAATCAAGTAATGTCTTTTTAAGATAGTCTTTTTTCTGATATATAAATCCGTGTCCAGATATTGTTGTGATACAATTTGTTCTTCTTAAAAATAAATAATTTAAGTACAACAAGTCTTGAAAACATAATAATTTTCTGTTGAATATAAAATCAATTAAAATTAAACAATTTCTTAACGTTTCTTAAATACATCGAAAATGTTTAACTTCTCCTTACTCATTTTACTCATGCATATTTAAATATTAATTAAATGCAATTAATGGCAATATTTATGGGATAATCAATTGAAAATAATCTTAATTAAGAATCTAAAAAAACTAACGACGATGAAGCAGCATCACCAACTAATGCAAATTTTATGCAAAAATAATATACAGTGGAAAAATACTGCAGGTGATTTAAATGCAGTTAATTGTATGGAAATTTTTTCTATTTCTATATAAATAATAATCTCTTATAATGAATTAAAACTAAAATTAAATTAATTAACGTTTTTAAGAAGTAATTTTTAAATTAATTTTGACATTTCTACACAAATGTAGTCTCCAAAAAATAAGTGTTTAGTCACGTTAACGTACACAACCGTTAAATAACCGAAAACAACGTCATTAAGTTAGCAAAACACAAAAAACTATGAATAATTATTTCTGCCAAAAAAATAAATAATTAACAAAAAAAAAAAAAGAGCCAAACAATAATTGCTACAATTAAATTTTAAACAAAATTAAAAAAAACTCAAATTTTCATGCTTAAAAGAATGAACAAAACAGAAAAATATAAAGTTTTTGACCTTAAAATTTAACCCAATCAACATTCATTAGAAACAATAGTAGCATATTTTTAATTAAAAACTCTTTCTGTGTAATAAAAATGATTAAAATAAAATAAAACAACTGTAAAATGACGTTTGCGATTTTATTTAACGAATTTTTATTCAGAAATATTTTTATTTCTATTAAATTCTACATAAGCATGCTTTGATGTTCCTATTTGAATCCAATATGGCGTGTTAAAAAACAAAACATAAAAAAAAACACGAAAAATAGTACGACAGCCAGGTGGTTGCGTTAAAAAGTCAAAAATATTTTTAATTAAATTAAATATGCTAGACGTCGAGCGTAAATAATTATAATCATCACACTTTAAATGTCGTTAACTTTTAAGTATTCTTCGTTTTTTATTGTCAAAACAACTTTTTTTACTGCAAATAAAAATAAATTTGTTTTTTTTAATTAAATATGCAGCACACACAGTAAGGATGTAATCTAGTCGAGACAAATAATTTATTATGTGACCTGACTATTATACTATAAACTGTATACCACCGGTAGCCGGCTTTTTTTTCGCTATATACACCCTGTATATGTAATTTGCATCGAACCATAATTCAGGTCTTTCCCTTCTGTCTACATTTTATGTTATTTTGAATTGAATCACGGTATGCGCGGCGCATTTGTACTGAAGGAAAATAACGCGTTTTTAGGCATTTCTTTCTAAGCACGATTTTTATTTATTTTTTAATTCTAAATTTATATATAAATAAATAAAAAATAATTATATGTTAATTATCACACCACTACAGCCACACCTTTTAGGTATTTATCCAATTTTAAGAAATGAAAAATATTTAAATCTTACCGAGTGCCTTCATATATTCATCAAAATTATCGGATTTTTCCAATTTGTATTTTTTTCCTTCCCAAGCGCTCATTTTTCAAATTATTATTTTATTTTTTTCTGTTGAATTAAAACAAAAATTAAAACTACACAAATGTAACTAACTTTTGCAAATAACAAACCACAGAGTAAAAATTTAAAGAAATTATTAAATAATTTTCTTTTTGCACAATTTGTGACAACCGGTATCGTTCAAATGCAACTGAGCAAATATAATTTCACTTATTTATACACATTTTTACTCTCTCTCTCTCTCTCTTTAACTCTCATTTTAAATAAACTTTACATATAATATAAGATATATGAAGTAATTATACTCAACGTACAAATGTTATAATTTCTTATCTCATTCAAATATGATTTCTTTCATATAAGAATAAATGAAATGGAAAATTTTATTTTTGTTAAAGGAACCAAACGTATGTGTATTATTATTAATAAAAAAAGTACTCAAAATGTTAATGCTTAGTGAAAAGGAAAGCAAATGCGATTATATGTACTCTCATTTTTTTTTCTATGTAAAATATAAAATATAATACAAGGTGATTATAAAGTTTTTCTTTTAAAATTATTTTTTTAAAAAATTAATCTTATTTACTTATTTTTAATAATTTAATATTTTTTAATAATTATTTGATTAATTATTTTCAAGGTTAAAAATATGTATGCCTTCATTAAACCGTTAATTTCCTTGCGAAAAAATTGTATTTATTGTTACTGAGCATGATATTTATCTTAAATAAATAAATATTATCAGTTAATTACAGGTTGATTAGTATTATTATTATTATTATTTTTTGTCATTTTAATTTTTTATATTATATAATTTCGGTTTATTATTATTTATTATTTAAAATGCATGAATAATAATTTTTAATGGCAAAAAAATCAACATTATTCTTTTTTGGTGATTAATATACTTTGATCCCCGGGTATTATCAAGTGTTTTATTTTTTCTATATATTTATTAGCTTTTTTTTTTTACAGATAATATTAATATGTTTAATATTTTTCGCAAGATATATAATATTTAATATTATTTATTGATTATAAAAAGAAAAAAAATAATTCAACAACATAAATATTTATATTTTTAACAAGAAATTGGCAACATAGTTTGTATGAGAAGAAAAAACATTAAATAAAACTTATTATTATCTTTATGCTTTGATACATATTTATCTGTTGTTTAAATATATAGAAAAAATAAGGAATAAATTAAATAAAATACATTTCTTTGATATAATAATAATAATAATATGATTAAGTGTGTGCGCTAAATTGTTAATAAAAAAAGTTTAAATTGAAGTAGCGTGGTCACTGGCATCTGTAGCATCTCACCATCGATAATTTAATTATAATAAATTGTCGTTGCTTTTATAAGATAAAAATAAAAACTTATGAGAAAATTTCTATCGTAAGTTATTTTATTTATTTATTCATTAATTTAAATTATAATTTAATCATTTTATTTTATCGAACAATAATAAAGATAAAGAAAAAATACTTTTAAATGAGATTAGTCGGAACGCAGTAATGTTAAATGCGATGAAACGTTAAATGCTGTTTTTATAAAATATTTTTTTTTTAATTAAAAACACCTTTGCTCTGTATAATTATGTTTTAAAATTTTAATTTTATTGTAGAGAATTTTTATTTATTATATTTAATTAATTAAATTATAATTATATATAATAATTATAAAAGATTTATTTAAATTTAAAAGATAAATTTTATGATAATAAATTTTTCATCTATTTGATAATAGGTGTCGCGTTGCAGATTTTCAATAAAAAGTAAAATAAGTTCAGTGGACAGATTTTAATCGAATAATTTTATTAAATTAAAAATACTTGAAAATAATTCAAAACATTTATAAATTAATTATTTATATATTTCTAGGTATAAAATTTAATTTATGAGTTATTAAGCAAAGCTTTATGTATTAATTAAAACAATAGTAATTATTTTTTTTTTGAGTCAATGAAAAATTCAAATTTCATTTATGCTTTTTATTTTATTTTAAATTTAATTTTAACTCAGTAGAAAATTATAATTATAGTAATTATTTATTTGTGTTTATTTTTTCGTATTGCCTTGATTAAAATTTATAGAATATGAGCCCGTATTTGGGTCTTGGACCATTTGAAAATTATCACAAGATAAACCGAATGGTTTTAGTGCCATATTACCCAAATCTTTTAACTTTGATACCATTTCTGTTTTTAATTTTTCATTACGTTCATTAATTAAGGGTGGTAAACGTATTAGAGCTTCTTTAGCCGCATAACAACTACCATCTAGTTCTACAACTTTTTTATAATCTTCTAAACTCTCGTCTAGCTTTTCCGTTTCCTCGTAAAGTGTGGCTCGTCTACAAACAGATAAAAAATAAATTATTGGAAGAAATAAGAGAATAATTAATCTTACCTGAGTAACGCCTTAAAATATTTTGGATTAAATTCAATTGCTTTGCTACAGTCATCAATAGCAGACTCTTTTTTATTTAATTTAATTTTTGCAGCACCTCTATTTGCATACAATATGGATCTTTCATTAGCATAATCAACAGGACACATTCTTAATGCCTGGGTATATATATCTATTGATTTTTCATAGTCACCAGTTTTAAAAATTTCATTTGCTTGCTCTTTTAATTTTTCTGCTTTATTTTTATTTTCGCATTTTTCCTCCTCGGTTAAAATCAATTCAAAATTCTTTTGTGACTCATCGTCAATTAGATCACTATCGCAATCAACAAATTTCTCAGCTTCAGAATCTGTATTTTTGTCATTTTCTATATTTAATGATAATTTTGATTGTTTATTAATAATATCCTCTATTTTATTATCTGTATCATATTTATTTGATGCATCAACAAAGTTTTCATCATCACTGGATAAATCTTCTTGAATATTCTTCTTCTCATCCATAATTTAAACTTACTTTAATATTATCATAGAATGGAAGTAATTTGTTTTTCGTTATTTATTAATGCTAAATAATTAATTTATATTTAAAAATATAGAATATTTGTAATTTGATAACTAATTAATAAAACAACAAAAGGTGTTTTCCCTTATTAAATTTACTTGAAATAAAAATTGGGTTATGTTTTGACAATGAAAATGACAGTTCTTTGACAGTTGATATTCTACGTTAGGCAATACTTGAACTGACCTTAAAAGGACAATACAGTTGAATTTGAATTAATCTTTTAAAATTTAATTTATTAAAACAATTTTATATTAATTAATAAACATGTAAAAAATAATATATATTTTATGATTATTATATAATATTTATTAATAATATAATAAATCAATAATTAATGTGATAAAAAAGTCAATATATATATATTGTCATAAAGTAGCTGTCAGCTGTCATTACGCAATAAGAAAAATCATAGGTAAAACAAAAAGAAAAATAATGAAAATTTTATTTTCTATTTATTATTTTGTTTTTATTTAAATTTTGTTAATTAAATATTTATAAATTATTTGTGCTGTGTGTTTTCTTAATTTTTATGCCCTTAATTTTATATTTTTTTATGTATGTTTAATTTGAATTTAATTTTGATTGTGCTTAATTTTAGGTTAGAATATTTAACATATGAATTATATAAAATTAAGAAGAGATTAAAAACAAGTTATCTAATTATTTTATTTATTATTAATTTTAGACATGTTACGTAGAATTGTATTAACATCGTCCCCGATTTTGGGTGCTGTGGCTGTGTCAAAAGCTGATTTAGGCGAGACTGATAAAAAGAGTGTTAATATCGATGAAAAATTAAAATGCAAACCATCTCAATTGCCGTTGTATCGCGTTGTCAATCCGTAATAATCATGTGAATTATGTTTTTAATTTAATTACTTAATTGTATTTTATTTGTGCAGACCAATGAAGAACTGTCATGATGACATTAACAAAGGTGCAGCATTGAAGCTTGAAGAGAATATTCGTGAAGCCAGAATTGAGGTTGAAGCAGTACTTAAATCTATGGAAGTGCATAAAGAGGCAGTTGAAAACTTTTACGAAGACGGAAAAAATAAGACAATTTGTAATTTATTAATAATTAATTTAATTTTATCTTAAATTGTGGTTTATAAAAAAATTGATTTTCGTTCTAGATATTTACGAATACTTAAATCAAAAAGATAACTCATTGCCAAGGGCTGGTGCAATAACATTGGGTGGTCTATCTGGTATAATACTTGGTTTACGTGGCGGCTTTTTTAAACGTTTAATTTATGGTTCAATTGGTGCTGGTGCAATTGCATCGGTTTGTTATCCAAAAGAAGCAGAAATGTATGCTCAACAGGCATTAGTCGAAAGTAAAAAATATGCCCTGATTGCGTACAATTTTGCTTATGGAAGTAAGTTGTATATTTTTTT
Source organism: Ptychoptera contaminata (assembly GCA_963942525.1). NCBI lineage: Eukaryota > Metazoa > Arthropoda > Insecta > Diptera > Ptychopteridae > Ptychoptera > Ptychoptera contaminata. Next base: position 2,745,499 of record OZ012639.1, on the reverse strand, counting down.
TTAAAGTGGAAAATTACAAAAGATTAAATTTTTCTTTTATGTAATTCAGTTAAACCTGGTGATGCAAATAATTTACCTGAATTTCCAAAAATACCAACAAGTTTTGATGAAGTAAAAGAAATGCTTAACAATATGGCAAAATCAGCAAAAAATGCAGTTTTCTCTAAAAAAGAATAATTAAATTAAATATTTATTTTATTTAAAAAAAAAATACCAGATATCACGGTAAACAACAGCAACAAAAATAAAAGTATAAATCCATTGTTTAATTTATTGTTTTTAATTTTATTGTTAACTATAATTATGGATTATTATTAATAAATAATAATTATAATAAATTGTTTTGATTTAAAATGACGAAATATTTGTAGAGTTGAAAAATTGTAATTTAATTAGAAAAAAGAAAAGGAGAAATATTATGAAAAATTTATTAGAAAAGAAAAAATAATAAAGTGTTTGAATTAGTTTTAAGTTTTCCTTTATTAATTCTTTGATTAATTAAAATCTTGTGAGTATTTTAAGGTGAATTTTACTTCCTTAATCTGAACAGCTTTACTGTCTTTACTTGCGGTAAATAAAACACAAACAAATATATGATTAATATTTGAAAATCTCTTTTATTAATTTTAAATTTAAAGTAAATAATTTTCTTTTTTTATAATTTATTTTAATTAATTTTTGTAGCTTTTTTTTCTGTTAATTCTTTAGCAAACATATTTATTTTTTATAGAAATTATTGTATTTTTCATTATTTTTATTATTATTATTATTAGGCCTTCATTATTGTATTTTGTTTATTTTAATTTTAATTATTGTATCGTTTCTTGCATTAATTATTTTATTTAAACATTGTAAAGGGTTAATAACAATATTTTTTTCATTTTTTGTTTTAATTTACAATTTATTCTTTTGATTAATTATTATGTTAATAGAATTTTTTCTTCTTTGGTCTGGACGGTGTTAAAGAAAAATAAAAAAAATAAAGAAAAAACATTATTAAGAATATAAATAAAATATAAATTTTTTCATTTATTTATATTCTTTTTGATAATGTTGATCATCGTTTATTGGTACTTGTTGTGATTCACATTGTTCTTTCACTTTTAAACCATTTATTATTATTATTTGATTTATGCTTATCTTATATTTATTAATTATATTAATTGTTGGATTTTTTGGTAATGTTATTAAACCTTTAGATACAATAAATGAATTTTTCCATATACAGTCGACATAGTTAACAATGTAATCGCCATTGCGTACGCTTAAATGATATTAAATAGAAATATATTAAATTAATTTAAAAGTTATAATTCTTTAATTAAAATAATAATACCTGATAGCAATTTGATGCCAATGTCCATCATAAAAATTATATTTTATTGGAAACATTTCTGATAATTCATATTTCTCATGGATTATTTTCATGCCATCGTACATTGTTTGCACTGATAAACTGGTGCCATCATCTGCACGCAATGAGAATATTGTCGCTTTAAGAAATTTCTAAAAGAAAACATATTTTAAATATATTATTATTATTATTGTTTAATAAATAAAATACTTACATTTATACGTATTGTTATAAAAATAGTAAAATTATTTGTTATATTTTTTAAATTATTATTGTTTATACTGTTAAATACCGTTTCATTATTTATTATTGTTTTTACTTTGTCTAAAGTTATAATGTCGACAATTTCTGTAATATTGTTAGAAAGTTATTATTTATTTAAATCAAATTTGTAAATTTAGTGTTAATAAATTATGCATTTATAATTTAATTAATTTTTTCTTACAAGAAAAATGAGGAAAATTAACGGAAAATTATAGGAAAAATAAAAATTGATTTAAATGTTATGCTGGTTTGTGCACATGCTAAAAATGTCAGATGAAAGAAATGTCATGTGTTAAGAAATTTTCTGACAGAATAAAAACAAAACATAATCAGTTTAAAAAAAATGTTAAGCATTTTCCTTTTTCCTGTAAAATATATTTATTTATTTAAATTTAATTAAAGAAATCTAAAATATTTATTTCTTTATTATTATAACAATGTTGAAAAACTAAAATGTTAAAAGTTTAATGCCTTTTTTCTGTAATGTGTATATATAAAGCTAATATTTAATAGAAAAGTTTACTCTACTAGAGATTCTAAGAAAATATAAATTTTCTGGGTATAAAAACCACTGGAAAATAGTAAATAAATTATAAATAAAAGGTTATTATGTTTATTTTTATATTTTTATTATTATTATTATTAATTTAATGTTTTCTTTTAATAAATATAAATAAATAATGCTTAAGGCAACTGAAAATTAAATGTGGTAAAAAATTATACATTGTATTGATTTTTATGTTATTAATATTATTTTAACAAAAAGAAAAAAAAATGATACTTTATTTGATGTAATTTTATTGAATTCACTTAAATATTATTCTTATCGTATATATACTTTGTTGAAAAATATTTACTTATAATTATTTTTATTAAATTACTTTTGTTATTTCTTTATTATTTATTTAATAACAGTCGATACTAGGAACACGTATCGGTTTATATTGTGAGGTTATTACATAGAAAATAATTTATATATTATTTTTATAAGCAAAAAATCTTACAATGACTTAACTTATGTATTACATGCTTTAAGTTCCTTATCAAGCATTTTTTTGATTCTTATAATTGCTTTAAACGTATTATATAAATACAGTTTTAAAAGTCCACGGATATCATGATGCTATATCAAACGTGTATCCATTGACATAAATAACGATATACATGCTAGTTAATCATTTTCGTCTTGTTCTTTTTCTTCCTTAATTTTGCTTTATCATAAAAGCTTAGAGAAAACATGCTTAACATTGAGTTAAATAAAATAAAAAACCTTGGCAATAAAAGCATGATTCAAGTATTGTATGGAAATTCTTTAAAATTTAAATTATAATTTAAATAAAAAATCTTTATTTGTAGATGAATACAGAGGAAGGATTGATTTAAAGATTATTGTATCCACGGGATTAAACAAGTTCGATGCAAGAAGCAATGTTTATAGATGCTTTGCGACTAGAAATGTTTATGCCTTTGGAGTGAATTAACCGGACACAGGTAATACATTTATTTTTTAATTTTAAAACATTAAAAGTCTTCAGGTATTTCAGTTTGTGGAATTTCCACTGTACTTGTAACAAATACCAAAAACACCGTATTATTTATTTTTTAAATATTTTATCAGTTATTTCGTTTTTTGATTCTCAAAAATTAATTAAACTTGAAACTATTTTAATAAATAGAAAATTTCTTTGAATTAAAATATTGATAAAAATTTCTGTGTTTAATTAATTAAGAAATATTTCTTTGGTTTGTTTATATCAAAGTAAAAGCAATTATTTATTTTATTTATTTTTTTTTTGCAAAGAAATAATAATTAAATGTATTGTTTTGTATAACTTTTGTTTAAAATATCTTTAATATTATTACATAAATAAATATTTATGTATTGTATATTGTGTGTCTACAGATATGGCTTTAATTTTGATTGAATTTATAAGTTAATATTTTTGCTAAGGTGGCCCGCGATTTATTATTATTATTATTAAAATTGTTTACAATAGTATTTCTATCACATTGCTTTTATTTTTTTTACTTTTTAAAACTTAATTACATTAGTTTACTGTTAATATAAATAATGTAATTAAAAAGTATAAATCTCTTTTAACATGTAGGCGTTATTTAAAATTTTATTTTATAAAATAAATAATAATAAGAGGATGTCTTTTTACCGCCTCTGTATGTCTTTATGTTTAAAGATTAAATTGTGGAAATTTCTGTTTTTTTAATTTCTTAGTATTTCTGTATAGAAAAATGAAAACAAAAGTAACCAACAAATGAAAATTATTATTAAAAGCAGCACCTACAGCGGTATTATTGTTTTGTTTGTCAGTTTGTATTAGAAAAATATATATTTCTATATAGACGAGAAAGTCATATAAATATATATATATATATGTGTATAAATATGTCATAAATAATAACAATACACATTTTAATAATTATAATAATAATAATTGAAAAATAATAATAATACATTTTTACCTGTATTACACTCAAACATATTGCATTCCCTTTGTTCAATATTGTATCCCTCACAATAGAAACCATTTGAAAATGTTTTGAAATTTTTTTTATAAAAATTTCTTTTCAATTCCTCACCATCACCACCATCATCATCACCATCAACATCATCATCAGCATTACTGTTGTCATGTTTATAATTTTTTTCATTTATATAACCACCATCAGTTATTTTATTTTTTATTATTGTTGATGTTACTACTTCTGTTCTCATTCGTTTTGTTGTTGACGCATTTCTATTCCTTATTGATGTAAAAATAGCAATATTATTTTGTATTGGTTTATCACGAAGACATTGTCGATGTCTCTGTTGAACACCTCTACCACAGGTAACACTGCACAATGTATAATCACTCCATATACCCCAACCTATTATAAAAATTATTATTATTATTATTTTTCAAAAGAATGTAAAAGAAATGAAAAATTAAGAGAAATATAAGGAAAGAAGCTTTTAAAAGTTAAAAATCCAACAAATAATGTACACACACAGGTTAATATCTAAATATAAAAATGATGAAATAATAATAATAATAGAAAAGTAGCGAAAGAAAAAAAATATATAATAATCTATGTTGAGTATATATATATATATTTACATTAGGAAAGCAACAGCATAAATTGTAGCAAAGGTAACAAATTCTACACCAAAAACGAAAAAAAAAGCGTGTAATAAGATGAAAAAAGCCCACCACAAATATTAAGTAAACAAAACTGTAAAGATGATACCTCTGTACACACAGAGTAAATATAAAGTATAAGAAAAATAAATAAAAGAAAAATTATTACTAATTTAATATTCAAGAAATTTTTTTCTTCTTCTCTTCTATTCATTTTCCTCGTGTAAATTCTTTGTGTGTGCGTGTATTTTTCTTTCTTTTCTATTTTACTTTCTTTGAACTTTTTTTTAAGTTAAGTTAATAATAAGTAAGGTGCTTTTAAGGTTAAGTAAAGTTTAAAAAAAAATGCTATTTCCGCTAGTAAATTATGAAAATTATAATTAAATTTATTGAAACGAATAAATTACATAAGTCCAGGTGATTAGAGGAAATAAATTTCTTTAGAATTGTAAACCGATATAAGTTGTGTGTAGAAGAAAAATAAGAAAATTATTAACATTTTTAAAATACTTTTTAATTAATCTTATTTTATTATATTATATTTACCATAAGATTATTTATTACATAAGTAAATTTTCTCTATATAGTCTGTAACCACTTAAACAATTATTACCTTTAGGGCAATTAAATTTATTTAAATAAATAACTTCTTTAAGAATAAACAAAATAAAGTCTTGCTTTATTATTTTAAAAGCAGAAATAAACAATAAGACACATTTATCTAATTATTAAAATCATATTATATAATTTTGGTTTGTCAATTAATAAATAACCGTCTTTTACGTTTCTATTATTACAATTTATTTATTTATTTTAATTTATTTTACATAAACAAAGTTAATTAATTATTATTATTATTATTATTATTATTATTATTACAAATTTATAGCACTTATTACTGTTTAATAATATTTAACATAAAGAAGAAAGTAAAATCAACCACTAATGCGCTTATAATTTTAATCCTTTATACCAAAAATTATTAAATAAAAAATATAATAATAATTTTCTATTGGTATTTTTTTTGTCTTTTTAACATGTATTTGTTTTTTATATTATTTATTTAAATTTAATTTAGCTTTTTACATAGAAATATGCTTCTCCTTTTTTTGTTATGTAAATAAAAATAATTAAATAACTGAATGAAAAATAATAATAAGAAGATTAATAATGTTATGTAATTAAATATTTATGTTTGCATTATGTTGAGCAACCATTCAAACACATTTATACAAAAAAAAAAAACACAAAAATAATATAACAAAGCATTAAATTTCAACTTTTTTAATTTTTATTAAAAAAAACATGTAAATATTTACCTAAATGCCTCCATATAATATTCTCAATAATTAAATTCCATTGCAGTAAACCATTTGTTTCGATTAATAATAATAATGTTCTATTATCCAATGTACCAAAAACAATTAATTCTGTTGGTAAAATATGCAGTATATTATTATCATAGCAGCTTAATGGATACAATGAACCATTTAATTGTCTAAATATTATTATAAAAGAATTAAAAATTATATTAATAACATGAAAATTATGTTATTTTTGTGTGAAATTGTGTAATAAGTTTTTAATGTTAAAGAAAATTTAAATATGTTGAGCAAGGTAAAAAAAAAAACAAGCACATAAAACACTTTGTACGGTGTTTAATAAATGTAAACGAGAAATACATAAATGTGTTTAGAATAATTCAATATTTCAGTGTTATGAAATAACTAAATAAAAATATTTTAAAAGCTATTACGCTGCTTAATACATTTATAAATTCTTCAAGCAAGCATATAGGGTTAATTTGGGGATTCCCAAAAACTTGTTTAAACTCTAAAATAACATTTAATTTATATTTTAAAACAAATAACTTGCTATAACACCGGTCAAGTTCAAGTGTTACCGGAAGTATCATTATCTTTTACAACATAAGATGAGTACCACAAAATATGTTAAATAAATTATTTAGAGCTTTTATAGTATCACCATTATAATCGTTAATATTGATTTTTTGATTAAATAAAAAAAAATGAAAATACGAGAAAACCTCCAAATAAAACCAATATTCACTGTGGCTTTTTTAAATTTATTTATTCACATGTTAATGGTTACTACAGTTGTTGTGGCTGCTGTTGTTCCTGGTATTATATAATATCCACACACATTTGGTTTAGTTTCGTTTCTATTCAATTATGATTATGATTCTTTTTTTTTAAAGTAATATACAAGAGTATAATGGTGTGTTAGCATATTACATAGTGAAAAATGTTTTGTGTGATGTAGAAAAAATTACAAGAAATCTCTCGCATAGTGAAAAAATGATTTCTTTTTGTAAAGGAACAAGCTATAAAGGAAGAAAACGAAAGCAAAGAAAAAAAAAATCTGTAGTGTCGTTAAATGTATATATATATGTAACATTGTTACAAACGTATTCATAGTACCTATAGTACGTGGAAGTAGTTAAAAAGAAAATAATACTTAAAGCCAGCCGCTTCTTGTATATAAATAAAAAAAGGTAGTGAAGTGCTTGCTTTTGAATTTCAATCTCTATTGTACTTGATTGTACCTACTTGGTTGTTGCTCTCAAGTAACTTTTCTTTGCTTTAAAAATATATATATATATATTTTTATGTCTCAACTTTGCCAGCTCTTGTCGTGTTTTCTTTTCTTTATTTGTGGTAGCGAGGATGAGACATTAACATTAACATTATGGGTTATTTTCGTTGTGTGGTTATATTTGTTATTTTGATTTTGTTTCATTTCATGATTGGAAAGTCTAACCGTCTGTGTTAAGTTGTGAAAGTCTCTACTGTACTTAAATATTATCGATATATACATATTGGGTACGAGAAGGCAACAATAAAAATAAATATGAAAACATTTTAATATTGCAAAGCACGTTTTTACAAATTCATTCAATATAGCAAATGATGAAAAAATAAGAAATAGAAAAAAGACGACTTGACACAAAAATAGAAAGCAAATAAATGGGAAAAATATTTTTCCAAAGAATATCAATGGGCTAAATAAACAATACAACCCACTGTTGCTGTAGAATTGTATTTTTTTTATTAATATTTTATTCTTATTTAGCTAATAAATGATAATCAAATTAATTTTTATTTACCTAATAATTTTGGCTATTTGGTTAAAGCAGTAACTGAGCTTCTATACAAATAATTTATTTATGTATATTTGTGAAATTATTATTAAAGGTTTAAAGTTAGGTCAATCCTATGAAAAATAATATTTTAAGGATTAATTTAAAGTGGAAAATTTTTCGAAAAACATTTAATAAGGAAATAAAAGGAGGCGAAGCAAAGTTGTAAACAGTGGAGGCGCCAGGTAGAATATCAGTAACTTTATTACTTTCAACCACATTTCGGTTACAAATATTAATATAAATATTATTTTTATTTATTTTTTAGATAAAAAACACTTTGTTCGTTTAAACGAGATGTTTATTTATCTTAAATGATAAACCGTAGGCATATCAAAAAAGGTATTTATTCTTACAAAACAAAATAAAATTATAAAGCAATCAACAGCAACCAGTATGCAGGCGTCTTATACAAATATTTGTAAATAAATTACTGGTACAAAAGCATATAGGAAAAATTATATATTTATTTGTTTTTTATAATGTTTAAAACGATTAAAAACATTTTATATAAGTTTTATTCATATTCAAAGTATATAGTATTTATGCGAGGTATTATTTGTGAAAAGTAACGAAAAGTTAAAATGTACGAATACCTAGTCACAAAGTATAGTTTGTAAAGTTTAATCATATATAATATGATTTATGTAATCTATTTCTATTATCTAAATATGCTTTATTTTATCATTATTTGTTATTTTTTAAGTTTACTTTGTTAACAACGTGCTATATTTGGTTTTGCGTGATATCGATAATTTCTTTATTGAGTGTTTTTTTTCTTTTTTTCTAATGTTTTATTACATTTGTAGCTGTTTTCTTTATTCTCTAGTTTAAAATGATTAAATCTTAATTAAATAATGTTTAATTGGCGTATTGAGAACTGATTAAAGAAAATTGTTTTGTGGCGGATTTACTATTGTAGATTTATTGTTGCTTGTGGTATTTAGTTTAGTTTTGTTATTTTTTAAGTATTTAATACATTGTACTGGTCTGGTTGTTTATTATACAATTATTCAATTTTATAAATAATTTTTACCTACCCATTGACAATAAAATATTGTGAAGTGGTAAACAAATCAAGTGTTTGAAGACGTTCAGCTCCTTTATATACAATTGTTGGTGATAATGCTATTGTATATTTTGTTATATTATCATTATTATTATTATTATTATTATAAATATTTAAATAATTATTATCATCATTATTATATTGTTGTTTAGTTATCCTGCCACCAAGTGCCTTAAATATCACAGGACTATTATCAATTAATTGATATAAATCATTTTTATTTGTATTATTTATATAACGTTGATCACATGAATTAACAACATTTATTATTATTATTATAATTATAATTATATTATTTATTATTATTAATTTTTTATTATTATATTTATTAAACATTTTTTATTAATTTATTTTATTTTATTTTATTTTAATAACACTTATGCAATAGACATTTATTTATTGTCTTTCTTTTAATTATATTTTGTAATTTTTTTACCATTATCTAGTTAAAAAATGAATAAAAAATTACTTTTTTTTAGTATAAAAATCATATTTACTCTTTAGATTTTTATGATTTAGAGAAACACACAAGTTTAGTTTATACACAAAGCCACATAAAAGAAGGTTTTTATTATTATTATTTTTTTGTAAATCAAAAATAAATCAAAAGTTATATTCTCGTGGTTTTTGTACTCGAAATTTATTTTTATTTATTAACTGTTGAGGTATGAGAATGTTCCCTGGTATAATACTGTACCACACAGAAATGAAATTTTTTTATATAAATATAGTAAAAGAGAAAGTAACGAATCTAGATATTAAATAAATAAAAATAAATTGCTTTAAGAAGAAAAATTGAAAAAAAAGGAGATCCTATTTTGAATATTTTTGATAAGTTTTTCTTCTTTTTTTTTTTGCTTCTTTATTGTTGCGTTGCTATTCGTTTCATCCCCAATTTATCCATACACAGTTAAATGTCACCCACTGTATTCTTTACTTTTGTTAGTAATTTTATTTTATCAAAGAATGATATATGTATAATATGTAAGTAGATGATGTCTTTTATACGAGTATATGTTGCTTCATATTATTTATTTGGTTTAAAAAAAAATTCCCTTTTCTTTTGTATTTCACTTTGTTATATACATTTTTCTGTTGAAAGTTTGATGATTTTTCAATAAAATACCCTACACTTGGAATGAAACAAGTTATCTGAAATCGTTGACTTTTTTAGATGAGGATTTTTTCTTACTATTTTCTTGTTTTTTTTGGGATCTTTAAAACGAGTAAAAAATTGAAATTGATGGACAATAAACTATGCGGAAATGGAATAATAATAATAATAAAGTGTAGGATCATTTTGGATTTATTTAATAGAAGAAAAAATCAGAAATTTTATCACAATATTTTCAATTATAATGTAAATAGGGAACCGGAATAGAAAATTATTTAATAATAATAAATTTATTCCGGTATTTTATTATATTTAGTGTATTCTTCGATAATCGGTGAAAATGTTTTCTTTTTCTATTATTTGTTGATTAGAGAAGATAAGCAAATTATTGACACGATTTTAAGGGTGAATTTTAAAATTATTACAAAATTGTTTAATAGTTTAATGTAAAGAATATTTAAATATACTAATTAATTATGTCTTAAATAATTACTTATGTTAATTATATTGTAGTTTAAATTTCCATGTTATGGATAATAAATATGAAGAAAATCCCACATTGTGGTAAAATTTATTATAAATTTTTGTTATAAAATTAAAATGTTTAGATTTTCCAATTATAAATGATGTTATAGCAACTAAGCTTTAATCATTTAAAATAAAAATTAAATATCATTCAAGCAATGATTGAATGTACTTAAAAATACATTGCTATAGTTGTTTTATACGAAATTTTCTATAATTCTTTAGAAAAAAAGGTTTTTCTTCTTTTAAATAAGATTTAGTTTAGTTTATTTTTTGCTACGTTTAAGAACATATGAATGATAAAAGCTTTTGATTGAGAAAACTTCATAAATTTTACTGTAAAAAGTAAAATTTATAAAAGAATGATTTATTTTCAATCGTTTAAGATAATTTACAGAGTGAAAATTTTTATTTTACTTAAATTGTATTTAAAGTAGAAATATCTTTAATATTTTATTAAATTAAAATTTAATCATATTTTACTTAATAATCAAATTAAAATACACAAAAATCTGGAAAGTATTACTCATCCTGTTGCACATTAATAATGCCAAAGAAATGCTTTTATAAAGCTAACAGAAATAATTTTATAAAAGCTTTACACCTTACTATTAATAATAATAAAATCAATAATTAAATTTCCCTATAAAAATTTATATTAATTTAATTATTATAGAATGATTTTTGACACAAAACTGTGCATAGAAATTAAGTAATAAATTTTCAATACAAAAATAACTTGCTATAACCTCGTTACACCTGTGTGTATACGTTTAAGTACCTTAAAATAAGCGAGAAAAAATATGTTTTTAATTGTTATTTGATAAACGTATTACAATGTGAACATATGTCTGCAGAATAAGCATTTGCGGTAACAATAACAAGAATAGACAAAGGTATAACAAGCAAAAAATACTAATTTCATAAACTTTTTCACTGTTTATAAAATTGAAAAACCAAAACGAATTACATGTAATAAATAATGAACTTTTTTTGCAATTAATTGTTCGCTTGGTACACACATTTTTTTTGCTTTGCTTTGTTTTGTTTTTTATTAATTAAAAAAAAAAATTGCATTTTTATGCTGATAAAGTGTTTTTTTTTTTGCTATCGTTATTAAAAGCTTCAATTTTAAAGCTTTTTTTACTCTCTACACCCGTACTATTACTGTGCATCAAATATTTATCTGTTAGCTTTTTTACAGTGTGTATGACTTTGTTTAATAGAACTTATGGTAATTTTTTTCTTAAATAGCTTTAGGGGGTAATAATGTCACCGCAATACACCCACAAGTAAAGAATATTATTTTTTGTGTTTTTGTTTTTTATTATCGCTGCTATCTTACCGCTGTGGGTTGTTGTTTCTTTTTTTTTAAATATTTTATTTATGCTTTGCATTGCAATTTTCAATTAATTTTGGATTATAATAAAGCGTAAATAGAGAATCTTGAGCTTTTGTTGAATGGTAGATATGATGACTAGGCTAGTGCGAAACGACTAATACCGATGATAAGAAGAAAAGAAAAATATATATAAATAAATGTATAGAAATGAACGATGGAAAATGAATTGAAAGAAGCTTACTATGAATGGATAAATGAAATTGAATAAAGTGTAAATGGAGCGCCGTAGAAGCAGAAAATGTTAAAGAAAATTATAATTTTTTTCTTTTTTTTTTTGTATTTTGTCATTAAATATAAAAGGATGATATAGCTCTGCTCTGGTGATATAGGTTAGAGTGGAATATATAGGAAAAATATTTTTTGCTGTTGTCATTACTGCTTTTGCTCATACTTTCAATTATTGTTGTGTTGTTATTATTTTCTCATTTTTTGTATACAAAAGAAGTGCTTATTGAATTTGAAGATGATGCCACGATGAAGTAGAGACATTATTGTAGTTGGGTAAATTACTACCACTTGCTACCCCCCAAGCTATGGAATTTCATCACCATAGAGCCAAAATGATAAAGTAAAAATGAATTAAGTAGAGAAGAAAAATGAAAATATCTTTAGAAATAACTTTATGATGAGGATTTTTCCGATGAACTACGATGAAAACAACTTGGCTTAACACGATAGAAATAATAGCGAAGAAGAGAAAGAAAAAATAGGTAGAAAGAAATAATGATTAAGGAGAAGTAAAGATCCTTAAGAAAGTCACAAAAAAAAAATTGAAATGAAAAATTTTCTGAATAAATAATTGATTTAGGTTGCTTCGAAGAAGATTAGTGTGAAAAAAACGAAAAAATAATTCCTCTTCAGATTTGAAGATTTGCCCTTGTTATCATTATCATTAAAACTTATCTTATAAACATGATTAGAGTTTTCTAGTGATGGCAAAAATGATGGCAGATGTAGCAAAAATCCAATTAAAGCCTTTACTTGATAAGATTTTTTTTTTTTTTGTGAAATTCTTCAGCAAAAAATTTCCTTTATATTTTGACACGATAAAAATAAAATTCCTTTGCGGTATTTACTGATAAATTTAAAGAATTATGGATAATTTTCTTATTTCGTTTGTTGATAAATTATGAAATAAAAGGGATTTTTAATGAGCTTTTTGAAATCTCTTCATTCGTTAATTCAGTTGAAGATTTACTTTTTTTTCTTTTTTATTTAATTAAGAGATAAGAAATGCTTTTTTTTTGCAGATAAAAGTAGTTTTTTTTTGGAAGAAAATTAACAATTTTTAAGTATATTCTCTGTAGAAATATTTTGCTTTTATTGGATTAAAATTCTGTGGAATTTCGGAGCAAGAGTCATCAACAGTTCTCCGAAAGAACTTCATAATTTGTATTAATTTTTAGGATTTTCTTTTTATGAAATATTTCACAAAACATAATAATTATTTTTATGTTAAGTTTCTTAGTGATTTCACTGTTTAATAGGAGAATTTATCAATTAGTTTAGAAGGATTATGGTTATAAAATTTTTAAAGGATAATTATTACTTAAAAAACAATTTAAATCTTATAAATGTTTAAATGGTAATTCTGCGAAAATACTTTAAATAGAGTAAAACGTTTAAACTTCCACAAAAATATGCTGACACAATTTTCAATTTTCGTTTATTTTTTCTGGGAGAGATTATCAAGTGACTAAATGATTAAATAACTGCCAAACTGACAATCATAAATCAATGTGCCTATAATAATAATTTATTATAAATAAGATTAGATCGATATATAAATTGATTGATTAATGAATGTACTTAAGAGTATTAATTATTAATTAAAAACATTATAGAAAAAGACTTTCTTCTAATTGTTTATTTTTAATAAAAATTTCTTTTTGATTATTTAATTAAATTTTCGTTATACAAAGTAATAAATTGATTAATATTAATAATTTCTTCTATACATATATTCGTATTTAAAATAATATAAATTTCCTTATTCAAAGGACTCATCTATTATTATTATTCCTAAAACAACTAATAAAATGTAACAACATAACGAGATAATAAAATAAATATGCAAAATAATGTGAGTGAACATTGTCTATCTATAACCCACCCATCCTTAATGTTGTTTAATAATATTTTGTGTATATTAAATGTATGAAGATTTAAATTTAAATTTATATAAATTGAATAAAAAGTATTCTTGTTTTGAAAAGTGATAAATTTTCAATGTAAATTTTGTTACAACAATCGAGCAACTGACTCTACAGCAATTGACTCAAAATATTTTATATAAAATGTCAATACAAGAAAAGCTCTATTATACATATTTATATTTTTATTTTTCAATTTTATTTTAAAGCTTTATTAAAAGCAAACAAATTGTCATTTTGTAAAATAGGAAGCTTTTTATTTTTTTTGCGTAAATCGTTAACATTAACGTTAACGTCAATGTTAGAGAAAAGCATCGAAACAAAATGCTTATATCATTCGTGCGTTGTTAACAGAGTAGGGTTTACAGAATAAAAATAAAAAATATACAATAATAACAATAAAATACAGAATAAATAAATAAAAAAAGAAGAAAACTACATAAAGGGTGTCAATACCAATATATTTATATACAAAAATATATAAAGGATTTTCCTCTAGTGTGATTATGGCACGCTTAACTCCCAGGGTACTCAAACAATAAAATAAAAATTTGCTGAACGATGATAGTACAAAAAAAATAAAAAAAGCAATAATAATAGGAAGAAATAAAAACGTAATTTTATACAGGATTTAGCTAAAGTTCTGTGTTTTTTTCCATTGCAAAAAAAAAAAATAATTTTGTATTTATTTAAACAATACTGTTGCCCTCGACCAAAGCGGATATAATATTAAATTGATTTGAATTAAACTTTATCGTTAACATAGAAATATATTAAAAACCAAACGAAAAAAAATCATTAAATTTTTATTTAAAAAACAAATAATAAAATGCATTAAAGCGTTAATACTATTTTCTACTTTTTTAGTAAATAATTAATTTTAAATGCATCGATAGAGCTTTTTGTTTTTTGTTATAAAATATGTTATTATTATTGTTGTTGTTAAAAAACACTCGTTAAAAAATAAAATATTATTAATTTTGTTAAACAATAAAAAAACACAATTTTATGCAATCAAATAGAATTTAATTAACACATCACAATATTGATACAATTGATCTATTCAGTCAGAATTTTAATGTTAAACTAATGCAATGTCATGTAATACACACGATAATAGGATAAATAATTTAAATATATTACACAAAACTTTTTTTTTTTTTAATACCACAAATAAACGACAAAATATGTAGAATAAAATACGTTAAGTGAAAAGAAGAAAAACAGCAGCAGTAGAAAACAATTTTTTCCCGTATAAATAAAATACAACTGTTACTCCTGAATTCTTGTTAACAACTGAAAATATAAACTGAAATTTGTCTCTCTATATAACATAAATACTGTTGTTGTTATTCTTTTTATTATTATTATTATGATTATTGTTGCAGTCAGGAGCATCAGATATTGTACTTGTGGATGATGCAAACATAGAATTTAACAAAATTCATTTTTATACTAAAGAGACTGCCAATTACACCATGCTTGTACAGAGTAAAATATGAACAAAAAACACTGTACACCTAGACACGTTTTCTCTTGATTAGAAATTTCATTAATTCAGGCATGGATTCATCTAGTTAATTATGTATAATTTTCTTAATCTTTAAAAATACGAGCAAAGAAATTTATTGTGTCATTGGAGACATCTATTAAATCCATCTTAGTGATTATAACTTTTAATAGTAATCTTTTCCTCTGGTAGTAAGTGTATTATTGTTTAAAATTATGTCTGAAAAAGAAGAATGTTTATAAGTAAATTTATTTTTAAAGATATTTCTAGGTGTTTAATATACTTAATACCCTTAAAAATACTGTATAACAGTATTACTAAACTCGTAACATAATAAAATGTTTTTATTGCCTTAATTCGTTCCTATATTTTAACATTTTAACATCAGTATTCAGTACAATTTATTTTGTTTTTAGCTTTATTATTGTCAAAACAGAAAGCTTTCTCTCAATCCTAGATGAAAATTTCTCTCACGCATGCGAGGATTAATTTATTTACAAAAAAAAAAGAAAAAAGTTTTCAATGCAAAAAAAAAAAACTTTAATTTCCTTATTGTTGCTGTTTTTTTTTTTGCAAAAGCAACGAAAATGAATTAAAAATGATTAAAAAAAAAAAATGAGAAAATCTTTGAAGAAAAACGAATGTTTTAAAGGAAAACGATTTAATACAGAAATCTCTATCATTTATGCTTGTACGATTGATCCATAAAGAAGGTTTAATTTTTCACTATTATTGTTGTTTGGTGAATAAATCACGAATAAGTATCAAAAAATAAATCTCTCCAAACAAAGACACGTTTTTTAAGGTAAAGAAAAAAAGCTTTCACGTAACAAGTGAAAAGAGTTTATTTGTTAAAAAATAAATTTTACTTAATAAAGTTTTCCAAAAAATACAAAAAACACACACAGAATATGTACTTCAATGTGTTTTTTTGTTACCAAAAATTCTTTGATTACTCCCCTAATTTTCATTTTTATCGTTTCATGCTGTACATGCTGTTTACAATACGTTTATGTTCAGGTTTTCTTGTTGATAATACTCGCTTTATTCATTTTTATTACATTTTATACCATCTAAACGCGATGATAATTTGTCAGAACTTTAACTTTATTACCTGTCTGCAATCAATTTATTCATTTATTAATTTATCAACAAAGTAGCAAAAAAACATTTTACCGTTACTACTACTGCACTGAAAAAAAGTTTACCTTTTTAATGGCAAAAATAAACAATTTTGCAATGAGGGCGTAAAGTAATTTTTCTTTCTCCCTGTAACTAGTGTTAACAAGTGAAATTATGTTGTAATATTGGTTTAGAAAAAATAAAAAGGAAAAATCTACTCTTCTGTTTTTTTATCACAATTTCCTTTACCGGATACCAAAAGTGTTTCCGCTTATATAAAAAAAAACTTTTTATTTTTCTTACCAAAAAAATTAAATCTCATTGAAAGAAAATCATCTTTTTCAACCGTAAATGAACTTAAACACCGTTTATTAACGTTTTTCTTTCTATTTATTTAACGGAAAATTCTAAAGAAAATTTTTCTCTCTAATCGAATTCAATTTTAAAATGTTTAACGTAAGAAATAAGAAAACTAATCGGAAAATAGTTTTATTCTTATTTTCCGTTTTGTATATTTATTTTTTGTACAATATTTTCCGGTAAAAAACTCTTCAGGCAACACATTTTTCTCGTTAAATTCTATTCTTAGAACAGGAAACTATAGAAATTTTTTCTTTTCTTTAAAAGGAAATTTATTGTTACTGTTTTTAAATCCGGAAAACCAACCGTGTTAATTAATGAATAAATAAAATCAGTTATTTTAATCGTATTAAATGTTGAATTATGAGAAAATGTTTACAGAAGTGAAAAAGTCCTATCCTCCTTGTTATCAGGATTATGATACTGTAATCCCTTTTTGATTATATCACGCAATCATGGGGAACAAATCATATATAACAAGGCGACCTTTTTATTCTCTCACAAAAAAATAAAATATATATTTTACGGATAATAAATTTTTTTTTTCTTCGGTTTTTAATTGCTTTTTTGATTCTCAGACAATTTTTAGATTTTTCTACTGTGGGGATAAAAAATCACGTCATCGTGTCATGGTAATATATATTGTATTGACGAAAACAAAGTAACCTAAGCACACACAAATAAAAAGCACAATAAAATCCTAAATATAAAAATTGGATACCATACATTTACAAAAAATTAGGATTACTTTAATATATATTTGTTGAATCCTCGATCCTAATTTAAATAAACATACATAATAATAATAATATGAATAAAAGAAAAACAAGTCGAATAAAAATCAACAAATGACTTTTGATGTTTAGATGGGAAATTATTTTATTCTTTAAAAGAATAAACACGTTCGCTTGTATAAACGTGCTGAAATTGTGTTGAACAAAAAACAAAAAAGAAATTGTCACCTAAAGCACGTGGAGAATGAGCGGATGCTTTTTTGTTTTTTAAGCAGAATAAAAAATAAAAAAAAAACAGAAGAAAATGTTCAAAAACGTCAAAAAGGACAAATAATGTAATATTTCCTTTTGAATTGGGATATCAATAAAGTATTTGTACTTTAATGTATTATTAAAGCGACGTTAAAAGAAGTAAATAAATAAAAGATAGTACGACTTACAGAATGGAACAATTTAATACACTTTTGGAAACGTTTTATTATTCGATAAAAAAAAACAAAGAAACTGTAACTTTAGTAGGCAATATTTCTTCTTTTTTCATCCTCCTTATGCTTATAATAATCACAAGTTTTATTTTTTTATTTGTATTTCCTGGTTGGTTACTCTGACAACAACATTCAGTGTCTCTTGATCCCATTTCTATATTATTTTTAGTGAAGAGAGACACAACAGCATAAAAAAATAAGAAAATGAACATATAAAAATCACTAACAGAATACTGTATTCCTTTTGGTTTATTTATGATCAACAAAGTCTTAAATTTGGCATCAGCTGTTATTTGTTTGAGGTTAGACAAAAAGGAAAAAAAGAAAAAAAATAATATCCAATTGTATATAAGTGAGGTAATAAATTTTTGAGTACAATTCTATGTAATCTATATGCTGATTTATAAAAAAGAAAAATTTTTCGTTTTATTTCTATCGTTACAGGGAATTTTATTTCTGTGGTACGGTTGGTGCTCTTCAACGTGGAAACACAATACTCAACAACAATCTAATCAACAATTCCTACCGTTTTTTTTTTTTTTTGTAGAAATATTGCTTAATTTTTTTTTTTTGTTGGTTTCTGTTGGTTACCCAACCACATTCCTTATTTCTATTCTTTTAACGAATTCCTCATCACAATGTCGTACTTTTTTTTGGGTACGGTAGTTTGTCGACAATATTCTATCCTAATATCTTGTCATTTGTTCTATCAATTTCCGTTTTTTCTTTTTTTTTTTTGGTATCTGGTTGGTATATTTTTTTTTCCTCTTCTTCTTATTTATCATTTTTGGCTCTTCAACAGCTCTATACCCTTATCCAGCTTAATAAAAATAAATTTATTTCTTAGAAAATGTATAAACGTTTCTCAAAGTTAAATCATTGATTCAAGATCATTCATTTAATTTCTTCTTATACTGTTTTTTGTGTTCTGTGCTTTATTTTTTTGAATCAAAAAGCTCCCGAAGTAAAGTAAAATAATAATAATAATAAAATCAATAGAGAAAATAATTTTTGATGTTGGTGTTTTGGCCTTTCTATTCGACAATTTAATGATAATCAGCTCACATTCGATACTTTTTTTTTTTTTTGTTATGCTGGTTTGTCTGTTTCTGGTTCTGTTCCTTTTCTATTTCTTATTTATTTATTTATAGAAAAAATATTTCCACTTGTTTCTTGGACTCTTCTTAACATTCATTAACATAACTCTTCATTTATTGCTTTATGTGTTGACTTTATTTAATAATCGATTGATCAATATATATATATATATCGATTTGATTACTTTCTAGTAAAAAATTTTCTTCATTTTATTTTTACTAGAACTATTTTATTTTTAATTGAATTTTATTAGCAAGCATTATCGTATTTTATTTTATTTATTTATTTCAATCAATTTTATTAACTTTATTTAATTTTTCCGAAGGGAGAAAAGCTTTTAAAATGTCTGAAAATAAGAAAAGTTTCTAACATAGATATGGTCGAATGACAATCATGTCTATGTTGAAACTTTATTTTGTGAAGTACATTGCGCTTTAAGAATATAAATAAATAAATAAATAAAAAGCTTTTTTTTATACTCTTATAATCAGATTTTCTTTGCAATAAAAACCACCCGCAGCTTTATTTGTATTAAAATAGAAAAAGAAAAAATTTAATTGATGTGTACGATGGTGGTGGAGTCAATGAATTAAAAAATTGCAAGGCAGGACAGTAAATACTCCTTATCTTAAGCTTTAATTTATTTTTTACCTAAATTTTTATGTGACCCCATTGCTTAAAATTCTTGCAATAAAAGCGTATCCGCTAACACACTAAAAGCGACCAGCATAAATTATGTTTTTATTAAGATTGGTTTTTCGGTTTTCTTTTTAATTACTGTAATCTGAGGCTGTATAATATTATTTAAAGAAACTAAACAAGATCGTTGAAACAGTTGGTCCGTTGATAGAAACAGATGATAAAAGTTATAAAGACAAGAAAAATTAATTATCTATTCAGACTTTTGTTTTTACTAAAATCTAAAGAAAGCAGAACTGTCGAACAGAACAGCTCAATACGCCTAATGATGATTACAAACACTGTGGTTTATTATGGTTAGAGAACTTATTTATAATCTGGTATTTTTATTAACTAATCAATACGAATTGATATGGCCAGTTGCTTAAAGTAACATTTCTGTGATTTATAAAGAAAAATAAATAAATAATGTGGTTTTTGTTTGAAAATTGCCATAATTTTATTCGTTTAAAGTTTTCTTTAATAAATTTTTGCTTAAATCAGTATTATCTACAATTAAATGCGAAAATTGTATTAAAAAATGTTTTTCGTTGAACACAATCATTGTACAGCTGTTTAAACTGGTGTTTATTTAATGAAAATAATTAATTAGTATTTTTACCCCTAAGTATTAAAAGAATAATTAAACATCACTAATTGATGATTTTTTGTTATATTAATTCGTTCTTTTAATTTGTATTTTTATTATTCTTTAGTGTATTTTGTGGTATTTATTTATTTATTTATAAATATATATAACTAATAAAAAGTTAAAACACTTAAACAACACGATAGCGCATAAACATTATAGCAAAAGCTTTTAACCTTGTTAAAAGAAAAAAGCACTTGAACTATTTCATTTACATTGAAAAAGAAACACCGAAATACACTATTGATTAAAAATTAATTTTATTTAAATAAAAACTTTTCTAATTATATTATATATTCTACCTTTTTTGTTTTGTTTAAATAATTAATTAATAAATAAAGGTAATAAATGTTTGCGAAAGTTTTCCGTTATCGCGTTTCATAACAAAACTTTTACCACTTTAAATAGAAACGAGAGAAATGGAAAAAAAATGAATGAAAATTTTTATTAATAAGATGTTCGCCTTTGTTAACTAATAGTAACTGTTTGTTCTCTTAAATACTTAATTTTAATAATTTTATTTTAAGCATAAATTATGTTTTTTTTTTTTTGTTTTAAAGTTAAGTCAACTTAAATTGATGTTACGCAAAGCATAAGAAAAGAATTAGAAAAGAAAATTAAATTAATAAAAAGAAAGAAAAAAGTTTCTTATTCTTTCTGGTAATGTATTTTGTTGTTACGGAAAATTATAATAATAATACTACTATGATGGAGTAAAAATTTTCTACAATCATAATAATCATCAGACTTTAATAAATAATCAAATATATTTAGCCACAAGGCTTGACTTAATAATGAAAATAAATATTGCGTTGTGTTGTACATTCTGCGATTCGAGCTTTACAATTATTATTTTTTTTTTCTGTTTTGTTTTTCTTTTTCTTTTCTTTAAAAATATTTTTTTTTCTGCTTATTTAACAAGATTTGCGTTATTTTTCTAACATATTTATTTACTTTAATTTAATTTAATACGAATTTAAACAATTTTTATGAAACAAGGAAATTTATTTGTGTTTATTTTATTTTCTTTATTATTATTATTATTAGTAATAATGTTAAGAATTTTATTTATTTATAAGAAAGTTACAGTGCTTTCGTTTTAAAATAATAATAAAATTATAAGAGACGACTGATTGTAGTTTTTAGATTTTTTTTATTTGTTTTAATTCAGTGATGTAAACTTGTTGGAAGTATTCGGTTGTCGTGTCTGAATTATTTAACCGGTTTAAATTGTACCGATTGTTGAGCTTTATTTCTTGACTTTGGATAAGATTTTACTACTTTCTGAATTAATAATAATAATAATAATAATAATATATTGTATTCTGTATGAGTACAGTAGAAGTCAGCACTGGGCCTCCAGAGTGCTTATTCAGTACGATACATTTCGATTCATTCACTACATTGCCTCTATTTAAAAACAAATATTTTAAGTATATTATTAACGGTTCAGTTACACTTCCAATATCATCTCTGCCTCCTTTACTATAATAACGAATTGATTTTTTTTTCATTTATCAAGAGCACCCCTATTCATTATTCAGTTCAATAAATAACAAATCGTAATCATAAGCTTTTAAAATATTTATTTTAATTCAATATATAATTCTGGTAAAAATAATTCAGTGACTTAAAAGCTTGCAAACTTTGGTTTGTTACACTGAGCTGAATAAGTATTTAGTTTAAAATAAAAAAAGAAAGTTTAATGTTTACGGTTTAGCCACTGCTTTTATAGCAGTCTTAAGATTATTTTCTTTTTGTTTTTTGTATTCAGCCATCGAAAAGTTTAGAAGAAAAAAATTATCCCCTGGAAAACAAATAAAAATTGTTTTTATTTTTCACATTTATTCTCGTGAAAACTTAACCATATTTTAAGTATTTAATTTGCACTTGTGCCAAATACATGGGAAATAAATTTAATAAAAATGTGAGTGAAAAACTGGTGGAACTAAAGTAAGAAAAAACAAAAAAAAAAAACAATTTTATAATAAGACGAACATATTTATTTATTTAGAAAAATACCATGTTGTTGACTTATTCTTCCATTTATTTTGTTTTGTGATTTCCACCCCCATATTTCTTAACTCCATCTTACTCGTTGTGCTTTTTTTCTGTTTTCATTTTTTCTTTATTTGGATTCACTGTATGAACGGTTTGTTTTTTTGTTTAGTTTTCTTTTTAAAATTTTTATTTAACTTAAAAATGAGATTATTAAAACTGATTCGTTGTTTTCCTTCTTCTTTGTTTTTGTATTTATTGTGTTCGCACAGCTGTGATCTGTGTTAGTATCGATAGCACTTTTCTAGGAAGGAAAAAGAAATTTCTATAAACGACAATAGAGTTAACAAGAATAGAAAAAGAACTTTTTTTTATTTGTGCTTGAAAAAAAAATAGTAAATAAATCTTTTAATTGTTTTTTTTTTTATTTATTAACTATGAGCTTTTTGTTTGCCAGTAAAAAAAGGGATAAAAATGAAATGGTGGCGGCAATCATGAGAGTTTAAACTAGAAACAATGAAAGAAGCCAACAAATCGAAAATTGATGTAATCAATCTAAGTTGAAATGAAAATAAATGAGGAAAATAAAAAAAACACAGTAGAGTGAAAAGTTTATTTGGAAACAAAATGACGTAGAGGAAGAAGTAGCTGAAGAATAAAAATAAAAACGCTAACCACATAACCGCATTATTTTTCTTATTTTTATTTCAGCCTACTTTCTTGGATATATAATACTTTGCTAGGAAAAGCACTAGAGTTTAAAATGTTTCGATTTATTTTGTTCGCTTTTAAACTCTTCAACAACAACCAAAAAAAATGAAGAAGAAGATAATTCTTATACAGCAGTGTGTTTCGCCACAAAAAACACAATCATAGACTCGTCGTTTTTCCTTTTTTTTTTTATTTCTTTTAAAAAAGAAGAAAAAAAGCTTCAAAAGTCTGGTGAAATAAAATCAAAAAGAAGTCGAGAGATGAACTTTTTTCTTTCTTGATTTTTCTTCTTTTATTAAAACAGCATCGCCAAGCCATCAAGAATAAAATGAGAAAAAAATATTTCTATAAACAGGGTAACACTAAATTTGATATTATTTTTTTATTTTTTGTTCTTTTTATTTCAATTTGGCTTCAGTTTGTATAAAAGTTTTTCCATTTTTTGCTTTTTTTTTTCTGAAAAGAAAATTATTAAAGAGATGAAAGCAAAACATAAGAACGACGACGATGAAAACGACATTAATCCTTTTACTCCTTAGGCGCAACTTAACATATTCTTTCTTAAACCAATATTGTTTGGTAATTTTCTTATTTTTTCTTGTTTTCCTTTTAGGCTTCGCTACTTCTCATCAAAACCAAATATTCGAAGTAAAAATTTTGATGTGCAATATGGAAAGTGTGAGGGTGTTTTGCTTTTATGAAAGAAAAACAAAAACAATTGGATTATGTATGCCAGATGATAACAAATAATTTTCTTTTCTTCGTTTTTTTTTTGGTATTTAAAAATAAAATTAAATAAATAATAAGGAAAGTATGAAGAAAGAAGAAAAATAATGAATATTATGGAAATGTAAAGTCATGTTCAATTAGGAAATGGTAGATTTTTGATTATTATTTTTTTTCCTTTTGTTTGTCTTTATTGTGTTTCCTTTAATCCCATTGTTTTCTTTTATTTTTCCTGTAATTTAATTTTTTCTTTATCTTTTTTTTTTTTAAGTTTAAAATTGTTATTTCCTGTCGTACGCACACAATATTTTTAATTTATTTACGAAAGCGATGACATCAGGCAACGACGGTATTTTTCTAATAAATAAATTTATAATGGAACAACAGTGATTGTTACAATTTCGGAATTTGGGAATACTGGGATTCTTGCTATATTAAAAAGGAAAGGTTTATGCAGTGAGGATTCTTCTAAGATCAAAGTCACGGTAATAATTGTTAAACATTTTATTTTATTGAATTTTAATGACAATTAAAGAAGATAATTTTGTAGTATTTTAGTAGTTAGTAATTTTTTATTAAAATAAATAATATTTAAGCGAGTTTAGTCTATCTAATATTTTTAGATTATTCATTTAAGTCATAAATATGCCTTGGCACCCTGTGTGCCCGTTTAAATGATTTATTTAAAACACAGTTCTAATGAGAATACTCATTGTAATTTAGTTTAGTATTTATTAAGCAATAAATGACATAAATAGAGATAATAATGTTTAGGAAAAACACTATAGTCAGCTTAATTTATATTTTATTATGGCTTTAATGACTTTTAAGAAGAAAACAACATGCAATAGCCAGAAGAGAAGAATACACCACTGTCTTGTTTGTTTAGTTTTTTTGCCATTTAAAATATAAAGAAAAAACCTTTCAAATAACTTTCATGATAACTTTTAATTATTAAATATGTTTACCATTTGAATTGTTATCAAAATAAGATTAATAATAAATAAAAAGTAGCAGTTTTTTCTTGATTTATTTCCTAGATGAAAAATAAACAAATAATGCTATTATTATGTTTGTTTCTCTAATAACATTTTTGACATTTTCTATTATTATTAAAACTAAAAACATATTAATAGGGTAAATGTAGAAGAAAAGCTAAAACTTTATTTTGCCTTAAATTATTGATTGCAAAAATAGAAAATATTTGTTCATATAAGGGTTTTTTTTTTTTGTTGTTTATAGAAATAGGGTATAGTAGTTACTTTTTTGCTGAATAAATAAATTAACTTGATGACCTCTCAACAACAATATATTTATTATATAGAAGTGAATTCTTCTGAAAGTTATTTAATCAGTTATTTGATGACGTTAATAATTATGATAAAGGAATGTATGTTGCTTGTAATTGAAATTATCCCTTATTCATATATGAATTTTATCACACGATTTTTGTATTTTTTTTGTATGTTCTTTACTGTAAATAAACTATATTAAGCACAATTAATAATTTATTTTCAAAGGAAATTTAATATAATTATAATAATAATAATATTATTCAAATTACATTACAGATTATATATATTACATTGTATTTAATTACTTTGGAATTTATAATGAAATTTCTAGGAAAATTAACAAACACATGGTAATAACCGCCATTAATATTTATTTATTTATTTTCTTTTTTTTTTAGAAATAATTCTCATAAAAATAAAAGAAAATCGCTTTTATATGTCAAACAGTTGGTACATATATACATACACAAAGAACCACAAAAGTGAATATTTTTCAATAGGAAAATTTATTATTATTTTCATTTTCATTTTATCTGCTTGTCCTCAAAGTAAATTCCATCATTTTGATTAAAAGGTAAAACAAAAAATAATTTCCTTTTTAAATTAAAAAATAAATAAATAATAATTATATTTTTTCGTTTTAATTTATAGAAATATAAAGTGGTTTGTCAGCATAAAGGCAAAGTATTTGGCAAAAGGATATATGTATGCAGTATATCCACTCTCTGTCTCCCATACTGTTTACAAACGTAATTTGTTTAGCAATTTTATATAATAACAAAAAAAAATTGAGATGAAAAGAAATGTAAAGAAAATGGAAAAAAAAACTTTTCAGGTAAAATCAGAGCAAAATAAATCTTTAAATATTCTCTTTACATGTTTCAAGATGTTGAAGTGACAGGTTTTCACAGATTAGAATTTTATTTTCTGGTTGTGGACTAATGAAACTTTTTATTCTTTCTCTAGGAATTGTTCTGATTCTTTTGACATTTAATACAGAACATCAAATCTCATTCATCAGAATCTGCAAAACAAATTAGATATTTCAGTAAAATGCCTAAAAATCTCCACAATGAACACTTTTAACTGTTTAATACTGAAATAAATCCGAAGTGCGGTTTCTCCTATGTCGTAACAAAAAGGAAAAAAAAAATGGGTTTTGCGGTTAACATAGATTGACGCTTATCAAGTTTTTTGATTATATTTTTTTCATCAAATTTAAATAAGTTAAAATTAATTAATATCAATTTAAAAAATAGGTTTATTTCCTATTAATAGAAGTAATGCGGTTTCTGTGGTTCTTATTTTAAATCTATTAAAAAGATAAGATTTTGTGGTTTCATTCATAAACTAAAAAATCCAAATTATTAACAAACAAATGTGTGAAATGATTAAATAAATTTATGATTTTTTAATTTGTTTATTTATAGTAAATATATTTCCCATATAAATTATAATTAAATCATTAAAATTTATAGTAAACAAATTATTTAATTATATAACGAATTAATTTTATTAAAGTGCAATCAACAATTATATAATAAAATTACCCAAAATAAAAGAAAAAAGATGAGAAGTGTAGACACCCGGTGGGCATGTAGTTTTGTTGGATTTTTATGATGAATTTAATAAGAAGCACAATGAACAGCGTTTGAGAGTATGTAAATGGATTGTTACATTTTATTATTATGAATTATACTCTATATTGTATTAATGGAATTTTAT
The DNA here is from genome assembly GCA_963942525.1 of Ptychoptera contaminata. Lineage (NCBI taxonomy): Eukaryota > Metazoa > Arthropoda > Insecta > Diptera > Ptychopteridae > Ptychoptera > Ptychoptera contaminata. The sequence goes on along the minus strand of OZ012639.1, from coordinate 2,718,230 downwards.
GTAAATTATTGTTTTATCTGCGTTCCAGATACATCTTTAGTATACTTTATCAGTGCTCAATAGATGAATTCTTAAAGACAGTCATAGATGACTGCAATGATGAGACCGTTTCCAACCGTTTTCCAATCCACACTCTACTGCACATATGTTTGCAATAATTGTTCATGATCACCTTCATGATTTCACCTTAAAACATTAACCCATTAATTATTTAACTATCCTAAAGTATATGATTTTAAAATATTAGGATATTAATTTTTTTAAATGATTAAATCAAACTCCTAATATATGAAAAATAATTGAAATAATATATAAATTGCCCTTTAATTAATTTAACATAAGAAAAGAATTATGTAAAAACCATGCAGCATGTATGAATTTAATAAATATGCATATATATATATATATAATTAAAAGAAAGTATTGACGTTTTTGCTAAATATTTTGCAATGTAAATAAAGTTGAATATTTTTTTTTTGCAATGTAAATAGAGTCAGTTATTTTTTTCAGTTTAGTTAAAGAACACAAGAATAAAGTTGTGCATATATTATATATATACAAAATAAAATTATCGTTTTTCGGCTGCGTCCGTGGCAGTGTGCATTGTTGTCTTACGTATCCCCGGCTTGCTTTCAAGTTCGACGGGGGTCCGTATTAGTAAAATGGTTTAGCTTCACATGCATAAAATCACGGTATGTGGAACTGCCCTCTTTGGTCACAGGTTAGAGATCTCTCCCGATTTCTCTGCCTGTGGCGGCCGGGCCTTCCATGATGATTGTCATGGTGGAAAGGCTCGGATCTTAGAGCTGCAGAGTTCATCCATATATTTTTCTCCCTTTATGTTTAGTTTTTCTAAACAACAAGCCGGTCTATTCTGCGGGGGAATAGGCCGGCTCGGCTGGAGAATTTACCGTTAGATAAAAATGCACAAAATTTCTGCCAAACAATAGATTTCAATAACAATAGCAGTGCGACGACGACGAACAATAGATATCTATATCTATTGTGCAAAAAAAAAATATTTTTTTCTATTATTCGCTAAACCATTGTCCTTTTATTTTGCTATTTCTTCTCCCATATATATCATTTTACTTTTACTTAGCAAATTCTTTTAAATTTTTACATTTAAATATTTTTTACCATTTTTAACTTAGTCTATTTTTTCACTAAATATTTATAAATTTTGTGTCCTTGCTTACTTAAGCGGCATTGACTTTGCAAATTATTTAATAACTTTTTATTTTGCAAACTGTTGTGTCCATTTTTGTACTTGTTTTCTAATTGTGAAAGTGACATTTACCTCGTGTTTACAAATAAAAAATAACATTGACCATTGCAAAAAATATCCTTTATTTAATAATAAAATATTTAATAATATAATAAAAATAATTAATAATATAATATTTAATAAAAATATTAAATAATAATATTTTGTGAAATTTTTTGGAGTCCACTTAAAGGATTGTTCACCGTGTTTAGTGATAATTAATTCACTCAGTGTAATTAAAAAGTAAAATTAAATTAAAATATTTTTTATTTAATTAAATTAATCATTAATTTTTTCTACTTGTAGCCACCCACCAACCCACCGTTGATCAATTAATTAAGTGATGAATGACAGGAACATAAATTATTATTTAAATAAAAATAATTTCATTTCTTCTGTTGTCTTGCCGTAACCCCAGCATCAGCAAAACCCACCTACCATTGAGTATCATCCAGTGATCAAGTAAAATTAATTTAAATAATTTATTTTCTGACATAAATATTTTTATGCAAAAAAATTAATTAAATAATATTTTATTTTTTATTCTGTTTGTAGATTTAAAATATTTATTTGGAAGAAGTAACCATTGACCACCGATCATCGCAGTGCCGCCGCACAACAAGAAAATTAATTATTCTCCAGTAATTTGTGAATTTTCTTGAAGTCTACTTTAATGATTGTTCACCATATTAAGTGCAATTGAAAAGTATAATTAAATTAAATTGTTTTCTGTATAATTAATTTAATCATTAATTTTTCTACTTGTAGCCACTCACCCACCGTTGATCAATGGGTGAATCTATTACATGACACGGAAAATCGCAAAAAGTTAGAATTTTTATGAAAATAATAAAAAACCACCAAAATTAGATAAAGAATTATTTTTATTTGTATATTAGGGATCAGATAGGTACACTGGAATTTCATACATGAAAATCTTTTCAGCAACTTTGTTCGATCAAAACAGAAACCCTGTGCCAATATTGGTACAGTGAGAAAAAATTGGATAAAGGATTGAAAAATTACATTACGTTGGATCCATAATTTTATTTCATCTGTTGTCTTAACGTAAATGCCTACAGTATCAGCCATACCCACTGAGACCATTGAGAATCATCCAGCGATCAAGTAAAAATAATTTACTTTCTGTCAAATATTTTTATGCAAAAAAAAAAATTAATTAAATTTCATTTTTTGTTCTATTTGTAGATTTAAAAAATTTAATTTGGAAAAATATTCATCAGAGTATGACTACCGACGATCATTAATTAATAAATTATTCTCCAGTGAAGAATTTTTGACATTTCTTACATCAAAATATCTTTCATTTTGATTAACTTTTTTTGATAAATAATTATTTGTATCATTCAATTAAAATGTTAAAAAATAAATAATCAAAGTCATTTGTATAGATAAATTAAGAAAAATGTAATAATTTTTAGTTGGCAAAATTAATTGTAAAAATTATGTAATGGCCCAGATCAATATATTATCCAAACAACCAACTAAGAAACCATTAAGAATCCAACAGGCAACAGCAGATAATCAGACAGAAATAAAACTTCAATTTTTAACTGGGCAGCAGTCGCCATTCCTTCGACACTTAATAAGATAATTTTAGCCATTTGATTGCATTAAAAATATGTAAATAAATTAATAAAAAGTCGTATACTTATCTTGTAAATAATCTTATGTATTTATTATATATTTTTATTAATTAAAAACCAGAAAAAAATCCATTTTATTTTGAAAATAAAACATTTTATTTACTTGAAAAAAATCTTGTCATTTTATTTTTGCAAATTTTCAGTACGAATAAAAAATTTACCATTGGTGAAGAAATGTGAAAAAATGTGCAGTACTAACCATTGGTTTAATATTGTAAAACTTAACTTGCAATACTAACCATTGGTTAAGTTTGTAAAAACTTGTGGTACTAACCATTGGTTAAATATGTAACTATCGTGAAACTGAACCGACGAAAAAATTGCAACGACCCCTATCCCCCAACTAGCTTTAAAACATCCAACGAAACGCACAAAATTTTGCAAAAATGAATTTTTACCAATTTCTTGGTTAATTATATTTATTTTCTTCTTCTACTTTATATATACAACCACCCCACCCACCCCATCATCTTTCGCCGCCCACCACGTGTGTATGGTATGGTGTAGAGTAATTAACTTGCTGTGATTTTTAGCAAAATTACTTCTTTGATATAAATATCGTTTTTTTTTTATAAATTCGCGGTCGACTCGGTTTCGAACCAGAAACCTAAAACTGACTACTATAAATAGTTGAGTATAGCCTTAACCAATACGGCTATAATGATTGGTAAATTGAAATGTTATCCTTGAGGTCTTTAAATAATAATTAAATTAACTTATAAAAAATATTTGACATTTCATTTACTTATATATTTAATTTAATTAAATTAAATTCAAAGACTTTGAAGAATAATTTCAATAATTCTAGTAAATCCTTGTACATTACCTGTTGGTAATTTCACTTGCATTCTTAGATACATAATTTGTATTATTTGAAATTTTTATTACATTTATGACCCGGCTTGCATCAGGGTTACAAGGCTCAAGAATATTGACTTAAATTGTCTTTTCTCCTTTTTTATTACAGTTTGTAATCTCGTTTTTTTCCCCAGTTATGTTTTCTGGTATTTCATGCATATTCTTGACAACACATTGTATTTCCCTTTTGAATTTTTTATGTTTTAAAAATTATGTTAAAGAAAATATTTTCTACGATAAAAATTTTATCCTTTATCTGTTTATATATTTAGTTTGTTATATGCTGGCTTTAAAAAGGTAAAAATGCTTAAGTGTACTCAACATAAGGTGAAGCCTTAGTAGTTTTATGTATTTATACGGTTTTGTCTTCCATAAATCCATAAACAGAATATTTGTCATATTTATGTTTATAAAAAACTGTTAACCCTGATATGCCTTTGTGTGTTTTTATTTAAAAAAAAAAAAATAGGATTTATGTTTATATCTTTAAAAGGTAATCAGATGATTGTTTTAATACCTGGATGATTTACCTGTTTTTAAAAGTGAAAAATTTATCTGTCAACACTTTTTGATCCGATGATACTGGTAAGACAAACTGGAATTATGTTTGCCTCCTTAAATAATTTTATTACGTTTTCAGTGAGTAAATAATCGTTAAACATCCCCACAAATGTATTCATACATTATGGGCTGAAATGCATAATTTATGTACACGCATAAATAAATCGTTAAAATTATGCTGATTAAAAAATTTTTTTAAAAGGTAAATCAGGTAACTGCAAGTGTTTTTTTTTTTATTATTAATTTATTATAAATAATTATTATTAATTATCAAAGTTTTAACGTTTTTTGATTAGTTTATACGGTGTGTTTAACGAAGAAACGTTTAATTAAAGTGAAATCCGTGTACAGACAATACACAGGTATTTCATTAGATCCAAAGAGGTAAATTATTTAGTTAAAGAGTTTTTTGTTAATTAATTAATTTAATAATTATTTTATTTTAATTTTAATTTTAATTTTATTTAATTTAATTTAAATATATATAATTAAAAAAATAATTTAAATAAAAAAAAAAGGCAACGAATAAAAGTATTTCTATAAACATTTAATAATAATTAATATGAGCTTTTTCTCAATTCGCTTTTTTTATAAGAATTTTCTTTTCTATATTTGTTTTTTTCTTTTAAACTTTAATTTATAATTACTATAAGCAAGAATATACAATAATTAATAATTATTTTACTACGTTTTTTTCTTCTTCTTCTTTTCGCGTTTTATTTAAATAATTTTTCTTTTTTATTTATTTATTTATATATAAATAATTTAATTTAATTTAATTTAACTTAAAAAAAAAAACACAATAAAAGCAGCAATAAAAGTTATTATATATAATTAATAAATTTAATTTAAAGAAGAAATAATTAAAAAGGAATCTTTAAATATAAAAATAAATAAAATTCCTCTAATTTTAGTCACTAGATTTGAAGTAATTTAATTGTTTTATTTTAACTTCATTAAATTGTTCTTTACTTTTTGATTGATTTTTCACATCAAATAATAATAAATATATTTATTTTATTTACAGATAATACGATGATTATATATATATTTAATTAATTAATCAATCGTATTTACATTTTCTAATATCCATGGTACAAATTTTGATATACGTGTACATACACCGGGTAAATTAGCTTCTGCACAGCCAATACCCCATGATATAATACCAGCTAAAAAGTATCTACCGTCTTTTGCTTTTACCTTAAATTATAATTATAATAATTATTATTATTACTAAATAAGAGAATTAAATTTATTAAAAATAAATACCTGTAATGGTCCACCAGAGTCACCCTGACATGAATCATGACCGCCTGTTTCATGACCAGCACATAAGAATATCTCCGGTATAAATTCATGACGGCCAGCACGTAAAAACATTGATTTACATCGATCATTGCTCACAATTGGTACAGAAACCTTTAATTAAAATAGAAGAAAATAAAAAACAATCATTATTATTTGCCGGAAATGTTCTTATTTTTTTAGTTTAATAAAACTTTTTGCCCTCATTAAATTGATTTGTTTTTTTTTTTACTTTTTATCAACTTTCTTCAACTTTTTGCTATTTGTTCATCTTACTAGAAACATTTTTTTTTTTTGAGGAATTTTCATTATTATTATTATTATTTTGCAGTCGTTGAGAGAAATAGGAAAAACTGCTGTAAAGTAATGAAAAGAATAAGAAGAATTATATAAGAATGAAAAAAAAAAAATGGTACAGAGATGCTGCAATTGCATAAATGTAGTTTTTTGTGCTCTTAATGCTCTTAAAAGCCTAAGAAATGTGAAAAAGTTTTCTATTCTTTATCTTTGTTTAATGAATTTAAATATTCTTTAAAGTGATTCTTTAAAGGATGTCTCTGCTGTTTTTGATGATTATAATCAACCAAATACCAATGTCTGCATAATACATTCAATTTATCTCAATTATATTGAATATTACGTTAATTGTACAGTGGTACCTCGATGTACAGTGGTACCTCGATGTACAGTGGTACCTCGATGTACAGTGTTACCTCGATGTACGAGTGCCCTAATATACGCGTTTTTTGTGATACGAGCCACCAAGAAAGCGATATTTTCCTTTGAGATGAGAACAAGACTTGTGATACGACGAATCGTAAACTACAGTTTCCACGAGTCGCACAATCTAGCAATTTAAGATACGAGCAAGACTACGGAACGAATTAATCTCCTATTTCGAGGAAACACTGTATTTTGCAAATATTTTCTCTATTATTTTTAATTTTAATTTTAAAATCGAGCATATATTTTACTTCTATTTTCTATTATTGAAATGAAATGAAATAATTATTTTTTCTTTATTGATAATAAAATATTATAATTGAAATTTATAAATAAAAAATGTTGATAGGATTATTTATGGAATTGAAATAAGAAAAAGAAACAGGGCTGGCTGGCTGGCTGGCATTGGTTTATCTTAGAGAATTTATTATTTGATGATTGAACAACTAAACATGAATGTTTTGTGCATAATTTCTACCGTTTTTAAAAATTAAAGTAGATGTTCAATTAGTTAATTAATTTTTATATAGTTTTTCTGTTCTATTTTATTCAATAGCAATAATTCAGGGTATCAATTGCGATATTATAATTGGTACCCTGAATTCCCTTTATAAGCCACTACATTCTATTAACCATAGAGGCTTAATAGTGTTTTTGAATTGCAAAATTGAAAATTGAAAATTGAAAATTAGATTCTTCTATTTAGCCATTACCCTTTATTTGGCCACTGGCTTCTTAATTGTACTAAAATACGAACGCATGGGAAGAGGAAACTTGCAATCCATGAAAATTTGGTGAATTACTTTTTAAATGAGGATAATTTTGCATCCGACGTAGAAGATTTTGATGAGTAAATTTCATATTTCTATAATTAAATAAGATTTAATAAAATTTCTTTTTAAAATTTATTTTTGCACACAATTAAGCCTCTACCCGATATTAAGCCACTGCTAGGCCTAAAAATTTTAACTTTGTTCCTCTATTAAGCTTCTATTGGCCTATAAACGGAATTCCAGGTAAATACTTTTTTGGAATTGTCTCTGGCACAAGTAGATTTTAATCATTTCTTATTATTATCATTAATTAAATTCAACTCTGATAACATTAAAATGTTAACAATGCATTTATTTATGATTATATATTTTTCTACTTGTCTCTCATCTACACGTTAATAAATTCATCTTATCATTATTTATTATTAATTTAATATTCAATAATCGTACACATACTATACGATTATTTATCCTTAATAAAACTATAATAAATAAATAAGGGAAAAAATTTATTCATCATCTTTAATAAAACAATAATAATAATAATTTATGTTTAAAATGAGATTTTTCTTTTTATTTTAATAAATATCGATGTCATAATCATTGCTTACGATAAGATATGTATGTTTTACTTAAATTATTATGCTAAGAGAGATTGTACATATCGTTAGTAAATAAATTTAATGTGTTAATATAGAATTTCTGTATTAAGTGAATTATCTAGAGAATAGCTGTTTATAGCAGTGATAGTGAACCTATAACCGGTGGATCATACACTGACTCGCGCAAGCTTTTCAAATCATCCAAACATGATTTCCGAAGTAAAAGCAAAAAATATCGGAAATTTAGTGCAGATAATAATAATCCCACACTGAAAATTTAAAAATATTATTATGAGATTTCTTGAAAAAACTGAGCAAATACTCTGTTAACAATATTCGGGTCTACATATTCATGTGAAAAATTATTTTCTTCAACGAATTTGGTAAATTCTTTCAACAGAAACAGATTAAGTAATGAATAGACTGAAAAATGCGTTGAATGTATGAATACGAACGACTGATTTTGTGACCCACGAGCTAGTGCTAAAAAAGCAAATAATTAACAAAATTTAACCCAAAAAGGTTCACCATCACTGATTTATAGTTCTTTTTATTTTTTCTTTATTCTTCTTTTAATAAGAAAATTTAGTTATAATAGAAAAGCAAAAAAAATAAAAAATAAAGTTAACAAAAGTTTTCCCCTTTAAAGAAAATTTAAGGTCATGCATGTTTAGATCATTATCATATTATTATTATTATTATTATGATTATTATTCATATGATATGATATTAGCATTAAAATTTGTGATAAATATACGAACATGATTATTATTATTATTATTTAAATGATCAACATTTTTTCTTTTTTGCTTGATATAAGAAGAAACAACCCTATTTAAATGATATGTGTTGTTATCAAACATATTAACACAAGCACATATTAATATAATTACTAAGTAAATAGTTTATTTAATTATTATTTATCATGAATCTTGTTTAAAAATTATTATTATTATTCCTTTTAATATGAAAAGATTCTAAGTTTACGTGTAATATGGTATATACTTCTAGTTTATTAGCTTTTAAGGGATGGATTAAGCAAAAAGAAAAACATTGTTTTAATGTAAATAGATTAGATAATATAATTAAAGCTTAAAAAAATAATATAAATTAAAGGATAATGTATTGTTATATGATATTTTTCTAAAAATGCTTAGTTTATGCAAACAAGACTAGTTATATCTGTTGCATAGAAGTATGTTGACTTTCTTACACGAATTACTATCGATTTTATGCTTTTCTCTATGGAATTTCAATACAAATTATTAATAGCGTAGTTCATAGATTGTTAATCCCTGTATTAAACCATTCAACCCAACAAACAAAGTATGTGTAATTACCATAAGAAAAAAATAAATTCCACAACCAAACCGATTAATCAAAATTCTATCATTTAGACAGAAAAGTTTATTTTCATTTTGATTAATCGTATTATATTCAATATGCGTTGGTTTTTATTTTATTTGAAATGTTTATTGCGATTATTCAATGAAAAATAATAAAGAAATAAATAGATAATGGAAAAATAATTCAAAAATTATGCTAATTTGTGTTTTTAGATTAGTTTATAGAGTTTTCTTCGATTAGTTAAAAGATTCTAATTAACTTATTTATAGTTTTATTATCATTTTTTAGTTGTTAATATATTTTATTTACGTCATTTTAAGCTTTTATTCGATTAATTCGTTAATTTAATATAATAAAAGTGTTGATTTGTTAATCAATTGTAATTGATTTATTAAAATTTAATTGATTTATCGTTTTGTGTTTTAATTTATTGAAGTTCTTGACTGTTTAGAGACTGTTTTATCAAGTCTTACTGTACCTGGCTAGTAAAAGTGTAAGACTTGACTGTTCTTTAGTGTTTAGACTGAAGTCTTACTGTACCTGGCTAGTACATAGATAAGCTTAAGGCTTTTAATAAAGCTACAAAAAACAAACAGATAACGTTAAAGTTATAAACAAATTAATCAATTAATCAATTAATAAATAATTAATTAAGAATTAACTAAGAGAGTAGTTAATTGATAAGTTATAAAATAATTTAATACAAAATTCTATAAATAATCATGAGAAAATAATAAAATCTATGTTTAGACATTTTTAAGTAATTTTATGTGAATACTTTTAAACACTTTCAGATTGTTTATAATCTTTAAATGATAAAAATTACATTTTTAGAATTTATTTTTCTACGTTGTAACTATAAATTTTGAGTTTTATTATCGTAAAAAGCTTTACAAAAACTTTTAATTATTATGCTTTTATATTTTACAAATAATTTTTTAATGATTAATTTCTTATAATAAGAAGATTTGTTTTAAATACTGCGATACTTAATGCAAGTGTTATGCATTTTATTTTATAGAAGCTTTAAGCATACTTTTGTTACTCAAAAAGTACTTAAAAAAATATTTTGTTGTTAAGTTTTTAAAAGCTTTTTACAAGATAAATTCTTATTTCTTTGATACAAATATTCGATAAATAATTAAAAATAAATCAATAAATAAATTTTGTAATGTAATGTGAAATTTATTTTCCTAAAAAAGCACAAAAAGCATAAAACATAAATTAAATTAGAGATAGAGAGAGAGTGAAAAATAAGTATAAATTTAATTAAAAATTTTCTCATTTTCATTACTAAGAAATATATTTTCTGTTTTAATAAATAAAAAAAACATAATAATGTTGTAGGCGTCTTATATATATATGCTAACAAACAGACTTTTGTATTATAATCACTCTTAGTGAAAAAAAAGTTTCTTATAAAATATTCGTTATTTACTTATATAAAGTAATTAATTAAAATTAAAATAAATTTACGCATAAATATTTGTCTTTAAGACATTCAATTAATATTTAATTATTTATTTACATTTACTTATTAATTATTATGTATTTGCACATGTGTCAAGGACTATTTTTATTTCTGTGTTGAATACTTTCATTTACTTTCTTTTACTTTCTTTTAAGAATAAATAATATTTTTAATTATTATTTAGAATATAAATAATAATAATAATAATCTTATGTAATTTAGTTACATTATGGTTAATTGTGTATTTTTCTTATGTTTACATTGTGTAAACTAATATATTGCTTGAAGCTTTTATGCTATGCTATATCCTTTTTATTGCTGGCAGCAGAGTATACTTTGTTACTGTTCATATTAAATTACATTTTTCTAGTTATTTCTTGCGTTTCCTTTATTTTAAATTCTTAAGCAAAAAAACACAGTAGGTTTGTAGATCATTTGATTTGATTTGATTTGTTTTCCTTTTTTCCTTCTAGTTTATTATAACCTGTCATCCCGATTATTATTATTTTTCTATTGTATATCCACCCTTTTAATGAAATTTTATTTATCTATTATTATTATTATTATTATTATTATTATCAATCACACACCAGAATAAAGAGAAATACTTTCCTTAAAGCATATAAATCACCATTTTTCTGTACTTCATCTGTCAACAGATGAATTTTATTGATTTCTTTTCTTACTCAGCGTCATGACAGAGTAGTTTTTGTGGCTTTTCTTTTATTTTTCTCATTAATAAATTATATTTTTCAATCATAATAATAAAAAAATAGTGAAAATATTGTGATTATGCGTGAAAACGGATTTAAAATCATTAAACAGAGTTCCGCATTGTGTGTTCCTTTACTAAACTATCGAAATATTCGAAAATACAAATAATAATAGTCATTTAGATGGTTTATTTCTAACCACCAAGATATTATCACTAACCTACTAACCACGAACTAACCTACATACTTCATAGTAACAGGAGGTTTTTCATTTATTTTCTGCTTTTTTCTACAATTTTTTTTTACTTGTTTAGGATTTTTTCCATTCGTTAATTAGATTAAAAAGACTTTTCAGCTTATTTGTATTAAATTTTTCGCTTTTTAAATGATTATTACACCGGAATACGTACGGGAGACAGAATAAAAAAAAACTGCTGACTATGTAGAAAAAAAAAGATGACACAGCGGAACCCTAAACACATAATTAAGGAAAAAAAAAGAAGAAAATCAACGAAATGTTGAACAAATAAATGTTAGCGGAAAGTGTAGCGTGTATGGGAAAAATCATTATAAAAATTTCACACCCAGATTTCTTACCAGAAATTCATCTGTTTAATCCTTAAGCTTGTTATTTTTGTATAATTTTTATTATTATTTTTATAACGATTATAATTAATCTGTTATTGTTTTATTTATAAAGGATTTAAAATATCATTACATTTGTTGATGTGCTTTTTACCAGTTTAAACTCCGTTTTTTTCTTTCTTTGCTTCCACTTATCTTCCGTTTTACTACTGAATAATGAGTATGTCTAGTGCGTCCTTAGGATACAAAATGAGATGAAACACAAATTAATCCTCTTTAATCCATCATCAAATTTTTTAATCATAAAATGATTGCATAATAGACCTTTTTTTTTGTGTTTTTGAACGTAATAATGTTATGAGCGCAGTTTTACCAGCCGGAACATTAATGGTAAATGATTGTTGTTGAATTGAATATTGTGGGTGGTTTTGCATTAAAATATAAAATATTGCGATGAAAAAATTACAAAAGGTAGAAGAAAACAAAAAGAAGAAGAAATTTCAACGGAAATAACGTAAAAAAAATAATAGAAGGAAGAAGAGGCATAAATAACGACACAATTATTATTATTATTATTATTATATTTTGGGTGGGTGGTGGTACCGTAAAGACGGTGATTTTCTTTGATAAATATAATATCATGCCATCATCGTTGTATATTATGGTTGACAAGTTTTATTTTTCCTTTGTTCCGGCTGATGCTGGTATTGCTTTTGCTGTCTTTTTTCATTTTTTTTGTTAAAAAAAAAAACTTTTTCCACATCTTTATCAAGAGTATTCTTTCAATTTTCATTTGTCATCTCAGTCGACACTTCAATTTTATTTCCTTGTCTGTAGTTGCTTCTTGTTTTTTATGCTTTTCTGTGCTTTGGACTGCCAAGTGTCTATTCATAATCTTTATGCTGCTTCTTTGGATTGTTATAGTTTTTTTTACTGCATTAAATTGAAACTTTTTCTCATAGTTGAATTCGATAAACAAAGAAATAACCGAAATAGTGTTGTTTTAGTAAGATTAAAGTAAATTATTTACAGAATTTCCTACATGAATTGAAATAAATCAATGAAAAAAACAAGAAAACGAGAAAACTGAATTTACGTAAAACAATTATCGAGAATGCGAAATATGTTGAAAATTATTGAAAATCACTTAAAGTAACTTTCTTTAATCTCATAACCAGCATATGTTGTTTTTTTACCCTAATATTTTCTATAAACTTAAATTTCTTACCTCTTGTAATACGGATGGCAGTGTACCACCTTCACTAAGTCGTCCCCATCCAGTCACTGTAGCATTTTCACCAATCAAAAGATCATCAGTCGCTGGTAAACATATAGGACTAATATGTGGAGCAAATTCTAATGGTGTCTCTAATTTAACTAATGCCAAATCATATTCATATGTAAAAAAATTATATTTTGGGTGAACAATTTTTTTTGAAACGGCACGTTCTGTATAGGGTAGCTGCTCTTGTACGTGAGAAAAATCATATTCACCGACACGTATACGTATTTGTGATGTTAATAGACTATAAAGTATTTTTGCAAAAGAGAAAAAAATAAATAAATAAAAAGAAAAAGAGGACAGAAGTCAATTATTATCAAAAAAATAAGAAAAATATTTACTCGTCAACACAGTGACCTGCTGTAGCGATCCAATTTTCATTTATAATAGCGCCGCCGCACCGGTGTGTACTTGAGAATCCAAAGAATGATGTGCGACGTACAGATACCTGCCATGGCCATCGGCCAAATGGTGCATTTTTACCACCGACAATTCTTGTCTCGGGTCGTGCTACCATTGTCGGAATGCCACATTCTATAAATAAGGATAAAATTGGAATTTTTTTCTTTTGTAAATTTAATAAAATTATTTGCACTTACCGATTCCTCGTGCGGCAGAAAGTGTGCTGATATTTTTATTTGATGGTGGTGTAAACGAAGATGTTGGCATTGAGTATGCGGTGGTTGAGGAAAGTGAAGATAACTCATTGCCACTGACAACTGTTGGTGGCGGTAATGCGGTTGTACTCAATGTTGTTGTCGGTTGTTTTGTTGATGTTGACGTCGTCGTCGTTGTTGTTGATGTTGATGTGGACGTCGTTGTCGTTGACGATGGTTTTACTGATGAAGAAGATGCTAGAGCAGATGAACTCGTTTCCAATGTTGTAGACTTTGTCGTGAATGTTTTTGTCGTTGTTGGTAAAGGTTTGGTTGGTTTTGGTTGAAAGATCTTAAAGAGAATTATTTTTAAATTAAAATTTATTATTTAACGCTATTTTAGGATATAAATATATACCTGTGGCTTAGGTTTAACTGTTGTCGGTTTTCTTGTACTTAAAATCGTTGGACTGGGCAACATTGGTCGATCAGCTAGTATTGGTTTTTTTGTTGGCTTTGGCTTCGGCCGAGATGGTGTTGTTTTATCCCAAGGCGACGGTCTTGGCTTTGTTATGAAATTTGGTTGTGTTGTTACTTGCCACTGAGTGGTGAATGAATGTGTGCTCCAGGCAGCTAAAATATTAGAGAAAATAAAAATTCAAGTAAATAACAGTTTGTATAGAAATAAAAATTCATTTATTATTTATTTGTAAAAACAAACCTGTTGATATGCTTGCTGCCGCCGTTAAATCATTGTTATCTGTTTCATTTTCATTTGATTCTGGTGACTGTAATGATGCTGATGATAATGATGATAATGATGGAGGTCTTGGTGGCTGTCTTGTTGTTAATTTTGTTGTCGTACTGACAACGGCACCCATTGGTCGTTGGGAATAACCACTTGATTGAAATGTTGTTTGTGTCCCGGATGGACGTACAACAATCTGTCCACCACCGTGTGGTCGTAAATATGTTGTACTTCCGCTTCTATAATATTTATATACATTTTTTTTTTTAATAATTAATTAAATATAAAAATTTATAAAATTTACATTATTGCCTTACGTTATTATCGGTTTATTTGAATATGTTGGTGGTGGTCTTGTTTTATTTGGTTTATTCGGATGATAAGACATGGTTTGTGTTGTCTGTGGTAATACAACATTATCGGTTAAATTATGTGAACAGCATGAGCCAAACATAAATAAATCAACACATATACCGACATGTTGTCCCTCTGATTTCATACATTCCCATACAAACATACAGGTACCATCATAACCATTAACATTACATGGTTTTGGTGTTATTTTAAAATTTTGATTATTATTATTATTTATATTATTATTATTATAACTATTGTGTGCTGCAAGACTTTTCTCATATTGATATATTAATAATAATAAAAAATATGTTAAAAATCTTCTCCACATTGTGGAGCTAATTATTTCTGTAATGAAAGAGAAAATATATAAAAATTAATTTAAATAAAAGTGAAAACAACGATGACATTGTACATTTTTTTTTTATATTATATAATTATATTTATTTATTAAGTAATTAAATAATAACAATAAGACATGATTTGATTTTAATGACCTTTAACGCGGTTAATAATAGCAAGAAATGAATTCTGGTCAGTGGGGAATATTGTACAATGGCGTGTACAATGTTTTTAAAAACAAGAAATTTAAATTAAATCAGTGGAGATGAATAGTAATACCGAAACCGCAATAACTACATATCTGGTTGAAAATATTGAAATTATTTTTTTAATGTCTTAACTTTCTCAAAAATTATTGATCTGATCAGTATTATTAGCTTAAAAAAAATAATACTTTCGATTGATTTCAACCAACATCATTGTGTTTTAATGATATGTGACTTACGCAAGGTTTTTTTCTTTACAAGCAACAATCATAACTTCCGTTGTATAATGCTCATTTTTTATTTATTATTTAAATATTTTTCTTTACTATAAACGACTTAAGTCGATTAATTTGTTATAAAAAGCAGACAGACAGTACAAAAGATAATACGCCTCCTCCTCTGCATGAAAGTTGACTTAAGTTCAATTAAATTTATTTTTCTTATTAATATTTTTTTAAATTATGCAATTTATTATACAAATCATAAAAGTAATAAAATAAATAAATAAGTTTCTTATGAATGCTGATGTTTTTTTTCGTTTTATTTCTTTTCTCTCATTTTAAATATAAGTTATTCACGCTTTGCGTCGTTTGTGTAATATAAAAGCAAAAACATTTTTTTTTAAATTTTAATTCAGAAAATAATTCTAGAGAATTTTATGTTTTCTGTTAAAAAAAAAAATTAAATTAAATTAAAATAAATAAATAAATATTCTTAATAAAAATTGTCTAAAAATAGATAAAAAATGCAATTTAGGTCGGTCGGTCGGTCGGTCGATCGTCAGTGTTAAATAATAAAATAGTAAAAAATTATTTTTTTGTTAGTATGGTGGTTTTGTGAGTTTTTTGTTTTCTGTTATTTTGATTTTGTTTTGTTTTAAAACATTTAAGTTAAATCATATTAGCACGTGCTTATTAATGTTTATTTGTGTTGTTAAAATAAAATAACAAAACGTTTTATGCATTTGTAGATAGTATTTATATAGTGAAATTTACATTTATTCTGTTAGTTTAACAAAATACAAATAATAATACATAAAGTTAACAGACTTTTAGTTTCTTTGTTTGTATTTTTCATATAAAAATAAACATAAAAAAAAAATATTCATTGTGCTGGCTGGCTACTTCGTTAATTATATTTTATTAATAATATTTTTTGCAATTGACTCATTCATTTGTAATGTAATAAATCGCTTGTAACATATTATTATATGCCTTGTTGCCAACCACAATGATTTATATTTGCAAAAGTCAGCAAAATAATAATAATAATACAAAAATAGAACAAACAAGCGCAGCACTGATAATTAGAAGTTTTTATGTTAATAATTTATGATTTTTTTTATATAATTATTTATTATAATTATTAAAGGTAATATAGTGTAGAAAATATTGCATATGCTGCTCAATGTTATAAAAAATAAAAACTAAATATTGACCGTTATCGTGTATAGAAAAAAATCGCAAAAAACACATTGTGGATTAACATGTTGACTTAATTAATTACGAGAAAAACAAAAATTTATGTTTTATCAATTAATTTTGTTGTTTTTATTATTATTATTATTATTATTATTATTATTTTAAATTTGTCATTCAAGATAATTAACGTACTTTGAGCGTAATATTTAAAAATAAATTATTTTTTTTAAGAATTTAGGTGAAAGATAGTTTAAAAAGCTGATAAAATTATTTTAATTCTATTATCATTTAAAAAAAATGAATATATTATGCGAAATAAAAATATTTAATAAACATTTTAAGTGATAAACGCGCGCAGGTTAACTTTTGTGTTTTTGTTTTGTTTTTTGCATTCTTATCATTGTTTTTCAATTAAAAAGTGTTTTTAATCAGCTGAAATAATGGTTTTTGTAAACAAAATCCGGCTAAATGTGTATTTTTGTTTTTAAGTCACATTACTTTGTGTTTGGTTTTTGTTTTTATGTTTTTTTAAGTAGCATATACAAGCGATTATGTTTTCTTTATTAGCAAACAAAAAGTAAAAAAGAGGCAAAATTATACATACATATGTATCGGATTATTTCTTTTATAAACATTTATTTATTGTCGTTATAATATTACTAAGAAAATAAACTCGCCTTTTGATTCGAAATTTATGTTGCTGTTCATTTGTCTTTATCTTAACGGCTGTATTTTGTTCGGTAAAGTAGTTTTTTATTTTTATATTTAAAATAAATTATAATATTGTTGGCTAGTAAACGTGTATTTACTTATTGTGTTAATAGAATTATAATAATAATAATAATAATAATAAAATAAATTCTATTTTTGATTCACTAATATATTCTTAAGTACATTATGTATATATATGGCTTAGTTACGTTCGTTAACATATGATCACTTTTGTTTGTGTCTTTTATTTTTTAAGTAAATACAAAAGTGGTTTTAATATCAACAAACTCTACGTTTTTTTATTTTATTTTTCTTTTTAATAAAAAAAATATATATTTTTTTATATTTTAAAGTCAATGTAAAGAGGCCTGATTCAGTCAGTTGTTCACAATATTTCGTATAAGAAACGTTGTTTTGTTTTGTTTATAAAAAAACGTGTTGTGCTAAGTCATGTTTAATATTGAAAAAGTGATTAAATAATAAATTATTTATTTATTTAAAAATAATGTAATAATTATAAATAATTATTATTTTTCTAATTAAAAATCAAATACAAAGAAAAATCGTTAAGCTTTCTAAATGATTTTTCTTTGTTTTAAGAAACAAAAAAAAAAAAAACAAAATCTAAATGTACTTTTATCTGTCAACCTAAGTGACTTAACTAAAGTGCATTATTATTTTATTTAAACGAAGCAAAAAGTAGAAGAAGAAGAACATTACATTACTTAATATTATGAAATATTAAAAATTAATTAATTAATAAATAAATTTCTTAAGAAAATAATTGATTTTTGTTTAATGAGCGACGTTAATTACGTATTTCATTATGAATAATTTTTGTTAATTAATTTAAATAATAGTAAAACATAATTAAAACATTTATTATTTTAATAAAATCTATTAGAATTATAAAAATATTTATTAACTGTAACAACCTTGATTACATAGTTAATTAAATTGCATATAATTATTAAAATTATTTTTATTATAAATTATATTATTCAAGTTTGTTTCATGCGAATGGTTTTTTGTTTTGATTTTAATTGACCTATAAATTCGCGCTTACTATTTTGTTTTGTGTTTTGTATCATTTTTAATTAATTAAATTTAATTAAATGTATTTTTTTTAAAACTGAATTTACATAATTTTTTCGCGTACAACTCGCCGTATTATTAAAGAAACTAATTTTTGTATTCCGAAATCATAAATAATTGGATGACTTAAGTAATTTTATTGAAGACTGTGTGT
Organism: Ptychoptera contaminata; assembly: GCA_963942525.1. Lineage (NCBI taxonomy): Eukaryota > Metazoa > Arthropoda > Insecta > Diptera > Ptychopteridae > Ptychoptera > Ptychoptera contaminata. The sequence goes on along the minus strand of OZ012639.1, from coordinate 2,699,446 downwards.
CTTGTGCTAAGAAATGATTAAAAGACCAATACCGATACAATTGTTTGCATTAAACTTTAGCAATTTTATCGTAAAATAAATTTTCAATATTTAATTGATTTAAGCGAATTTAATTTAATTTAATTTAACCGAAGCTGTAAAAATTTATAAAAAACGAAATTTAAATTTTAAAGAAAAAATACTTTCATTTTCTAATGTATTTCTGTCTGCTAATCGCTTAAATTAATATTTTTTAAAACGTTTTTCTGGTACTTTTCGTCTTTAATTAATAAAAATAAATTTTCTGCGATTAAAAAGTTCGCGATACAAATTATTATGCAAAAATAAAAAAAGAATGAATGAAAAACGATCGCGGAAGAATAAATATTCGAATTTTAGAAAAAAAAAAATTTAATTAATTCAAATATTTTTATTTTTTATTAAAACAGAATTTAAGGTAATTTTTGCAACCAACCAACCAACAAAATAGAAGAAAAACTACAAGGAGAGGAATCACAATTAGTTTGTGTTTATCAGTAAATTTTTTTTTTTGCACTTGCAACTTTGTGCTAATTAATAAATAACAATAATAAGTGTTTACTCTATTCTATAATTATTATTATGTGTGGAATGCATAGATAATAATAAGTAAAATAGAAGAAAATATTTAATTGTTTTAAAGAAGCAAACAAAGAAAAGGTGAAAAAAATAAACGTAAAAGTGAAATTAAATAAAAAAACAATACAATGAATACAAAAAATTATTTAGTGACATTAATCGCAATATTTTTTATAACTTTAAATAATAATAAATGTAATTGTTCGCGTATTTTAGCAATATTTCCAATACCATTTCATGAATTGCAATTAATTTATCAACCATTAATTGAAACATTAGCGAATCGTGGCCATCAATTGGTTGTATTAACAACCGATCCAATTTATGATGAATCATCGAATAGTGATAATATTAAACAGATCGATTTAAGTTTTGTTTATAATTTAAAAGTACTGGAAAAGCTTAAGGATGCACCAACATTAAGCGGTGCACAAATGATGAAAACAATTTTTAATATAATGCGAAAAATCACCGAAGCTGAATTAAAATCAGAGGTTGTACAACGTTTGGTTAAGGATACAAATCAAACATTTGATGCTGTTCTCGTTGAATGGACCGGTTCCGCTTTAATGAATGCATTTGCTTATCATTTTAATGCACCGCTAATTGGTATCGCGAATGGTGGTGCATTCATTAATTCACATGAAGCACTCGGTAATCCAACGCATCCAGTTGCCTATCCAAATGTTCTATTACCATTTAGTGAAGATTTAAATTTATTACAACGTATCGCTAGTCTCATGTTTACCGTTTGGTATAGGTAAGCTTTTTACCCACCTTTTTATTATTGATTAAATTTCGCGGTTATTGAAATTGTTTTTTTTTTTTATTTAGATACATTTATTTTACGGAAGAATTACCACAACAAAATATTATTGCAAAAGAGTATTTCGGTAGTGATTTACCAGATTTATGGCAAATTGAAAATGGTGCCGATTTAATGTTAGTTAATTGTTACGAGGCATTGGGTAATGTACGGCCATCTGTACCAACAACTATTTATCTTGGTGGATTACATGCTAGACAACCAAAACGTTTACAAAAAGTAAAACAAAAATATTTCTAATAATTTTTTTTTTTTTGGTTTTAAATTTGTGGTTTTTTGCATTTTAGGATTTACAAACATTTTTAGATCAATCAGTAAATGGTGTTATTTATATGAATTTATGTTCGTCAAGTGATTGCCTAACATCGAATCGTTTTATGAAACTTAAAGAGGCGATTGAACAGTCTGGTATGAATATTATATGGCAAACAGATAATTTATTAGAATTAAATACAACAAAAATGCAATTATATCAGAGTAATCGTTTACCACAGGAGGCAATTTTAGGTGAGTAAAATAATTCACAAATAAATGCATTTATTTTTTAATTAGCACGTTGAATGCCACGGTAATTTCTAGAAATCTAGCCTAAAATGATAATCATTGATTTAATCACAATAAATTATTAAAAACTAGTGAATATTTCCGTTTTTTAAATAAATTTTCTGTTCATGCAAGTCAGCATTGATTTTATGTTCTTTTTCCAGAAGATATATATCGATATTAGCATTAATATAGTTCAAGTTTAATCGTAGATGCGTTGGCGATCAAGAAAAGAACACAATCTACGAATTATCTCGTAGTTGACAGTCAACGTCTTAACTTGCAAATAAAAAGTTATTACATTTATTGATTTTATTAATTTTTATGCAAATTAATAATTAGACGTTGTTATATTTTTAAAACATAATCTTGTTTACCTTGGTATAAACCTATAGCAAAAACAATTATATTTCCTTTCATTTTTCTATTTTCTTATTTAATTTCCTTCTTTATAATTTTTTATTTATCATTACGATAAACACATTTTGTTTACTTATTTATTTTAAATTAATAAATATTTTGTTGTTGAATTAAAAATGTAAATAAAAATCTAAATGTAAACATTGACAGGTGATGGATTTAAATAGAAAAAAGGTAAAGGCAAACCCAAAGACGTTTTTAAATGATTTTTGCTTTTAAGATTAGATAAAATATTTATTTATTTACTTTGAGTAATTACTTTGATTTTAGTACGTAAATAACAGAAAAAAATAAATAATTTATTTTAAATCGCCATTTTTTTCCGTATTTAAAAAAATATTTTCGCGCATAAATTTAATACAATAATTTTCTTTTGTTTTTTTACTGTAACAAGTTTTTGTTTTGTTTTTTTTTTTGTAACAAGATTTATAAGAGAGAAAAAATGATTACATAGACGAGATTACATAAAATAATGCCAAGTGTTTTAATAAAATTAATATCATTGTCAAGGCAACGTTTTTATAAATACACAGAGCCTACTCGGTTATTTTTTGAATAAAATAAAAAAACAATTAAGCATCGCTGATGATGCATATTTTTGCAACGTAAATTTTATTTTTGGCACACACATGTGGTTTCATTCATTAATTTCAACAAAAACAAAAAAATACTAAACAAAACGTAACAAACGTTTGTTATTTAACGACAAATTAACTTAAATATGTATTTGCCGCCTGTATTTACAAGGAATAATAATAAATAATTAAATATGCAACAAAGTAATGTTTTATATAAATAAATTTTCTATTGTTTATATATATGATGTTGTGTTTGTCGCGCGATTTACGTTTATCTAAATTATTATTGATGTGGGGGTGTACGTACAATGTGTTTGATTAAAAATTATTATTATTATTATTATTATTATTTACAAATTACAATGTTTTTTTAATTTTTGAATTTTCTATTTTTCTAGCCCATTCAAATATTAAATTATTTATAACATCTGGTGGTCAACGTAGTATTGAGGATGCAATACATTATGGTGTACCGGTACTTGGTATTAGTTTTTCTAGTTATATGGAACATTATTTACGACAAATACAAAAATATGATGCCGGCGTTATAACATTTATTGATTTTGAAACAAAAGTAAAATTTATGGAGAATCTTAATGAAGTTTTACATAATTCAAGGTGAGTTACTTTTATAAATATATATGGATTTACGGTTATTAAGCGGTTGAAAATGTTAAATTTTGCTGCTTTTTTAAGCATGCAAATAGAGAATTAACTTATTTTAAGCATGTAATACGTTTTTCTGCGTATTTGGACTATTGAACACAGGATGGTTGACCATAGGATGCTTGGCCATAGCAGACTGTTCTATGAACCGTCATATGACCAACAGTGTGCCATAGCCAACCGTCCTGCGATCAATATTCCGCGAATCGTTTTTCTGTATTTTCTCCATACACGAATGCAGCTAACTTTCTAATCAAATTGCATAAAATTCACTTTAACATTAATAATTAATATTATTTAATCAGATTAAGTTCGTTAAACAATAGAATTATCATTATTTTACCGGCGTTTTTCTTTTTCTAGTATAGTTTTTAGTTTTTAAAGCAACAAATTTCATCACACAAACTTCCGCATTGATACAAATCAGCAAAAAATAATTAGAAAATCAAAAAATTTCTGGCGTGATTTTGTTTATATAATTAAATAATTAAAATGAAAAAAAAAAGAAAACTTTAAATAAATCATAATATAAAATAAAGACGATAAGCGAAAAAATTATTAACAAAAAGTTAATAATTTAGCAAATTATTTAAAGAATAAAAAACGATGACGGAACAGAACAGACATTTGACATAAAAATTATTTCTATTATTATCTTGCAAAAAATATATATATATTTATTTTACGTGTGTGTAGGCTATTTATTTAGTTATTATTATTATTATTTAAATTATTTGCAATTATTTATCTGATTATGTATTTAAATAAATAAATAGAAAATAGCTGTAATGACGCTAATAATAACAGGCGCATGTTTAATTGACTTTTTGTCGTGATAAACAATGTTGATTTTACGTTTTATTTTTATAAATTATATTTAAATTAAATAAATCTAGAAATGATTTGATAAAAATTATAGATTTTTTATTTTTAAATGATTTCTGATTTATTTTCTTATGCAAATAAACATTTTGAAAGTCATTTTTAATCGTTTAATAAACACTTTTTAGCATAAAAATGCTAACTTTAGTGTAGAGTAGTTAATTTCTTTTTCTAAAAATAATTTTTAAGAGAAAATTTAAAAAAAGTGTTAATAGTTATATTTATTATTAATATTAATATTAATTATATAATTATTTATTAAATTTTTCTTAATTTATTTTAAAAGGTATCAAAAAAATGTTCAACATTTAAAAGAATTATTAGCTGATCAGCCAATGCCAACAAAAGAACGTGCTGCATGGTGGATTGAGTATGTGATACGTAATAATGGTTCAAAACATTTACGTAGTCAAATGCGTGAATTAACATGGTTTCAATATATGATGTTAGATGTCGTTATTACATTTATGATTTGTATATTCGCTATTATATTTTTATTCATCTATATTGCTATTAAATTATATAATTATTCAAAGAATTTACCATTTGAAATGGTAACCAGAGGTAGTAAAGCGAAAATTTTATAATCTTTTTAATAAATTTAATTTTTTAATTTAATTTTGAATAATAATTAAAAATATATGTGATATTATTTAAGTAAATTAATAATAATTTAATCTTGCAAATAGTTTAGAAAAAATAATCTTTAAATGGGATTAAAATTGTGATTTTTTTAAAGGCTAAATGTAATTAAGTTAATTAAATAATAATAATAATAATAAATATTTCATAAAAAATAATGTCTTTTTTCACTATTTAAACATTAATTTATTATAAAAATTTAATTTATGTATAAAGTAACGTTTTTTTTGGAGACTTAAATCTAAATCCTTTTTTGTAGACTTAAGAAAAGCACTTGTTGTTTTTCATTAGATTATCTTCTAAACAATCGTAATCGATTAACATTTTATTTTTACTGTTATTTGTGTAAAAAAAAAAAAAACATAATTATAATAATCAAAAAAAAGAAAAAAATTCATTTTCAATTCGGAAAAATAAAAATAAAATAAAATTTCACTTTAAATAACTTTAATCTAGCGTTAAGAGAGAATTGAAAGAATGAAAACAAGAATGAAAAAAAAAAAAAACCAAACTAATTTTAACAAAAAGAATCAGCATAAAACGTGATTAATTTTTAAGGCAATTGGTAAAAGAAACAAAAAAGTAAACAAAAAGAAATGAAGAAGAATGGTAAAATGTTAAATAAAGCGAAGAAAAGAATATATGTATATGGAAAGAACTGTAAAATTGTCTAACAATATGAATTAAATAAAATAATAATAATAATATAAGTAATAAGGCATCTAATTCACCAGTAAAAGTAAGAATTTATTATATAAAAAAATTTATTAATTATAAAGAAGAAGATACAAGCAAAAGAAATGAAAAAAAAAAAAATAAATAAATAAAATAAAACCGCAGGTGAATTATTATTGATATTATTTAATTAAGTAAGTAATAATGTAGAGAAATTTGTTTGCATTGTTCTTTGATTAAAAAAGGCGACAGAAATAGCACCAAGAATACATCAAAGCTTTTGTATGATTATGGAGAATTCTTAATCCGCTAAGATGCTTTAAGTTCCAGTTAGAAGATATAATTTTATTTTTCGATATGATATTGTAGCTGTACAATGCACTCTGTTTGGATAACTTTAGATTATGATTGTAAAGATGTCAAATTATAGAAAATTATCAGAAATAATTTAAGTTTAATGATGTTTGGAGAGTTTTTTTTTTTTGTAACAATCCAGTGAATTCTGGTAAAATTAAATAAATGATTTTGTATTTAAATGATAATTCTATTCAAGCTAAAACAACAGAAATAACCAAAATGCGTTATAAATAATTAAACAAAAATATAATAATCCTGAATAATAAGGCCATTAATGATTTATTAAGAACCGAATAGAATTACTATTTTCTGTGACAAAAACTCTACATATCTAACCACCGTTACCTAGTTATTCATATTTTTGTAAAACAAATAACCGTGAAGCGAATACAAAAGGCCAAGTACCACCAAATGTTCTAATTCTTTCTTCTTTTTTTTTGGTATTTTATTTTTATTATAAAAATTTTAATCGTTTTTCACACTTTAATTTAATCTCTTTTGTTATGTGTGGTAATTTTGGTGGAGATTTTTATTTTATTTTATTTTAAGTCATGACACCGTTTTTATTGCTTTTTTTTAATTTTTTCTCCAACAATTCTATTCTGCTAAGCGATTATAGAGAGAACAAAAAAAAAATTACAATCATTAAAACATTGATTTTTGCTTAGTGTAGAAAAAAGAGAATTTGGTTTGCTAATTACTTGCAAAAAAAAAAAAAAACACACAAAATGCAGGTAAAATTAAGTACGAAATAAAAGCAAGCAAACAAACGATGAAATATTTCTTATATATTTGCGGTAATTCCAATGTAACGAATTGTTATTCTTTAAATACTTTTTTTTATTCTTATTTCCATTATTATGATTTTTATTTGTGTAATTATTGGACCGACAACGACTTCTTTGTGTTAATTGATTTGTTTTGAGCTTTTATTTGCAAAGCAAAAAAAAAAAAATAATCACTCAAATTAAGAGTAAACGGTTAAATCGTAAGCTTATTAGCAAATACTTAAACCATGCGGTTATTTTTCATAATTTTATAAAACACAAGAATAAAGTCGGAGTTTTTGTTCATATATATACCATCGCAAGAGTTTAACATTCGTTCTTGCTTCGGCAGAACATATACTAAAATTGGAACGATACAGAGAAGATTAGCATGGCCCCTGCGCAAGGATGACACGCAAAATCGTGAAGCGTTCCACATTTTTTTTTGCTTCTATTTTTACAAAAATTTAAACTAAATACCTGTTAAAACATTGATTTATTTAAATTTCTCGTTATTTTAATTTCACAGCACAAATTAATTATTTTATAAAAGAAGATGATGCTTAAGAATGAATTTTCATTTTCAATAAAAATCGTGGGAGTTTAAAAACCCTAATAATTGTGTTGCTGTATTTGGCTTTTCAATGAATTAATTCAATATTTTTCCATAATCATTATTTTGTTGGAAAATTACATGAAGAAAATTATTTACTTATTTCTTTTTTATTAAAAATATTTAAAAAAAGAAAAGAAAGATTATATCTGCTATTGCCGTAGGTTTGCTTTCAACAAAAGAAAAATAATTAAAAAGTAGGTAACTAAAGGTAAAATAAATAAATTCTTATTTATTTAACAAATAATAAATTAATTAATTTTTATAATAAATACAGTGTATTTTGTGTAATAAATTTTATTTATTTTTTGGGTGTTTATATGCTGATAATACCGTTTCTAACTAGCTGCATACGCCTACAATGGTGAAATACACACTACTGTGATATGATGACTTAATTATAGTCTTTTTTTCATTGATAACAATAATATAAACTCTAAACTCTTATTTCTAAATCAATAAAAATAATATTTAATATTTTTTTTTAGATAAAACCATAGTTAATAGAGCGATAATATTGATTTAAATGCAGAAAATAATAATTTCGTAACTCAAAAATGGTAAAAAATTATTTAAATATTATTGAATTATGAATTAATAAATTTTATTCTTTTTATTTGTGTTTAAGCATCTAACCGCATTGATATATATATAAAGTAAGATTGAAACCACAAAAGTCAACATTTTAAACAATAGATGAAGAAACAATAATCACATAAATAAGTCATCTTATGAATGGATAATAAATTTATTTACAAATTACTATACAGACACGTGGTAATGATGTATTTACAACAGATCCGGCATTAAATATTAAATGCATTTTAATTAAAAGAAAATTAGATAACAGATAAAACTCTTGTAATATGTAATTGCTAAGTGACACGATTAAATGAATACGTTTTAGTGGATTATTCCCTGAATATGTTACCTTCGATAACTGTCATCAATAAACAAAGTAAATGACATCAACAAAGACATAACCGATGAGGAAAAAATACCTGTACTGTGTGTCTGCATTTAACAAAAAATATGTTACGTGGGCCATCGTATTATCGTTGAGTTCTAGTTTATGAAAAAATTTGTTTTGTTGTATCTATTTGACACTTTTTAAAAAGAAATAAAAAAACATCACCCACAGGCGACCTAAACAAATAAGTCTAAATAAATTAAAATGACCAAATTGTGACGTGAATGGTGGTATAAGCTGTGGCGATATAGACATTCTCTATTTTAATATTAATTAAATTTGTGTCTCTTTTTCTTTATGATTATTATTTATTATTATTATTTTCTGTGACATTATTTTTAATGATTTTAATCGCTTTATTTTGATTTTTTCAATTTGATGTTCTTATTAGTAATGTGAGAGGTAATCATAATCATTATAATAATATTATTATTAAGTTATGATACTTTGTTAAGTCACTTTTGTGTATTTTAAATTCATTAATTATTTATTCATATACAGGGTGATTGTTTACTGTGTTTTTGTTATGTTTTCCTCTTAAAGTTTATACGCGAACAAGGACTAAACAGTAAAAAGTGAGCTTATTAAACCATGTAGTTAGTTTTTTCAAAAAATTTATAAAACACAAGAGTCAAGTCGGAGTTTTAATTCATATATATACCGCAGAAGAGGTTTAACTTTCGTTCTTGCTTCGGCAGAACATATACTAAAATTGGAACGATACAGAGAAGATTAGCATGGCCCCTGCGCAAGGATGACACGCAAAATCGTGAAGCGTTCCACATTTTTTTTCTTCTGTTTTATTTTTGGATACAAAAGTAACATACTTTAACACCCTGTTATTGTATGTTCCCAATAATAAATATTTATCTTTTTATTTATTATTATTAAATTAATTATTTTCCATGTTTTCTGGTTTAAATTATTATTATTTTTTTTTTCATGTTGTCCGTCGATTTGCCTTTAAATAATTGCTTAAAGTCACTTTAAATAAACCGATATTTTTTGGTTAAAGGCTAATTTTTATTTATATATTAACAAAAAAAAATTGTATATACATGTTATGTTGAACCAACAACAGCAAAATTAAATTAAACATGATAATAATCTACATGAAATAGTTTTTCCGTGTATAAATAAATAACACAAACACTGTGTGTATGTGAGTTTAAGTAAATCAAAATTGTGAAAGTTTTAATTACTCAAAAATAAAAATAATAAAATAATTAGTGATAAAATTATGATATCTGAAGAGAAAAAATATCGGCTTAACATTGACGAAACAAATGCATTTTAATGCTTTAAAGATTCATTAGTCATTTGTTCAATTAATTAGTCGACATTTTAAGCCGCTTTTGTTCTAATTTATTTTGAAAATAAAGAAAAAACTTTTTTACCTCCCAATTATTAATTATTCTGATAACTGTTTTTCCTAAGGTTAAAATATATTAATTAATTAATTAAAAAAAAAGTACTTTTGTTGCTTTTTTCACTTAACGGATTTACTAACATTAAGTCACTTTTTGATTGTTTTCTATTTTCGTTGTTCTTTGTTTTATGATTTATTTATGATTTTTTTTTGTTTAATAATTTCAATTTAAACAATCATCATGATCATGTTTAAGCTGCAGTTAGGTTAGGTTAAGTTAAGTTATGTTAAGTCAATTTTAATAAGAAAAAAAAAAATAAATAGTCATTTATATAAATTGTATATACATTTTGGGTATTGTATTTATATCTATGTTAATGAAAGTAAAAAAAAATAACAAAATAGAGACATAAAGGGGCGTAAAAATATGTATAACGTTTAAGAAAACGTGATCGAGTATATATATGTATATAGAAAAAAATCACTTAACTTAAACTGAAAAGTAAACAAAACAAGAACTAATCCTATAACTTTTACTTAATCGATTGATTATTAATTATTATATTTATAGAGATTTCCCATTTCCTATTCATTTGGTTGTTTTTCTTAATGAAAGTTTTGTTTTTTTTTTTGAGAAATTTTATTTAACGCATGCGTTAATGACTTATTTTAACTTTTGTTGAAAAAAACAAAATCGGCAATGTAAACACATGGTAGTTATTTTTAGAATTTTAAAACAATATTGCTATTAGCCGTTTTGTAAATTTAAAACTTACAACTTTTATGATTTCTACAACAAATAAAACGCCATAAACCTTTTAAAAGAATTTATTACTGTGCTTTGATTCAATTTCTTCTTAATTAGTCTTAAACCCTCATAGAAAACAAAAAAAAATCCCAAATAAACAACTTATTTTACCTGATCTATAACAATTACTTTAACCTATTATATGTTATATTAATTAATTGTTATTCATTTTATTATTATTAACAAATATTTTATCTCAGCCTTTAGCTACCTACAATATAACAATAATAAAAAAAAATATTAACAATAATAAATAATAAAAAAACTAAATAACATAACAGAAAATTTTATAACAATAGAAAATTAATGATTTTCTACAAAAAAAAAAAAATAGTAAAGAAGTTAAACAAACAAATTGGCAATTTGTGTTTTTGCTATTGTTGCTACTAAGAAGAAAAAACTCTTATTATTATTACCAATTATTATTGAATTCATTAATTTAGTGAAAAAAAATTACTATTAATGTTAAAACCAGCAACCACATTTATTCGATGTTTGTTTTTCTTTTGTTTTTTTTTTTCAAAATTTCAAATTTGAATTAGTTATGCTGCTGTTTAAATAGTGTTTTTGCGATTAAAATCACTGAAAAACATAAAAAAAAAAACTCCTTTCGTGCTATTTTTTGGGTCAAACGCGTAATTTTTTGTGTGATTTAATTTGTTACATTTCTTCTGTTACATATATTAGCTTTTGTTAAATAATTTTATATTTATTAGCGATTGTACACTTCGTGACTTTAGTAAATGGTATTTTATAAAATAAAATTTTTTAAATACATTAAGAAACCATTAAAATCGGTTAACAATATAATCAAAATGTACGCATCTGTACTGTTGCTTATTATTATTTTATTTTTGCAGGAGTTTTCCTTTAACAATTTTACTGGTTTTTTGGTTTTATTTTTTTATTTTTTTTTTTGCGCTTATTTACTTCATTTGCCAACTATATTTAATTATATAGAGAGTTTTATTTTATAAAAACATAAAATCAACAGCGATTAATACCCGAAACGAATAATATTATTTTGTTTTTGTCTTGGTGTTGTTCGTTTTTTGTTTTACTTGATTATAAGATTCATCTGATGAGGGCGTCCTACATCACCATATTTATTATAATTGCGAAATTAACAACATTAAACGCAACATGCAAAACCTCATTTTTATCGGTAATTAAGTGATTGTTTTATTTTTTCAAATATATAATAAGACATTACTGATTACTACTTTACGTGATTATTAAATAATATTATTAAAATGAGATCGTAATAGATCTAGACAAAGTATTTGCCACATTCGTTTCTGCACACATTTGGTAGTGGTTTTATTAAATAAAATTTCTTGCAAAAAAATTACAAACATTTGTGGTTGAACGTGTAGCAGATCATCTGCTTAAATAGTAGAAAACGAGATTTTTTACTATTTTGTATTAATAAATTAATTATTGATTGAAGTTGAAACAGAAGTTAAAGAGAAACTTATTTATTTATTTTATGAATTCTGTTTTATCATAATATTTTGTTAAATAAATTTAAATAATTATAATTTTACCTGAGATCGTCATGCACACTGCTTTTGGTGGGAAGGGGGCTTATGCTATATAGTTTTTAGTAAATTCGTCATATCTGCAATAGAAATAAAAGAATTAATATATATATTTATGTAAATCTTAGCGTTATTCTTATTCTAAAATTCAAATAAGCAAAAATGGTGGATTGTTGTCTTATTCAAAAAAACATAAAAACACAGATTTTCTGGTTAGTTAAGCTTCGTATAAATATATTTTAAAAACAGTTAATTTTTGCTTGCTACCACGTTTTTTTGCATTGCTTTTATTCCTTTTAAGCAAAATGAAAAAATAAAAAAAAAACACCAAATCACTACAGATTAAATCAGATAAATGTACAGAAATTCAAACATGATGTGATGATTTGTCGCCACAATAATAACAACGGGTTTTTATTATAATGTTTTTTCTTATTTTCTTATTAAAAGCTCTTTTCATCAACATTAAGCAAACTCTGTAAGCTTTTTTTTTATTTCTTTCTAATAAATTTCGCTTAAATTTTTTATATTTTTCGCGAAGCGTGTCAGTAATAACAAAACAAACGTAAATTAAATACAAAATGAGATCAAATTTATTAGCTTGAATAAAATTATAAAATAAATAATTAAATATAGAGAGAAGTAATTAAAAACAAAAAAATAATAATAAAATGTATCTATTTTTTTTTTTTTTTGATTTAGAATGTGATGTGTAAAAGTGGAGAAACAAAAAGAAAAGCAAAAAAGGTGTGCAGAAATGAGTAGTACCGAAGAATAAGTAGAAAGAAAATAAAAATTAAATGAAAGACATTTTATCATTTATTTTTCTTATTATTAGCCAACGGCATATTTATTATTTTTACGCGTTAGATTGGAATTTTGTTGACATTTTTTTTCTCTTAGTTTATTACTTTGTAAATTGTAAATTGAAAATAATTTTCATATATGTAAAGTGTTTTGACATTTTGAATTGTTTGCGTTTAATTAAGCGTTATGTATAAGTGTTTAGACTATTTATGTCCTTTATTTAAACATTTTTTAAATTCATTAAATTGTTTCATTGAACCTCTTTTCTTTTCGTTTAAATTAATTAATTTTTTCATTCTCATTAAATATAAATTTACTTAGATATTATCTTTTATATAATTTATTAAATAATTTCCACATTACTCATTGATAAGAAAATTTCTTTATCTATCATCATAAATAATCGATTATTGCATTCTTTTATATATTATTTTTTCTTGATTAATTTTAATTAATTTATAATAAATTTATTTTTTCTTGGATATTTTATTGAAAAACTATGAATGAATAGTAATTGTAGATAATAATGACTTAAAAGAAAGAAAACAGAAAATTCCAGCTACTTGTTTTACATGTCGATATTACTCGTAATCTAATGAAAATATCTCTATAATTATTTATTGATATTTTATTATTATTAATAATAATAATGAAAAATTTAAGTAAATAAAGTTGAAAACCAAGCAAACGAAATACATAGTAAATAATGTAAAGAATTTTTTTTTTGCAAAACATTGTCGCTAAATACTGCAAAGAAAACACATACAAAAAATAAATAAATAAATCTTCTGTCTTAAATTGTAAACAACAATATTAAAATGTTTTATTAATAAATAAGAAAATTTAACAATTTGCCAATTAAATGAATTAAATGTTTGTTGTTTTAACGAAAAAAAAAAAAAATAAGAAAAACGTGTTTAACGTGTCACTGTGTAATTTGTCATCGTACCGATATAAATGCAATAATTTCTTCTTTTTTTCTTTATATAATATTAAACGTGATTAAACGCGACAATTGTGTTATTATAATTGTATTTTATATTTGAAATTTTATTAAATTAATTATTTAAATTTAAATTAAATGGAAAATTGCAACTGTATTAAGATATTAATGATATTTATTTTCCTCACCAAGTATTTTCTTCTTTAATTTTGTTCTTTTCAGTTATTTTCAGTATTTTTGCATTTGCTAGATGTTATTTTATATTTAAAGAGCTTTTATAACTATTTAAATCTGCTCTATTTAAATTGGTTTTGTCGTTTTAACTTAAATTGTGATTTAGCGTTAAACAGTATATTCTTTTCATTTAAAAATAATGCAGAGCTTACAGTTTAATCTTTTTTACCGAAAAATTAGTGAGAACTTAAACCTGAACCGGTGCTTAAATGGAAATTTTCGTTACAAGAATATTTCTGTTTAGATTTTCATAGAAATAATCATGATTTTAGTAAAACTATTATAAATTAATTTAAAGATCTCTTTTTATTTACTTTTAAATAACTTAATTCATTAGAAAATTGCTTATTTTTGTTACACTAAAGTACGTAAGCTGAAAATACCTTAATAAAGCTTATTAAATTAAAAATAAATAACCTAACAATGTACTTAAATAACTTTATTATTTATAAAATTCTATTACTTTCGTTTAATTATTTAAATTGTATAAGCTCTATTAAGCACTCACTTTTATTTAGTGGCTTAATTAAGCTATTGTTTATTATAATTTTAAAAAATTAACACAAATAATAAATAATGCTTTAAATGTGCCAAATTTAATAGTAAAAATAATTTTTACATAAGCTAAGTACAGCGTTAATGAGTTAAAAAGTTTGTATTTTACTTTTTTAACTTAAAGTAGTAGCTTAAAAATATTATTAAATTTTATAAATTACTTGAAATGATTACAAATTAAGAAAGAAAAATAAAACTGAAGAAGAAGAAAAAGAATAATAATTTAATTAGCGACAAGCTGAGTGGTTAAACTACTTTGCAATAGCACTTGAAACACCTTCATTATTATTATTATTATAATTGCAGTAATTTTTATTTTCTTTTAAAAATTTTCTTT
Organism: Ptychoptera contaminata; assembly: GCA_963942525.1. Classification (NCBI taxonomy): domain Eukaryota; kingdom Metazoa; phylum Arthropoda; class Insecta; order Diptera; family Ptychopteridae; genus Ptychoptera; species Ptychoptera contaminata. The sequence continues at coordinate 2,684,316 of OZ012639.1, read as the reverse complement.
TCATTAAACAATTTAATGGAAGAAAACGAAAGAAAGAAAGAATTCTTTAAATTAGCATATTGTTGGCGTTTATTAAATGAAATGAATTCGTTGTGCATTTGCTGGCTTTCTTCTTGCTATGCTTTTATTTATTTAATTTATTTTATTAATTCAATAATAATTAAACATTAGTATTGTATTTTTATTATTATTATTATTGTTATTGTATCGTGTTTTCCGGATAATTTATTAAGTTTTTTTTTAATTTTATTTAAAGAAAATCATAAATTAAATTACAGTAAATAGCGACACGCTTTTAACAGCAGCAGCAGACAATAAACATAATCATCAAACTGTCGGTAATATTAGCATTTATGCTCTGTGAATAAACTTGTCATTGTCATTAGATTAAATTAATAAAGAAGCATAAAAATAACTTAAATAAATAGTAAAATAGAAAAGAGTGAAAAAATTATGAGAAACGAAAATTTTCCATTTAATTTGTTTTTCGTTTTATACAAAATTTGAATTACATTTCTTTTATTAAAAATTTTTGTTCTCTATACACATACTTAAGTCACTTAATTTTACTTTTTTTTTATTATTATTAATTCTCTGTATTCTTCAGTTTCACCTTTCTTTCTATTCATATTTTATTTTGTTACTTTTTCAAGTAGACACCTAAGTTCACTTTACATTACTTAGCCGCTTGTTAATTTAATTTTTTATTATGTTTATAATTTTAAATTAAGTTTCATGTTGCTTTAATTAACTAATAATACTTAATTTTTACTCTAATTTAACATCTTTTTTTTTTGGCTGTATATATTAAATAAAATAATAGCAGAATTAAAATAGATAGAAAAAAAAGTGAAATGAAATTTAATGACTTTTTCTTTGGTTAATTGTTAACTGTCGTTCTGTTTAAAAATAAATAATTTTGATGAAAAAAAATTCATAAATATGTTAATTAAAATAACAATACAATACATGGGTGATTTAAGAAAGTTTTTATTTAATTATTTAATTAGCTTTAAAGTGACTTATTTATATTTAAAAAAAAAAGCGAAAATCACTGCACAGTCTACATGTGTCTTAGATAAGTGTTATAAATGTGTCTTTGATTAGAACTGTGTCATTGTTAAACCCTACAAATGCGTTTACATAATTATTTCAGGTATCTCAGTTATTTTCAGGAAAAACACTAAAAATATTTCAAAATTAAACTAAAATTTATGCATAAAATTAATCTTAAATAATCTGTTTACTTAAATCATACAGGAAAAATAAAATCTATTCTATTTTTTCTAATACAAGAAAAGAAAAAGAAAATAATTTATTACTGCCTGCAAATATATATATTAAATGAATGGCAAAGAAGATGTTTTTATGATTAACTTTTAGGTACTACAAAGGAAAGGTAAATAAATTACGGTACAGTAATGTAATATAAACAAACACCGTATATTCAATGTTAATAAATGAATAAGAAGTAAAAAAATAAATAAATAAAAATATTTTATCGAAAGAAAACGAACGAAGAAAGACACATAAAGCACACAGAGTGAACGCACAATTGCTAATGCCGTTTACTTTTATTGTTTTTTTTCTTTCTTTCTTTCATTATTTTCAAATGGTCAATGGTCAAACGTTGCTTAAGGTATGCAAACTCAACGAATAAAACATTTAACGGTTAAGGTAAGTTAACAAACATATGTCTGTACATGTTTTACCGGAAATAAAATCAGCTGATTTATTTACTTGGATAATTTTACAAATGGGCTTTGATTGGTTTCTGAACCGAATCTTAGTGGTTTTTTTATGACTTTTTAAATGTGCTTTTAGGTGGATGTACTATTCTTGATTTTGGTGTTTTTTTTACACAAAAACATTGTTATGATTAAATCAGGGTTTTTTATGATTTCTTGCAAAGATTTAAATAACCGAAATTCTGTTATTTATCTTGTATTAAATAAAGACTTTTCTTTCTTTTTCATGTAATCAACAAGCAAGCAAAACACTCAAACATCTTATTTAATTTATTAAGATATCAAATTACTTAATAAATTTGTCATAATGAAATAATAATGTTTAATGATTTTTCAATGATTCAATGTATAAATAAGGCGTTATTATTATTAAAAATTTAACTATTTTACCGCAATTATAATGTCATTAAAATATTTATTTATAATAAAATTACTTAAAGATTTAATTAAAGTACTGCTGTTTCGTTCAAGTAAAATCTTTAAGAAAATTAAGCAATTTATTTTTTTTTTTTGGGATGTCAGGTGTTTGGTCAAATAAAAAATAATTACAAATTAAGTCATGATTATTATAAGACGATTAGTGTAGAAAAAAGTAAATAGTAAATGAGTATTGTTTAAAGAAAAAAAACGATTAAAATTGTATTTACAAAAAGTACGCCGATGTACGCTTAAAACACTTGTTATACAGTGAAAATTCGAGAAGTAAAAATCAATAAATATGTTTGTTTTGGATGTTTTAAGAGTTCAGAAGGTTTTCTTGTATTAATTAAAGATTTTAATTATCTTATCCGATAGATTTACTGGAAAGAAAAATATTCTCTCTTCTGATTATTATCAGTGATGTAGTAAATTGCATTTAAAAATTTCTTTAAGCTTCACTAATGCTATCATTTCTATTCCTTTTGGCAGAAAGTATCGCTATTTTTCGCCCTTTTTGTATATATTCTTAATATTTTTATAATTTGGCACATTTTTATTACACAATTATAGAAATTTTCATAAGATTTATTTATTAACAACAGAAAATATATACAATAAAAATCAATAAATTGAATGAGAAATTTGTTTCGATATTATTTTCTTATAAAATTTAGTTTCTGTGTTTCTTGTTTCTTTATGTTTTAGTTTTTAATAAATAAAAGAAAAAATAGTTCGATGGCCCAATGATCAACTAGAAAATTATAATCAACAAAAATAAATAAATAGATAATAAACAAGAATAAAGATATAGAAAAAAAAACTGGATCTATAAAATAAAAAGAAAAATGTTCTGTTTTTATTATTAAACAGCAATGAGGAGTATTTTTATTATTATTGTTATTTGATTTCTTTTCTTTTTATTATTATTATTATTTTTTGATGCGTTAATCAAGTGTAAATATAACAAAGGTAAGATTCACTTTTTATTATAAATTTTTACAATTCAATTTCTTTAAAATTTACAACACGAATATGTTTCTTTTTTTTGGTGAAAAAATTTTATTTATTGCCTTTTTTTTATTATTTAAATTAAATTTTATTTTCTGATTAAAATTAGAAGAAAAAATAAAATGATTTTTCTTTTGTAAACATTGTTGTGGAAATGGTTTTATTTTATTTATTTTTTATTGTTGAAAATTCTTTAATGAAGAACTTTTTGTTTTTGTTTGTTGTTGAAATATTTTGTGTTTTAAGCAACACTTTCTACTGTTAACTGACAGATTGTTTAGTAACCTGTTTAACCTGTGCAGTAATATTTTATCAAGAAAAGTGTTTTGCGTTTATATTTTCTAACAATGAAATTAAGCGTTAATTTCCACATCAAAGTGGTATTTTAATAAAAAAAAAAATCGCTATTTAAGTACGTATTCGATTTAAAATCGTGATAAATAAAAGTTTTATTTGAATAATATAAGTCTTTTAATCACTAATACGCATGTGTAAACGGCTTAAACAAGTGTTAAACTTTAATTAACTTAAAAAAATAACCATATTTCTGTATGAAAAATTTATAATAAATTACATTTTAAGTAAGCTTAGCCATTTTACAGTTAATTTAAATAAAAATATTAATATTAATACGCATGTGCATACAACTTACACAACATTTGTTTATCTAAATTTTCACTTATTTTACATAAAGAAAAAGAAATTTGAAATGACCTTGAGTAAAGTCAATCCCCTATCTCAAACACCTGTTTAAAAGGTAAAATTCAATTAATAAAAAACGTCAAATGAGAAAAAAATTTCTTCTCAATCCAATGTGTATTTGTTTTTATTTTTTCTTTTCCCTGTATTCATCTCTCTTAAGCACAGATGCACTCTTGGTAAGTAATTAAAAATGCAGCAAGAAAGTACTGTGCGTCGGTAAAAGCTTTTTACACAAATTAAAGAAAAGAAAAAACAACATACTACCAGGGTCAAGCAACATTTTTCTTTCTTTTATTATTTCTACTTAAGAAAAAAAAATTCCTGAATTCTGTTTCGTTTATTTATTTTTTTTTCTTTAATTTCTTCTGATAAATGTTAAAATATCTTCCGTGTCATTTTAATGTATTAAACATTGTTTGTGCACAATGTTAAAGGAATAAAATAAAACAGATTTATATGAAATTAAAGAAAAACAGATAAATAAATGAAAAAAAACCCGCATCGAAAAAAGATATGCATGCATTCTTGGAATTGTTATTTAATACTAAGAAGAAAACGACAAAAAAATTAACATTTTTCCATATACATACATCTGTGTGTTGTAATGTGAACTTTACTGTGGTGGCACAACAATATAATAATCAAAACAACGCACCAAATTTTGCTCTTAACACAAAAATAATAAAATGTTAAATGCTTAAAAAAAAGTACTGTGTGGTATTTTTTTGCCCAGTACAATGTTTAAATTAATTATGAAAAATGTAATAAAAGGCAATAAATGTAGAAAGAAAAACAAATATATTTATAACAAAGTAAAGGGGAAATTAAAAGCAAAAAATTCGTATCAATCAAGAAATTGCAAAGAATTAAATCTGTCGGAAGATCATCAATTTTATTTATTTATTTTTTAGTGATAAGAAACTTTCATACATTAATAAACAGGGAAAAAAAATAAATAATAAAAAAATTTAATTAATAAAAGAAAAAATACTGCGTGTATCTGCTGTGATTGAGTTAAAAAAGCAAAAAACAAAATAACATGACGACTAAGCAGCGATTTAATTCTTGCTACACTTTTTAATGATGATGAGAAATTTTTTTTTCTGCAAATCTTTATATCGATAAACCAAGCTTAATATAGACTACATTTGCAGACAAAAAAAATACTTAAGACAGTTAAAGAAATAAAAGAAGAAAACAACTCACTGATGATGGAAAAATTAACAAATAATTATTTAAGTAAATAATAAAAAAAAAATCTTCATTTGCCCCATCTGTCACATTACAGACAGATTTTTATCGCATTTTAACGCAACAAAAGCACAACATATGCTTTTTGTTCATTTTCAATTTTAATAAACATATTTTTTTTTCTTTTTTTTTTTTGCAATCAAGTGTTATTAAACTGATGATCGTAAAATATAGTATTGTTGGTCTTGTTGCTGCTGCTGGTGGATTTATTAACGGGTGTTCAGTTTACTTTAAATTTTTGAGTTTATAGCGTGGATCCTTTAGAAAGCTATTTTTCATTCAAAGACAATTCATTACTAAATTTTAACCTATAGAATAACACTTTTAACTACAAGATTGTACTCTGAATAATCCCAAATAAAAAAACTTTTTATTTCCAAAAATCTAAAACACAATATTTCTGCTTTTAAACAATCGTTACACCTGAGAAGAAGCTATTTTTTTATTTAACTAAACACCTTGTAATAAATCTTTTTTATTTTTATGTGAAAATAAAATATTAAATTACAAAGACGATACGATACAAATACAGAAAAAATTAAAGAAATAAAAACGAAAAAAAGAATCAAGAAATAAACGAATTGCAGAATGATTGCGTGTAAAACGGTTGTTAGTCATCCCGATGATTCGTATTATTTTTTTTTTGGGAATAAACGCAATAATTTTGATAACAATAAAACGAAGAAAAGAAAAATTTTAAAAAATAAATTACACCTGATATGTAACAAGTAATTGTGTTAATGCTGTGATTTTTTGTTTTCATTTCATTGATAATAAAATGTTAATTTTCTGAATGTCATGATGCAAATTTTATAAATATTTGCACAATTTATTATTATAAAATTGAAATAAAAATCAATTTGTTTTTCTTTGCAGATGAATTTGTAATTTGATTGCAAAAGAAGAAAGTCTTACATTAGTGTATCGATGATTTCGATATATTAATAAGAATTTGTATTGATTTTTCTGTTATTTATTTATGTAATTAGTAGGAATACTCTGAAGGAAGAAGATCACTATCATCGAGTAGAAACTGTTATTTAATGAATAGAGAATTAACTAAAAAAAAACAGTCTAAATCCTCTTAACATAATAAATAAAATATTTTATTACTGACTAAGTTCATAATTTAAATTTAATAAAACAGAAGTATAAAAAAAAGTTTACCAGAAAAACAGTTTCGCGTAGCTACCTTGAAATTAATTATTAAACTCTAATCACACAAAAAACAACTTATAGCTGTTTTTACTTCTTTTATTTTCGCATATATTTCGCTACAAAAAAAAAATCATAATTAATTTATTTTTGTTGCGTTTTGGCTGAGTAAGAGTGATTTTTTTTATTTTTACCCGATCACCGTTAAATAATTTAATTGATTTTACAAAAATAGAGATACATAAATATCGATGTTTTACTTTAACATTAGGTCAATGTATTGTCTGTTCTGCTGTCTTGTTTACATTTCTTTGTTTTCTTTTATTCGGTTCCTTGTTTATTTGTAATTTAAATGATTTTTAAGTTAATTTTTGTTACTATGATAATGAGATATTCATCTTAATGCCACCGTAGTAAGTTTTGTTGTTTAATCATCGCAATGTTATCAGTAAAACTACAATTATATCACTTATTATACTGAATTAAATATAAATCAATCAATAACGTGTCTATTAACATTAATATATCAACAAAAACCACAATAAATTTTTAGAAAAAATGTGTGAAAGTTAATACAAAAATAAATAAAAATGTAGAAATTATTTTCCGAAATAAAAATCATCATCTAGAAAAATGTGCTGAATTAAAATTGCTCTAATTAAATATATATATATTGAAATAAATTTCTCCTTTTTTTTGATATTATAATATAAGAGAAAAAAACTTAAACGTACTCATTCATCACTTAAGCTAGTTTTGTTTTATTAAATATTGTAAATTTGCGGTTTATTATTATTAACAATAATAATAATAATAATCATCATCATCTACAGATAATAATGTATATTGTTATTATAAGGTTATTAAAATTATATGATCTTGTCTACTTTTACTTTATTATTGTTATTATTATTACCAACAGTAATATTGATTTTATGATGAATTTTTTCTCTCTTATTTATTTTTTAACAAACAAGCAAAAAAGCAAGCAAAAAAAAAAAGCACAATTTTATCACGTAGTTAAATACAAAAAAAAAAAGCGCAAATTTTATTGTGAATATATTTTCTATTAAATAACAAAATATTTATGCATATATTTGTATATACTTAATTAAAAACGTTAAAAATCGATCACGTAAATGAGTCAATAGTATACAAGCATGTTTAACCTGTGACAGATTTCAATATGCATATATACTAACGATGGCATTAGACAATCATTATCATCATCATCATCATCTGGTAAGAGTAATAATAATAATAAAAATTAAAATACAGACTATTAATCGTGGTGAAATGTACTTTATTATAATAATAATAATAATAATAAAAAAGCATACTTAGATAAGTCGATAAAGTTAGAGAGAAAAACACTGTAGATCATATGGTTTAAAGAAATTAGGTTATGCCAGTGAATATTATATTTATTTTTCCCGTATGTCTCGTACTCTTGTACTATTGTACTTGTGTAATATTGTTTTATGTTTTTATATTTTAACAGCAATAATAATAATCATAATCATATGTTGTGAAATATTAAAAATTTCATCTACATTGAATAGAAAAAATATACAACAATGTATATTAAATATAACCATAGTTAATATAAATTAACTTAAATCAGGTATTTCTCTTTATTATATATTAAGATTGACGTTCATCTGGACCACGATTGACCCAGTTTAAGACGTGCATATATGAGCGTTAAAATATTCTATCATAGTCGCACCTTTTATTGTTTAACAATAATAATCTATGAACTCTTCAAACTAATCTTAAATAATAGTTTTTATTTATTTACATTATTTTAAGTACTTTACTTAATCACATAGACATAATATTATTATTATTATTATTTAATTAAAGAGGAAATTTTTATTATAAAAATAAAATAGATATTTAGTTTGACTTAATTACATTAAACGCGATCTTGTATCGGATTTGTATGGCATAGTTTTTACTTGCTTACCTTTTCAGCTTATTTAATTATTTTATAATTTTTTTATAGAAAATTTATTCAATTTTTAACAATTATTTAAAGAATTTTAAATAAGTAATCAGTGATCAATAATGATCGTAACATTTCTCATACAAACTGATTAAAATTATCGTTCATGAGCTTTACCATCATAACTACTCTCTTTCAATGACCAACAAAATTAATTTTTCTTTTCTTTTAAAGAAATAAAATCACATTATTTAGGTTACTAAAAGGTATAAAAATGTACTTTTCTTTAACTAAAATATACATAATAATAGAAAATGCAGAAACAAATCATCATTTATGATTTATGCAGTATATGATTGTTAATCATAAATGATTGATTATTTATGGTTAAAGTGAAAATTATTAATTATTATTTTATGATTATTTATAATGATAAAAAAAAAACAGAGAAATGAAAATAATTTACTTGCATTGAAAATAATTAATAATTAATAATAATTTAATTAAATTAATTAGTGAGGAAGTATTTCTTTAATTTTAAATATTCAAGAAATAATAGTTTTATTGTTATCGGATATATCAATAGCCGGACACATTAGTTTTAATTTGATTTTGTTTATATTTTCTACAATGAATCAACTTAAACCTAGATTGACTTTTAACATTATTAATTAAATTTTATTTAGAATTATTATTAAGTGTAATAGAATCATTTTCTGAGTATTTAAATGCAATAAAATGCCGACTGTTGAAGACACATTCTTTAGTTACAAAAAGCAGAGTGATTTTATTATTATTTTCTTCGCATAAAAATGCTTTTAACAACTGATTAGAAATATTTTATTAAAAGAATATATCATATTTAGAGAAATAAATATAAATTATGAATTTTTATTTTGAAAAAATTATATGATTTGTATGAAGAACGACAAGAAACGTAATAAAAAAAAAACCAATAATAAACGTTAAAAAAAGACACTTAGTACAGGATTGTTTATATTTTATAATCCTGATTAATTATTTATTTATATAAAGAACTTTTTTTTTTATTTATTTATTTATGAACAAATAAACTAATAAATTTATACAAAAGTCATCAGACAAGTAATTGCTATTATTATTTTTATTGAAATAGCGGGTTGTACCAACGTTTTATTTATGTAATGCTATTAAAAATATATATGAATTTTATTATGCGTCCATTAACACAATATTAATCAATAAAAATTCATCACAATCTTTATAAAAAAACGACTTATTTAATAACATTTATTATATAATAATAATAATGATAACGCGTTACAAACGAAAAAAAAAAAACTGACCATTTTCCACATAAAAATCATTTAATTTTCTCTTTATTATCTCTTCAAGTTAATAATTTAACATTTTTTTTTAATTTGTTTATAATAAAAACAATAAATTTTTAAAATAAAAATAATAAAAAACGCATTTATAATGAGAAAATATTTTAAATAGAAACAAAAGATTTCATTTATATAATTAGAACGACGAACCTGATTTAAGTAATTTCCCTTTTTTTTTGTTTTGACTGTTTTATTGGTATTAAACGCACAACACTCAGAAAATAAAGGTGCTAGAGTATTTTATTTTTTTTTTTGATTTAGAAATGTAAATTACAACCTTTCTAAACATAGCCGCAAAAAAACTGATTAATTTCTTAATCCTCGTAAAGAGCTAAATAAATAATATGAAAGAAAAAAAGAAAAAATTTCTTTCATGATCATAAAATTATTGTAAAATAAGAATAATAAGACAAATCTTACACGACATGTTATTGTTAAAATAGACAAATAAATAAATAAATAAAAAATTTATTTAAACACTTGGCGGTTTTTAGTTTTTTTTTTTTAAATAATCCATTCATCAATGTATGACCAAAGACAATAAAGATTAAAAATATATATATATATATAAGAAAAATATTAACAATAATTCTATTACCTAGAAAACAGTTAATCTCTCATTTAGCACTTGCTTATGTTGTAACCATTTGCTTTCTAATTCTGTCTTGGTAAATAATTATAATAAAAAAAAAATAAGAAATATATAAATAAACTACAATTGAGTGACAGCGGACATCCAGCATACCAAAAAAAAGTAGACCGAAAAAATAGAATAAAAAACGACCAAAGAGAGAAGAATAATTTTGCAACTTTTTTTTTGCATTAGGTTAGACAAGAATTAATTTATTAAGAAATTAAACAAACTAAACAACTAGTAAAACAATCAATTGATTATTACTTCTTTTTGCCTCTTTTACTTCTTTTAGTAATTAGAACTGTATTGAAATTAATTAAGTCAAGTGTTTCGCGTTAAAATATAAAGAAAAGCAGAAATTGATTGACTGATAATTGTTACGACAAACAGAAATTAACTTTGATTAAATATTTCTCTTTTAAATAATTAAAAAAAAAAAACCTTTGTGATTGCTGCGTAGAATCCGAAGAATCATTAAAGCAACACAAAAATTAAAAACATCTTAAAGAAAGGTTAAAGTAAGAAAAGAAACGAAAAAAAAAAAACTGAAAGTAAATTAAAGCTTTGATAAAAAGCGGTTTTACCGTTTCTTTAAAGGAAAAAATTTAATTAAAATTCACATAAATCATAAATTTGTTTTTTTTTAAACAAATAAACATTAATTAGTTGATTATTGAATTGTTATAACTTCTGTGTTCAGCCAACTATTCAATATAAATTCAGAAAAAAAATATATCTCGTTGTTTTTCCTTAAACAGAAAATTAATTAATAATTTTTATTACCATTTTATATGAGTTAAACAATACATTAAATGAAATTTATGCTAAAGAAATAAATATATATAAAATTTTTAATTTAATTAAAGTAAATTTTACTTTATTTACCATCCTAGGCTAGTTTATTTATTTTATTTTAATAATTCTCATAAGAAAAACCAGATACGCAAGATTAACTGTGAATAGAGAATTTTGCTTAACAGAATAAAAAAATAAACGTAAAAATATATATTTTCCTTGTTACTTTTGTGGTATTTTCTCTTTTATTTTCACTATTTTTACGCCTGACAAATGTAATTAACTTAAATCATTTAAAGTAACAATAATAATAATAATGCAGTTAAAAAAGGTTTGTAGAGATGAATTATTTTGCCTCACCTTGAATTCTATTCAATATTTACTTATTATTACCGTAGAATTACAGGATTGTTTCGTTTCTTTTATTATTATTTGTATAATTTTTATTGTAATTTAACTCTATAAAGGTGGAATATGTGTGTGCTTTTAAAGTAATTATTCAATAAGTTTACAAAATGTAGGTAATAACTTGATTAAAACTAAGTTAAATGTTTACCTGTAACGTATGGACGAGCTTGTCGTTTCTTTTATAGCAAAACTGCACCAGAAAACAATATGATTCTATAAAAACTGTGCTTAAAAATCTTAAGGCAATTTGGGCTAAGAATGACAAAAGCATAGTTATTTTCTCTATCAAATAACCACTCGCGTTAAATGTTTTAATATATTAAAGTATTGAGTGATCAAATAAGCACTATATACTTTTAAACTGTATAGCTCTTATTTATATTGAAACGTATATAGTTCTTATTTGATCACACTATACTTTGAATATGTTGGAATCTTTAATATAAACTACGATTGTAACAAAGTCGGAAAAGTCCGTATTATCCGAGTTCGTACTACACAAATAAGCAAATAATAATAAATCATTGAAAAAATAAAAAAAAACAAGCCGATTCAATGTACAACTAATAATTATATTTATTTACATTTCAGTAATCATGTTTTCTAACACAAATCAATAAAATATTATGTGATTTCAGTATGCTTAAGATATTTAATTATTTTAATAAATAAAACCGTGTTGATACAATTAGTTGATGAATAAATACAATTTTAAATTCTATTAATTAACATTATCTATTATTACAAGCAGTAAGGAACTGTATAAACACACTTAAGGATAACTAAGACAGTGTTATTATAATTATGTTTGATTTATTTTTATGTAAATAATTATTATTATTCTTTTATAAAGATATTAAAATAAAAAAAAATGCTATATCTTAATTACGCGTGGTTGTTGTTACAGACAGAACATGTTTTGTACACCGTTTTTTTTTTTTTCATTATTTATTTTAATTGTATGGTTAATAGGCATGCAACATGTAAGCATGCACAGTAGCTGTTAAATCATTCATAAAAATCAATAATAAATCATTGTTAATAACTAATAAATGTCAGAAATAGAATTATTTAATTAAATTATTCTAAACATTTTGTTTTTAATCAATCAATAAAATAAAAACTATGTGCGATTTATCAGATAAATGCAAAAAAAATTAATTATAATAAAAAAGCAGAGAAATGTGTTTAAAATAAAAGAAACAATCACTGATGATGATCATTGATCGTTAAATTTAAATAAAGTTTATTGACATAAAATAATATTGCCGTGGGGTGTGTAATGGTATATAATTTAGCTACCTGTGTTTTCACCTTTCATTCATTTTTAACGCTTAATTATTGATACAATTTTTATTTATATTAAATAAAACAGGTGAAATAGTTATAATTTTAATGATAAATAACTGTTTTTACTTGTGTCAATAACAATTTGCAATAAGAGACATTAAGAAAATTTATCACAGTAAATGGTCACTGTTTGATTTTATGTTTAATTTATGTGAATTGTCTTAATGTATTGATGATTTTTCTATATTATCATGAGTGATTTAACAGCGATACTTGACTCAAATGAAACTTACTATGTACTTGGTTTTAGTTAAACTATTTCGACTAAACCGCAGTGTTTCTCTAGATTAAAAATTTCTATAAAAGTACATTAGCAACGTCTTCAGTGATTTAAATTTAACAATTTCACTAATTTCTTCGAAAAAATTATCATTAAAAAGTACATTAAACTGACTGTACTGTATTAAAAATTGCATTCAGTTAAATAAATATGTATTTGTCATCATATAATAATAAAATAACATCTTTTCCTTTATTTTTCTATTTAAATATATTAACTGCGTTTTTTTTTTCTTAATATTTTTATTATAATTCTTTCTAAATAATAAAAGAAACAAACAAACAAATATTAATAATAATTGTCTTGATTTTTCTCAATAATCCATGTATAATTCTTGCTATTAAAAGCTGCTTATAAATAATTACAAAAATTCTTCTTTAATTTACCATCATTATAATCATCAGAGTACATAGACAAAACAAGATGAAATAAAATTTCATAAAAGAACTGTAAAAACGAATAAAAATTAAACATAAAATAGCGGAAAAAAATTAATTAATTAAATAAATTTTTTGTTCCCTTTGATTAAAAGAAAAGAAAAAAAAACGCACACACAAAAATTAAAATCGCAGAATAATTAACCGAAAAAAGAAAGAAATAAAGAAAAAATTATATAATTATATCAATATGTATGCATTGTTGGTCTTGATGACATTTATCAAGATTTCTTGTTTTTTTTTTTGGTACAAATTATATAAAGCCAACCAAGTACATATCTTATACATAAATTGTGCTGTGAAATTAATTATTTTAATATTACATAGACAAAAAATAATAATAATAATATTAATAATAATGTAAATTATGTTTTTAATTATTAAAAACAAGAGAAAAAAAGCAAAAACGATCGTGTAAGAAGAATTTTTTGTTAAACAACAAAAAACAACAAGAACGACAACAACAGCAACTAAACGCTTATATTTTAATTGGCATTTTTTTGGTTAAATTTTTTCCTCTTTGTCATTTCGTTATCTTTATTATTACGCATCGAAACCAATGCAAAAAATAAAACATAAATATTATTATCAAGTAAACACGTAACTACACACTATAACCGAGTACATAAATTTATTACAGAAAATATATAACGAAAGAAAAAACACAACAACCACCATGACATTGACTTAAGATTTTTGAATTTTTTAAAAATTTGCAGAAAAAAATTAATAAACAAGCAAATTTCGCATTGTAATGACAATAACCGGTATATATATTTAAAAACAACACAGCCACAAACATAATAATGAATTAAAATAAAATTATTTTTGATTAAAAAAACAATAAATTTTTACATCAAGTAATTCACGATAATTTTAATGCAGAAAATTAGTGCCAAAAACTGGTAATGGTGACATTGGAATGTTTATTTATTTATTTATTATATAAGGATAAAGTAGTCTATTGGCATAAGCAGCGAGATTTAAAAAGAGCGTTTAGAAATTTAAAGATATTTTTCTAATTTAATTGTTGTAAAAACTACCTGTGGTCCACAAATAAAAGCTAAAACGTAAAACTTAGACTAGAAAAAATCAATAATCACACCTTATAGCTGTAACTTTCAAACAACATAATAATAATAATTAAATATTATTGAATACATTACAGATAACTAAATAAAAAAAAAAACTAGCACTAAATAGCATTACATAATATTTGCAATTTAATGTTTTTAAAAAGAAAATAAAGGTAAAAAACAGAAATGAAATGAAAAGAAAAAACGACTAAAGCTTCTTCGACATCACATTCACAATTTACATAAATTTAAATAAATATATATCGCTACTAATAATATTAAATGTTTATTTATATTTACTATTTATATGTTTAGTAAAAGGCATAAGATACATAAAATAAAACATAGCAGAAAAAAATAAAGAAAAGAAAAGAAAAGATAAAAAAAAAAAAACACTCAGTTTCGCATGAATGGAAAATAAAAAACTCTCTTTTAAACAATTGTAAAAATAAATATACATATATATGTATAAATTAGAATGATATTGGCATTAATAATATTTATTCATTTTTATGATTATTAATATTGTTTTCATATTATAATTGTTATAGTTGAGTTAATTATTATACAAAAAAAAAATATATATATATATATACGATAGGCGACCATAACCGTAACCAATTATATTATATTTTTGTGCTTTTTTTTTGTAACGAAACAAACTTAAAAAAGTTTATTTTCATTCAATTTTTAATGTTTTATTGCAAAATACAGTCAGATAAATGTGCACACGCATTATAAGTCATTGAGCGCACAGCGCATGCACGCATCTTAAACATTGTTTTTTTGTTTTTTATAAATTAATTACATTTTTGTTTTTGTTTTTTAAAAAAAATTAATTAAATACAAATCAAATGAGAGAAATCAACGGTGTTTTTTTAAAGCAAAGAAATTAAGCGGTGTACTGCTGTTGTTACTTTTTTATAATAAATTATATAACTTTGCCCTTGGTTTAATCGGTTGGCTTAAGAAATTTTAAGAAGCAAATATCAACCATAAAATGTAATAAAAAGTATATTTATTTTCTGAATTACTGTTGTACTTAAGCCTAATGATATACTTTTTATCAGTATTTAATGTAATTTAAGCTGCAACAAAACTAATTATCAATTATGCTTCCTGACTTTAATATAACAACTGAACTGTATTACGCATTCGGTTATTTTTCGGGTGAATTTAAATCTTATTGTTAAAGGACAAGGTTATTATCTTTCTTTTTTTTTTTGGCAAGAAAATAAATCATTTTTATAACTTTTTACTTTGTCTTAAGTAAAGATTTTTTTCTTTGTGGCTTATTTAATGTAATAATTTATAAAGTCATCGTCCTTTAATAATATGACCACACATATGGTGACCGTAACAATATTTATTTTGGTCACAAAACTACTGTACGTTTGTTTTTCTTTTCTTTTCATTTGGTTTAACTTTTTTTTTGCACATTACATTTTCATTACAACATTTGACGGTTTGTTGATTTTGCTTTATTGCTATATTAACTGTATTTTAGGTGGTAATATTTATCTTTAATTATTTTAATTAAAAACACTGAAGAATTTTTTGTTTAAGTACACAATACAGAGTAGTTTTTGATGTAAAATGATAAGACTGTAGGTATAAGGTAACTTAATAACAATAATAATAAATGTGACATGTAAAATCGCTAATTAATAATGATGTAATTTTCTTTAAGTCATGGTATTTTATTTAAACGAAAAATATGCACTTTTATTATTATAATTATGAATTTTTTCTTTAACCATGATAATTTTATTATTATAAAATTTATCCTTTACGTTCATGCTACCTGAATACCAATTATTAATAACTATATATATATATATATTATTTAATTAAATAAAAAGAATATAATTGTCACTATCACTTTATATAATAAATCATAAAAGTAATTAAATTATTATTATTATATTTGTACCATTTGTTGCTTCACACGTTAATGTTATAAACATCTGATGGTTTCTTCGACTTTTTTTCTTTTCTTTATTATAAAAATAATAATAATAATAATAAGACATAATGTGCGCTAATTATAAACAATAAACTCTCTAACATTTTATTATTATTATTTTTTTTTTTAATTATTGTGTGTAGTTTTAAGATTTGTTAGTTTTTTTTTAAAGAAAGCGTTGAATAAAATAATAATTATTGTTATTAAAAAAGATGTTAAAAAACAAGCAAAAATAAATTACTCTATTCTAGTGCATTGCATTGCATTGTTTAATTTAATTTTTTATTAATTAAACGAACACGAAGAATAGAAATTAGTGACAATATTAATTATAGTTTAATTGTAGAAAAATAAAAACATATATTTTTTTATTAAAGGTGATTACTCTCTTTCATTAATTTTATCTTTTTTTTTCTCACTACAAAATAAATTTATAATTAAAGGTTATTTTGTGTTTTTGCTTTTCTTGAAAATTAATTAAAAATGAAAAGCAAAAAACTGAAGACACAGAGTTGTCAAACGTTTACGTAAAAAATTGTGTTTAAAATTGTCACAGGAAAATTTTTCTCACTATTTGCAATTTTGCCTCTAATCAAAGGAAAGTTAATTATTCTTATTTTTAAATTAATTCATATAAATTTCAATAACAACAATTAACACTTTTGTAGTTATTTTAATCGATAATTTCCACTTTAATATTGATCAACATTATTATAATTATTATTTAAAATCTCAATTGAATAAATAAATTAAATGTGAAATGAATAATAATAAAAATAAATTGGTTATTTAGCACGCTTCACATAAATCATCATTAAATTTATTTTCCGACAGTATTACTCTTCTTCAGTTTCTTCTACATAATACTTTAGCTACAATAAATTGACCTCAATCAATTGTATTTTTGTGAATTTAATTTTATTCAATTAATTAATAAAAAAATTCAAAATTAAAGAGTAATCAAAGTATTTCACTTTTACTTTGTTTATAAAGATAATAATAAAATCAGAAATAAATTTAGTTATCTTATCTTAACATAAATGCGTTGAAATGTAAACGTCTTTAAACAGAGAAACAACAGTACAAAACAAAAAAAAAACAAGAA
This sequence comes from Ptychoptera contaminata, assembly GCA_963942525.1. NCBI lineage: Eukaryota > Metazoa > Arthropoda > Insecta > Diptera > Ptychopteridae > Ptychoptera > Ptychoptera contaminata. The sequence goes on along the minus strand of OZ012639.1, from coordinate 2,666,666 downwards.
TATTAATAATAATAATTACAACTCACCCATTTGTTCATTTAATATTTCTTGTGATTCTTCTATTAAATAAGTGAAGCTTTTAAGCTTGCTTTTATTTTTCTTTATAAAAGCTGTTTTACTTGTTTGATTTATTTTCTTTTTTCGTTTTTCCTTCAACTTCTTGAACACTTGACAAGATAATTAAAACTTTACTTAACTTAAGTAATATTTATTAAAGTAAAAACTTGTCTCTTCCTCTTTAGCGTAGATTTAAGCGTGTTATTGTCCCTTTTGTTTCTTCAATCACAAAAACAAACAATAACAATTTTTTCACCTGATTATTCACCAAAAAAAAACAATAATAATAAACATTAGTACAGTTTAATTTTATAAATTAATTATTTATGTATTGTTATGTTCTAGTTAATAATAAATACTTTTAAATAAAATACAACAAAAAAAAAAGAAAAATTATGTCAATATATTGTTGGTAGTAAATCTGTTGATAAAGAAAAACAAAAATAATTAACAGAAAATCAACAGAAAAATATAAGCAATAAGCACGCACAATTATAATTATGATATTGTTTAGGTTATGAAATAGAAACACTTTTTCTTTAATTAATTATTTAATTCACTGAAATTTATATCATTATTCATTTTTATTCTTCTTGGTTTTTCAATAAATTAAAACAATAAAATTATTTATTCTGTTTGTTAAAAACAATTCGTACAAATGACTTAACTTTGGCGGCACTTAATTCTATTATTCTTCTGTTTTTTTTAAAGCTTATTTAAAGCTTTGTTAAAAATTTAAAACAACAAAAAAATTGTAGACAAAAAAAAAAACCAAAAAAAAATTAGTTATGCTGTAAAAAATATAAACAATACAAAAATTTTTAACCAAGTAATAAATTAAAGAAAAAACACTTTGTCTTCGGTTTGACAATCATTAATGCAGACGCAAAAAAATTTCTTGATTAAATACAAAACTTACAGAAAATAATTAGAATAAATACATTTTTTTTTTGTTTTTGCATAGACAATTAAACAATCATAATAAATAATTAAATAATTTTTTTTTTTCGTTATTTAATCATAATAATAATAATAAAAAATTATAATGACAAGGAAAAATTCATAATTTTATTGTTTAAAACAAATTTTGTCATTAGAAGAAATTTAACTGAATAACAAAAAATAAAAACTCTCACTTTTTACTTTTAAATAATTATTTTATTTTTATTTTTTTGGTTTAACAACAACACAATTAGTCACAATAAAAATGTTTTTGTATTAAAATAATTTTTACTTTAACTTAATTAGCACACAAATTTGGAAAAATCGACGAAATAATAAATCCATTCATGGAATTTTTTGTTTGAAAAATAAACGCAAAAACGCAGGTAAACTTTTATTTTTCAATTATTATTATTATTACGTTGACCTCATTTAAAAATATATATTTATTCTAAGTAAAAATATTTTTAAAAAATTACGATGAGGTAAAAAAAACGAAAGTGAGAAATTTCTTTATTGTTGAATTTTTTATTGACAATAATGACACACAGCCGAGCGTGTGCTAACAATAACTTGTATATGGCGATCGAATTGTCTTTTTAAATAAAATTTTATAAGGCAAATCATTGTTTAATTATTAAGATGTTAAAACGACCTCATTCTGTAACATTTAACCGCCCTAATTCACGCTTTTAATTTATTTTCCTTAAAGCAAAAATCTTATCTTATTGTTAAGCAAAAATTTGTTATAAGGCTTTCGACATGGTCAAATGCATTAATCATATTGCATTCATCATAACAAAATTATTAAGTAGGTCGTTATATGCAAAAAATAAATCCTTGTAATAAATGTTTATGTTTATAGAAAATTCCTGAAATTTATTTTTTACTAAATGATTGATTTATGTAGGTCAAATGGATATTTTTCTTTACAGATTTCTGTGTGATTCTTTATTGTTTGTTAATGAAAAAGATTTACAGCTTTTAAGCTTAACAGATAAATCCTTTTCCGGGTAGGAATAAACGTTTGAAAAATCGTTGCATATTTTTTAAAACAAAAAATACTTATTGTGATTGAAATATTTCCGACAAAAATGCTATTAGGAGATGCCAGCAAATTTTTATTTATTTTCTAGCAATCTGCAAACAATAAAACTAATATAAATACAAAAAAAAATGTATAAAAATGCAATAAGTGCTTGCTAACAATGAAATCACTATGGTAGGTCCGTTTAGATTAAATTAATTAATACAAATCAAACGTTAATCTTATTATTATTATTATTATTACTATGATAAGAAATAAAGAATTATTTAAAGTAATAAAGTTGTAATAAAGGTCAAAAAAACTATAATTACTTGTAAAAAAAAATTCTCTAAACATTTGTCATTACTCGTATATTAGATACACGAAACAGCATACAGCGAAATAAATGCTCATCTCTTATTAAAATAAATAACAGAAAATAAAACGAAAAACCTTTTTTTTTTCTATATTTGCAAAATAATATTCCAAACGGTACAAATTTATTACATAATTTATCTAACGTAATTTTATATCGTTTATTTTCATATTTATTTATCAGCAATAGTTAATTTTTGCTCTTTCGTCTGCTTTTGATGTTAAAAAAATATATATTAATATGCAAAATAGCTTCTTATTAGTTAATAATTTTTTTTTTTTTGGTTAATAAATGTTATAATTTTTGAACGTACATACTGTTAAATATTAGTGGGAACCAGAAAAATAATAACCAAAAGTAAAAAAAAAAAAAAATACACTAAGAAGCAATGATATGATGAGAACGTTATCTGTCTTTTAAATCATTTAATATTCTTCAATTAATAAAAAAGAAATATTCTTTTTAATAAAAAACTGTTTTGTGTTATTATTTTTTTTTTTTTAGTTAAGTTAAGAAAATAAATAAATTATAATGTAATGATTGACGATGTTGTATCACAGGTGTATTTATATGTGAATTGTATATATAATAAACGAAATAAATTATATTTAAAAAAAAGAGGAGAAGAAGAAGCAAAATAATAAAAAAAAAACTGCACGGAATGTTGATTAAGAAGAGAAGAACAAAAAAAAAAAAACAACCAACAAACACAATTCAGTAGTGAAGCAGAGAATATCTTAAAAATGAAGAAGAGTCTCTATACGTTTATTAAATAAAAAAAATAAAACAAGAAGTTAAATAGGGAAACTAATTTCTAAACAAGATGTTAAGTATTTCTCTACAAAAGGTGAAAAAAAAAGCAAAGTAGATCTCTTTATAATTGCAATAATTATAATCCTGTTCTAAATTAAGATTATACTTAAGTATTGTTAATAGTTAAGAAAATGCGACTAGCTTATAGTGAAACTGATAATTAAGTTAAATGATTTCTAATTTTTGTTGTTTTTCATCTTTCTTCTGTTTTATATTTAAATAATAAAAACTACGCAAATAATAACGTTTTATATTTTTGTAGTTTTTTTCTTTAAATAAATTAATTAAAAAAACTTTTTTATTTATGCAGATTTTATGCAAAAACAAAAGTAATTCACCTGAAATCACTATTAACGGTTATCAGATGTTTTCTCTTAAATATTTTTATTAATAAATTATAAATGTCATATTAAGGTGAATACAAAACTAATAATTATAATTTTTTTTAATAAATATTTATATAATTATTTATTAAATAAACGAAACGTAAAAATTAAAAATAAAAACAGTAAAACAATGTAAATCATGATGCGTGTTATCTTAAAGAAATCTTCTTTCTTTTATTCAAAATCACCACAATGAAGCTTAGCTTAGCGTGGACACATAACCGTTAAATAAGAAAACAACACCTTTTTCCCCAAATTACACAATAATTTTTAATTCTTTCTTATTTATTATTTTTATTAATTATTTTACGACACTTTTAATTTTATTTGCCTCTCTAAAAACAAAAAAAAAACATAAACACTTAAAACAAATATTTACGGCTTTAAATCACTTAAGTTTTTTTTTTTAATCATTAAACCAAAAAAATAAATAAAACTTACGCGATCAAATAATCTAATGATTAAGCTTTCGGTCGCGGTTGCATTAAGAAAATTTAAATAATATTGATAATTATTTTTTTTTTATTCTAAATGCGATATGGTGACTGGTAACGCAACATTATAGTTAATCCAATTAATTTGTAAGATGAGATGAAAACACTTGGTATGCGCTGGTGACATTGAAATTTATTTCAATGGTTTAAAAAAAAACAAAATGCACCAAAAATGTTGACACGTTTTTTTTTATTTGTTTTTAGTTAATTAATTAACCTTTTAGTTTTTTTTTTCGTTGTTAAATAAAAGAAATTCGATATTTTTACGTTTAATAGTTTCAGTTAAAAAAATTAAATTAAATTTAAAGAAATTAAAAAAAAAAACGTTTTTAATTATTTTGACGAACACGCGACTATTTGTTAGCGCGGTCGGTAGACTACTGACTTAACATAAGTTAACTTTATTTTATCGACAAACCGTTGAATCCAAAAAAATAAATAAATAAATAATAATAATAAAAATACCACTAACAAGCTTAAAGTTAAGTTAAGTAAAGTCAGTACAATCAAAAGCGAAAGAAAAGTAAGAAAGGTAAAAAGAAAAGAAAAGAAACGAAAAAAATAAAAATATGCTTTTAGTGAGGTTGATTGTGTGTTGCGTTTTGTTGCTTTTTTTTCATTTCTTTTCTTTTAAATATTTAATTTTTAAGTGATTTAAAGAAGACGAGACAATACAATGTGAAAAACATTACATTGTGGATGTTAAAAGCTGGTATATGGTATGACTAGCCGTCTTACCACTTAAGTTGTTTTCATTTGTAGCTTGTGGTGTTATAATGTTGTTTGCCAAAGTGAGATTTATTAATAATAAAACAAACAATTATTAGCGAAGAAATTTTATTAAGAATTTCTCCAGCATTAATATTACTTTTTTTTTCTTTGCATTAATTAAAACGCATTTTTCTATTGAGAGAGAAATTTTTTTTTAATTTTCCTTCACTTTATCTTGTTGTCCATAGAAGAAAAAAAAAACTGTCGTTAAGACATCCAAAGTACTTAAAGAAAATTATTATTATTTTCTTTAACGAATAATACTAGTTTCGTGGTATTAAATGTATTTCGCTGAGAGCGTACGGTTTGTCGTTTTATAGTTGAATGAAGACCAACAACAACGACAACAGAAAAAAAAATCCATTATTTTTCATCTTCCTTCATTCTTTATCGATGGAATTAATAAAAAAAAAAAAAAAGAAAAAGTTTAATTCAGATTACAACAAAAAAAAAAACACACATATATTATTACCTTAAGAACGGGTTGTATTAGGTATTTAAGTTCTAATATATTTCTCTTATAAAGACATTGATCTTTAAAATGATGTAAAATGAGAATTATGAATAAAAAAAAAAAGAAAACTAAAGCATCTTGATGATTGTTGCAGTCTTATTGATGACCGAAGGCAATGATAGTAAAATAATTAATCACAAAAAATAATAATAATAATATAGGAGATTAAAAACAAGTTGTGAATTAACTTAATACAAGGAAATTACCTTATTTTATCGATTAAAATTATATATACCTGTGTATATATTAAAAAACATTAATCAATTTTGATAAGCAATTTAAATAATACATTTTGTGCATTAATAGAATTGTAAATAAAAAAAAAATCACAACACGTGTTTGCAAACAAGTAATTAATGACTAAATTGTTGTTTTACCGGTAAAGTGTTTATTCAACTAATTAACATAAACAGGTGACAAATTTTTATTTTTTTTTTTAATAATAATAAATAGAAAAAAGCGTTATAATATTGAATAAAAAAAAATATTATTAACAAAAAAAATGATTCAGATATCAGGTGTACTGATGATGTTGATGAATGATGAAATGAAATTATTTCATACATTTCCGATTGTTGTTTTTACGAGTATTCATTTCTCTTTGTCCATCTGGTTATTTTTGTGTGTTTTTTTTCTTAGTTTTAGCATTAATTTCCAACATTCCCTAGACAAGTTTTTAAAATATAAGAATAAAAGATAAAGAAAATCGACTGACCGATGGTGAAAGGATGATTCAGGTGCATTAAAATAAATTTAATTGTTTAGCGAAAAATGAGGAACTGAAGTAAGTAAATTGTGAGTCATTAAGCATTAATATGATTTCTTAGTAATATTACACGCATACATGTAGTTATTAAAATGCATTTTAATTTACCGTTAAGGGTGGTCAAACCAAAGTATTTCATTTGCAAATTTGACCTTTGGACATTTACAATTTAACAAGTTATTATATATATATTGTCATCAGCAGCGTAAAGCATTAATTTTTGCTTTTTGTTCATTCTTTCTAGATGATTTATTTATCCATTTCTGTTTTAAATGGATGTTTGCTGGTTTTATTATTTATTTTTATAATTTTTGTTAAGAATAGGATGGTTATAAAGCTTTTATGATGATTCTTTTATTCATTACAATAGTTTTAGAATTGTTACTTCTATTATGCAGGAATTAAAGCTCGTCTGGAAGCTTTTATGAAGATTAAATACAAGGTTACTACTACTCAGTTAACTTAACACTTAAGCGAATTAAAATTTTTTCTATAGAATCATTGCAAAACTATACAAGTCAGCGATTGTCATCAAAAACAATTGACTAATTTTGACAATCAAACAGTAATGCATTTGTTTTTAGACTTTTATAAATTAAACACACTAAACACGTTTTTCATTTTGGTCACTAAATATCTTAACCGCAATAAATAATTAAAAATAATTAACTTTAATTAAAAAAAAATAAATTTCAAATAAAGTGAAACTAACTAATTTAACATCTGTGTTTTAATTTCTCATGTAAATATTTAGTGCATTTCCGTTAAGTAATTATTGTGTGAATATTTTATCATATATTTGTTAATTTTTTGTCGTCAACAATAAAGTATTAAAGACACCCTGTATACACAGTAAATACCGCATTAAACATTAAAAAATACTTATAATGACAGTACCATATGAATAATATTTATGCGAAAAATAGTTTTAATTTAATTTTGAAGAGAGAAAAAAAGAAAATATTCATAACTGTTTAACTTTACTTTCAATTACTTTATGATTTTGCCGATTTGTCATATTATTTATGCATTTACAATGGGAGAGATCCTGTTCTTTTATCATTTTTCTTGGCCAAAGAAAATTTTTATGTTATTTAAATACATCCAACTGTGATTTTAGGTAAATAAAGATTTAAATCTTATTCTTTTTCTAATAAATTTAAATGAAAATAAATATTTCACCTAAATAAATTTTCAATGAGATAGATAAAAACGCATGGTTGGTATTACATAATTTATTAAATAAAATGTTTAATGTTTATATTTTCTGCGTTATTAATTATGCATTGTTTTTTGAAATCAGTTTTAGGTGGTACACACTAAAGTTATTCTAATGGTTTTTAGTAACCTTATTTTATAAAAATTAAATGATTATTTTTGTTAATTTTGTACCCGTTGATTTTATTACTGATGTTCGTTTTACACCTGATAATTTTTACATGATGTTTTATTAAAATAAAGCAGAGTAATTACTGAATTATGTCTAACAATGGGTAAATAGATTACATTCTTACAGTCTTTACTACTGTAATGCAAGTAATGTTATAGCAGCTCTGCTAGTATAAGAATTACCATTTAATAAGGAAATTTTTATTGGAAAACAACAACTTTTAATTACCTCATTGTGTACCAGAAATACAATTCTCATTCCTTCGATTTTCAATTAAATAAATTAAATTCAAATCTCATTTAAGACAATTTCAACAAAGTTTAATTAAGAAACTTTTACTTTATAATAATAAATTTCATTTCATTTCATTATAATAATGTCAAACTGTGAATCACAACAATGAAAAAACACTAAAATGAAATTAAGAAAAGAAATGAATAATATTGAAAAAAAAAAAATGAAGAGTAATTAGAAATTGAAACCTTAAAAAGTAAATTAATGAAACAATAAAATAAATTAATAATTATCTATTGATTTAAAGAGAAAATTATTAATAAATATGCGTGCATTATACAATTTAATCATGCTGTGACCAATTATGCATCGTCACTGCACTAATAAACCACAAAACATAATATTTGCTTTCGCATAGAGACTAACTTTTGATACTTTTTATTATATATATCGAGAGAGTGTATTCTTATTAAATGCAGATGTTTGATTTTATTGTTCTTATTAATTAATTAATTAAATTTAATTATTATTTTTTATTGAAATTAAATATCAATCAGATTTAATAAAATAATAAATGAAAAGAAAATAAACGCATCATACAGTATCATCACAATATTAAAAATAAGAATTTTCAAAAATCAGCGGTAAAAATTAATAAATAAATAAAAAAATATTCGTTACGCTTTTACTACTCTAAATAATTAAGATTCCGAAATTATAATTATTAATAATAATAAATATAGAAAAAATTAGCTGTATAATGATACATAAATTGTATTAAATAAAATCATTACAAATAAATAAATAAATAAATTTCTTAATCAAAAAAAAAAAAGCAAGAAAAACTAGATCAAAAAAATAATATAAATTCACGTGTTCGCGTTTATTCATTAATCAATAGTAAAATAATTAAAAGTTTAATCATTAATTAGTTATTTGCTTACTAAAAACCGTCATATAAAATCAATTTAAATAAAAATTTTGTCGATTCAATATAATATTTGACGTAGATAAGATAGAAATTCAATTAAGATTTTTTTCTGTGTACTTTCACTTAAGCTTTTAGTGTTTGTTTGCCTTTTTTTCTTTTGATATTTATTTGCAAAATCATTTGATCTAAATAATTTAGTTTATTTTTTTTTTGCTTACATTGAATAGAAGACAGAACGTACATACGTATATTGTAAGAAAAACCAAAAAGTAAAAGTTTTCTGACTTTAGTATATTAATTATTTAATAATTAATAAATTGATTTTCTACGGTTAAACGGAATGCCCGATAATTCAACAATAATGCGAAAATAGAATGGTAAATGTAAATTAGTGCAGAAAATGATTCGATTCTCTTTTTATTGTTTTTATAAGAAATTAATCATTTTATTTGATTTAATTTAAGTCAGTTAGTATTAAGCAATGATTTTTAAATAGAAAATGTTTATTTTTTTGCAAATTTGATTATTGTTTTTGACGACGTTAATTATGCTTCTTTACTCAAGTAAATTTGTATTCATTGGCGAATACTTAGCAACACTAAACACAACTATTTACTGCTGTTATTTAAATTAAACGGTTAAATATATTAATGATTAATTCAATTAATTAAACATACATATCTCAAAAGTATATTAATATTAAATCATTTATTTATTATAAACGAAATTAATTTTTAATTGCGAATAATCCATCTAGAAATATCGCAAAGAAAATAACCACGCAAATCTATACAAAATAGTTTTTAATTTTATATTGCATGCTGATTTTCTAAAACAGTTATTTTATTTTATTTATTTTTTTCTTACGTTGATTTGTGCAAATCGAATTTTATTTTTGGCTACAAAGTTTTCTTACTTTTAATTTCTTTCTATTTTGATTCGTTATTTCTTTAATTCCTTTTTTTTTTTCATAAATTAAATTAGAACCAAATGATGTTTTATTATTCAAATTTAAATACAAGAAAGCAAAATAAAAAAACCTACACAGCAGCAGCCACGTTATAGAAATAAACGTTTAAGATAAACGTTTTGTCCAAAACAAGAACAATAATTAATAATAAAAAAAAAATAAGAAATAGTCTGGCGATCGCCGTTAGAAATATTTCTTAAATAATTTTTAACGCAAATATGGTGATTTTTATTATTAAAAATATATTTAAAAAAGCTTAAAAGATACTTAATTATTACGTTGTTTTATCATTCGTGCATAATTTAATTAATTAATTTTAATAATCTTTCTAAATACCATTTTCAGACATTGTTGTCAACGGAAAAAAAAATTAATTTTAAAATTTGGCAAAAATCGTGTTTAGGAAATCCATATAAAAATATGCAGAAATAATATTTAAAAAAAAGCTTAAATTACCTAAAAGCATCTACTAAGAAAATATTTTTATGTTAGAAATACATTGATCCAACGTAATCACTTTACCACAAATGTGCGAAAATTACAATTTTATACAATTTTCGATACTTTTTTAAATCAAAATTATTTCTCAAGCAAGAATAATCTCAAGACAAGAACATTAAATAAAAAGAAAATAAAAAAAAAGATTATTAATGTTGCTGCTGTTTAATTTAATTGAATTCGTTTTTTATTTTCTTCTTTGCAAATTTTATTAAAGTCACGAATATAGACAAGATTTTTTTTTTTTTTTGTAAATTAAGCAAATAATTTATTTTTGTTTTTCGTTATTTCTATTATTAATATATCGACGAAAAAGGAAATAATAAATAATTTTTAATTTTTAATACTTGTGTACGCACTGGTTGAACGAATTTTATTTATAATTTTCTATGATAAATATTATTAGAAAATCAATAGAGATATATGAGAATGGTTGCTGTTATTTAGATTAATCGATTATTGTAAAATTTATTAATTTTATGTAAAAACAATATACTATTGTTGATATTTGCATAGCGAAATGGTTACAAGAATCAGGGCGAAGAATGTAGATTTGATACAAATTTTTTGCATAGAAATTGATGACAGTAAAAAGCATTTTTAATCGATTATTGATCGTATTTTATAGGGTTAATATAAGAAATAGAAATTAAGTGATTCTGTGGTTAAAAACTATTGCTACCACGTATGTTAGGGTACAGAAAAAAGCACTCAAAAATATTAAAGGATAAAAAAAACTGGAATATTGCCTAGAAATATATTTAGAACATGCAATTCCCATATAACTTGCTACATTGCTTTATCTATAGACACAGTAATTGCTTAAATAAGTTTTTAATGTAATTTCATCAATCGATCAGTGAAAGCAGTTTTTTTTTATATAAACAACAATTTACATGATGCTACCTATGACTATCTAAATGTCTTAAAATTCAGTCATTTTTGCTTAATCGTTATAGCATAATAACATAAAACACTTTATTTAATAAATAATGACACCGATGAACGAACAGTAACTTCTGCATTATTTTCTCTTCATTAATTATAATAATAAATTTGTCTTCTTACTTTTGGTAAAAAAAACAAAAGATATAAATCTTATAAAACAATTGAAAAAAAAAACCGTGTATAATCAATAAATAATACCAAAAATTAAAACCGAGTCCATCAACTTCGTCAATATTTTAAGTACATAAATACTTTGTCTTTGTCGTTTATCATTAAAACCGAAAATAATTATTACCGAAAAGTTAAGAAAGCAAAAAAAATAAAAATATATGTTAAGTAAATTTATGTAAATAGTTTTTAATGATTTATGATTATCGCAATTTGTCCAGAAAAGAAAAGAAAACATAAAAGAGTGAAAATACAGTGAAAAAAAGCGACGATGCTGTGTATTGAAGGTTAAAAACACAAAAAAAGCTTCTTCATCTGTTTTTTTCTTTTGTTTATTTAAAGTGTGACACACGTGCCCTTTATTATTATTATTTTAGTTTATTTCAGTTTACTGTAATTACTATAATTTTTTAATTAATTTTATTTCTCTTTATATTAAATTGTTAAATTATTTAACCATTAAAGGTGACATAATGTCATTGTGAAAATTCTGTTGCCCCTGAAGTAATCAGTATCCTCTACTACTGTGTTTGTTAAGCAGAAAATTATTATTTATTCAATTGTATTCAACATTGTTTTATTAAAAATTACATAAATAACCAAGGAGTTTAGTGACAATAAAATTGCAAATGTATATCATTACATAAATCACTTTAAATATTATATTAAATTATTAACATCCGGTAGAATTTTCATAAAACAAAGTCAACATTCTAATATTACTTAAATTTAAATTAAAATAATAACTAAGCCATAAAGCACACAACATGTCTTCTGTCGAGAAAACCATTTCATTTAGAAATTTCTCATTAAAAAACAAAAAAAATATTTTGGTAAAAGGGCTCAGTGATGGCGAGTTTTTTAAAGTTTTTATCAAAATTTAAAAAATAATATTTTTATTACTAAGCAAATATTAAAGAAATAAATAATAAATGACCACATTGTTGACTGGTTTCGATGACTGATTGCATGGTTGCGTTTGTAAGGTGCGACTTTTCTTTTTTGTAAATCTTTATTTTTTATTAAGATAAGAAATGATTAAAAATGCGTGATTGTACCATGGTTAGTGTCCTCATTTCATATATATATATTTTTTTTTTTACTTAAAAATTAAAGATAAATAAACATTTTTCTTCTTTTTTGGTGCTAATTAAGAATTTTCAATTAAATAATTTCTGTTAAAGGTAAATAAAAATTATGATGAACAAAAAAAGAAAAACTTTCTATTCTTATGTATTTTATATGTTTATTGCTTATTTTTTAATATTCTTCTTTTATTAACTATTAAAAAAAAAAAAATCAGTCACGCTAAATAAAGATCTAACGTTTTTTAAAAACAGAAAATAACTAAATTTAATAACAGAAAAACTATCCGGTAATGATTAATAGAAGTAGCTGTAGGTGTAGTACTCAGATAATGCCGACAATAGAATTTTGGACAACCTTTAAAGCACTTTTATTAATTGATTTATCTATATTTAAATAAGATAATAATTTTTTTTGCTTTATTAATTAATTAAATTAATCTTTTATTATGCTTTAAAATAAATAAATAAATTCAATTATTTAGAGTATTTAAATTGTTTTTAATAAAAGTAAACAAATTGCAATTGGATTGATTCATTAGAAAAAAGAACATTAAAAACGTGATTTTTATTAAAAATTTCAATTAAATTTTTTCCTCTACATTTTTAACTTGACAGTATTTGCAGTGATTTATTTCGTTAATAAGTAATAATAATTTAATTTTTATAATGATTATATTAGTAGTTGGTTTTCTGTTGTAAAAATTGCATTATTTAAATTGAAAAATTATAATAGAAAATTTATTTTTCAATTTCGTTACTTCGACAACACTATTTGTAAGTAATTTTACTATACATTGATGTATCAATTCAATAATAAAAATTGTTACTTTTGTATACTTAATAAATACAATTGTTCAATTATATTATGGAATGTTACAGTTAGTAGAATTCCATTACAAAAGACCATTTAATTATCTTTAAACAAAAAACGATACTTAAGAGAACCAAATCCACCAATTACAAAATTAATCATATGGAATTTTATGTATTTATATTATTTATTTTTAAGGTATGCTCAGATAATAAAATAAAAAAAAATGTCACAAAATAAAAATTCTGAACAAATTAATAATGTAAGAGCGCGACACAACCACACACAACAAACAACCATAACCGCATAAAGAAAGATGTAAAAAAAAAAAGCGAACAAAACAGTTTAGTCAATTAATTATAATTTATTAAAACATATTAATAATAATAATTAATTAAACATACATAAATAAATAAAAAAAATTCCATAGATTAAATAATTTATTATCATTTTAATAAAGAGAAAAATCTTCAATGTGGTTATATATATGTGTTTTGCATACATCCGACGGTTGTGGTATTTTCTTTTCTGTAGAAAATATTTTTTTTTTATCCTTGAAGCGTTTTTATTTCTCTTTTTTTTATTATAATGATTATTATTTAATATAAATGCCAGAAGGTGCATAAACAAAGATTATATGATGCTTAATAAATATTACACTAAATCATAAAATATGTATACTTTGGTAGTTTAAGATTTGCTACTTGTATATCTGTGTAGTTTGGACAGCGGATACTTATTATTATTATTAAATATGTAATTTCATTGAATTTATTATAAATTTGTTTTGTCTTTTATATATAAACTCTTAATCGATTTTTATGTTTATTTATAAGCAGCATATAGTTAAATCAATGAAGAAATATTCAATAACAAACGTAGTTTTACATAATTTACACTTTGTGTTTTTTTATATTTAAAAAATGAATAATAGTACCTAAAGGTACTAATTATTTTATTAAAGAAAATCATTTATTATTTATACACTAAAATTTGTTGTTTTTTTCGCTGTATTTGATTTCTCTGGTTTTAATAATACATTTTTGGGCCATTTATTAAGAGTTTTTGATTTAATTATTTAAATTCAATGAGAATCTTTGTAAAAAATAATCAGAATTAATACAGTATTTGTTATTTGATTGCATAACAGACCGATCATTTTCAAAGATAATGATTTAGGATACAGAAAACTTATTAAAAAAGTATATCGATTTTATATTTATATGATAAAAAGCTTTTCACTAAACAAACTAATCTATAAAAATAGCAAAAACGAATAGAAATTAACAAGCACATCACGTACATTTGTTTTATTAAACATTTCTACTGTTGTGAATCCATAATAATTTTTCTACAACTCGTTATGTACTCTCGGACTCGGATTTGTACATATTTAACTCAACAGAAATAAAAAGAAGAAATAAATAAAAATCTCACTTTGCTGATAAATAATAATAAATATAAATTACATTTAAACACGATTGATTTGTTTACATAATCTAAGTTTTGTTTATCAAAGAAATTATGAAAAATAATATTAATAAATTTATGAATGAATTTATTGTTTAAATTGATGATTTTTTCGCTACTTAAGAATAAAAAGAAATCTAAACAGCAGGTAAGCAAGAAATAATATATATTTATTGTTGAAAAGATTATAATTTTCATACTCTGTCATTTACATATAGTTTATGGATATTACATGTTTACTAGTCGATGCAGTAGTCAAAGTACAAAGCAAGACAATACAAATCTATGAATGATTAAGGAAAAAATTATAAACCATGTATACTGGTGAAAAGATGTTATAAAAGTCATGTCAGATGAACGACAGATAGGTGGTAGTAACGCACGAGAAAATAAATATGTATAAATGGAATTTTTTCTTTATTTTATTAAATAAATAAAATTTTTATCGATTAAAATAAAAAGAAAAAAGCAAATCTGTAATTATTACAGTTAAAAGGGGAATTTTTTAAAAAATATATTTCTTAAAGATTAAGGTGAATTAATGGAGAAAACGATTGGAAATTTATTTTTTTTGAATAAAAGGATAAATACAGATGATTCTCATTGATTATTAATATAATTCGTTTGGCTTTATCAATTATTTTAATCGATTAATATTGTAAAAAAAAAGTAAAAGGTATAAAAAAAATATTTTCTTTCATTACAAAAATTTGTAAATAATGATGGTGATGATGAAGATGAAGCTTTCTCCTCATCAATAATTATCCATATATAACCATTATAAAATCGATTTTGACATTGACACAAAATAATAATTGCATTTAATTTATTTACATTTAAAATTTTTATTTTTTTAAACTAAGAACATGACAAGACAATGCAAAACATATAAAATTTACTGTCTATTTATATGAATTTTCTTTTTTGATTGTGATTTTGACACCTTAAACATCACTGATAACAATTTAAGAAACATTTAATAATTTTTATTTCATTAAACTATCGTAAAAACCACTGATTATTTAAGCTAAAAAAAATAACGTAAAAACTTTATATGTCAAAGAGACAATTGTTTATCACATTGAGAGTAAAGCATTTTTATTTTTTGTCATGTCAAAAGTACCTAACACATTATTAATTTTGATCTCATTATTTTTTAAAATAAAAGAAAAATTATACATATTTCTTAAAAAACCATCATTTACGGTTTGTTAAACAATTTGACCAAACGAACCACAAATTATAAATTAAAAATTCATGTTGAATTGAGTTTGTTTTGTTTAAGAGCAACGATTTTCGACAGTTGTTTTTTCGACTTTTTAACATGGAAAGAAATAAAGGAAAAAAATGTTTAAACATGCATATATTATGCTTATTTAAATGCGAATTTTATTAAGTTAAATATATATTCGACATGTTAAGCGATTACTGCACAGCTTTTTCATCGAAAAAGGAAAAATTAAAAATTACACAGGGTGTTAATTTATACATTAAAATTAATGTAATGAAAAAAATTTGATAAAAACTTTCTATAGCAGATAAGAAACAAGGAAAAAAAAAGTGAAATTTTTACTAAGCACAATATTTGCTTTATAATAAATAATTGATAATGTTCTTTCATCTGCTATATTATCTTGATCGCTTACTTATTACCTGTTTTTTTTTTTTTGTTTTATGTCATTAAATAAGTAATTTAAATCAAGAAAATAAATAAATCGATTAAAGCTTTTTTTATTTTTTAATAACAAAACACACATCTTTATAACAGGAATTACCTGTGCATAAGGTATTTCTGGTTCAATGCATTGCATTGCTTTAAAGAAAATAATAAATATAAATCATCTTTATTTTTATTTAAATATTAAAGAAAAAAACAAGTAATCTCTTGACTTAATTTATCAGAAAAATAATATTTAAGCTAAGACAACAAGAAATTAAACGAAAAAAACCAAAAATCTGTCAACCAAATAATAATAATAATAATTAAAGAAATATATAAAAGATATTTGTACAAAACTTTAACTGTTTTCCTTAACCCATTTAATTATATATATTTTTTTCTTATTAAATAAAAAAAAATAAATCATTTAAATAATTAACAAACGAATACTTTATAAAGGTATATTTCGGTGTATGACCTATATTAATAGCTAAATATTGATCCATTAAATAAGGTAAAAACATAATTTTAAATATTATTTGCTTAACTTAAATGCATAAACACGTTATTTATATATTTAAATTTAATTATTTTAATATATATTTACATAATATAACTAATTAAATTTACATTTTTTATTATTTCTTTCTTCTTAATTGTAAAGAACAACAACGATAAACATACATACATTATTATTTACAAAAGAAAAAACCAGAAAGTAAATTGTAACTAAATGACCGTATCGGTAACGTATGATTATTATTGTTGTTGATATAACTATATGGTATTACTTAATGCTGATAACAAAAAACTAAGAAAATTTATGTAATTTTATATTTTTCGGTTAGCAAACTTTGTGATTTAGTTCATAAGATATTTCTTTATTATTATTATTATTATTATTATACGAAAAAAAAACCAACAAACCGTTTCGTTTTGTTTGATTATTTGTTTGCACTCTCTAAAAATCCATCAAAAAGTATTAAAATTTACACACAAAAAAAAAAATAACCAATAACACCGATAACTTCTTTTAAGTGTTATCGAAATTAAAGTAAATAAATAAAAATATTAATAAACTTAAAAAAAAAAATTAATGTTAATCTATTGTTATGTTTAACATATTGTGCGAACGCATTATGATGTGTCAATAATACAAAATTCATTCATTTTACGGTGCATTATATGTATTTTCAATTAGAATTTAGAGAGAAAAAAAATAAAAAGACTTTTTAAGTAGGTCAAGTAATCAAATGTATTGTGGTTTGGCTAAATAAATAATTTATTTTTTTTTTTAAATAAGAAAATAAATAATAATGGTAGAGTAAGTGAAACTAGGTAAAAATCTCATTTAAAATAATCGAAAAGAAGCGACAATATGGATAGAAACATTATTAGCTATATAAGTCGTTTTTGCAATTACAACTTTATTAGCATTTTTTTTCTGCTATTATATTAATTCATCAACAATCACTTTTCTGTTATAATTTTGTCTAATAACACTCTATTATTGTAGAAAAATTATGGTACATGGTGAGAATCCGAATGTAATCAAAAGTAAATAATAAAATTCTGGTATTCTTACCATAATGCAATCAATTAACAGCACTAGTATTTTGTAATTATTATTAAAAATTAATTCATTTAACCCTTTAATGCCACAATTTTATTTCGAGTCGATAAAATCACGTAAAATAAAAGCCCGTCGAGGGTTAAATTTAAAAATAAAAAAAAAATCAACTTTTATTGAATTATTAAGCTGCGCGCGCCACTTATGTAAAAAAATAGTACAAAAGTACTTTTACTATTAATTGATCTCAGATTAAATACAAAAAAACCAATATAAATCATTTTGAATAAGATTAAGATACAGTCATTTAGACAATGTGTGTTACTTTAAACGCTTGCTAAATGTTAACTTAAAGCATAATTAATTTAATTATTAATATTTTTATCTTAATTAATATGTTCTTTACTAAGTTTTATCTTAAATATCGTTGTTTAATAGATCAGGGATTTTTTAAAGCTATGTTTTGTGGAATAATAGTACGCAGAAAACATTATGAAGCAGAAATAATTACTTTGTATCGTATTACAAAGATCAGTTTAAATAATTGGCGGTTCCTTAAATTAAGGAAACAGAAAATTAAATTAAGAAATTAGTTTTAAAAACATTCTCACAATGTAAGGTGAATTTATTAATTATTTAAACAAAAAAAAAATCAGATCATTAATCATAACACATCTATGTTAATTTAAAACAAAAAAATTACAAAATATTTCTTAACTAAAGTAACCAAAAAATAAAAAAAGCGAAAGTAATTCTATATAAAAATCCGTATTATGGGACCAAATCAACTAATGAATAACATATTACTAAATACTTAATACTTTCAATTTAAATAAATATACAATAAAAATCGCATAAAATCCGCGATTCTTTGTATGTAAAGAAATAAAAAAAATAAAACTAAGTAATAAAAAAAAAAACAACAAAATAATTTGCATAAACAATAAGAAAAACAAAAAAATTATTCATTGTTTAATTTTCGGTTAAAATTTAATTAAACTTGATTTAATAAAAGTAAAAGAATTTCTCTCGCAGAAGAGAATAATAATAAAATTCAATTAAACAATAATAACTTGACCTTGTGAATAATTGTATATTCTTTTAATTATTTTATTAACGTTAATTACTCAAGGTCAATCCCAGGTAAATCCCACAATAAAATATTATTATTTTTAATAGATTTTTTTTAAATTTTCTGCAAATTGTGTGTTGAATTGTTCGTAGACAATTTATTAGCGAATTTATTTTTCTAACAGAAATTATTTTTATTAACCATCACCCTTAGGCTGTGAAAGTGTAACTCTTGAATGCTTATTTTTTTCAGTTTCTTAAAAACGTTTCGCTTTTTATTTTACAATCATAATAATAAAATATATTTATTTATTTATTTTTAATGATAATAAATAATAAACAAGGAGTATTATGTTTATATTTATTATTCAAATATGGACAATTACAATTTATTATAATTAAAATATAAATAAATCTATGTATATTAAACATGTCTATAGATATTTTTGAGTGGTTTTTCTTTCTTTATATTTTAATAAATAATAATAATAACTCTTTACCATATAATATTTATAACCAAAAAAAAAAAAAAAAAATAATAAAAACTACAAAGTAACAGGCTTAATGCAAAAAAATAATATATTTCTTATTAAACACACAGCACAAAAATTATTATCAACAATGTTTAATAGATTTTAATGGTAGACAATAGTGTGTTTAAGTAATATAAAAAAACTAGGTTAAGTGTTGCTAAAAACATTTATTTCGTTTACGTTTTACTTCTCATATTTCTTAACTAAGACTTAAATTAAATATAAATAAATATTTTAAGATGAATTTTTTTTTTTTATAGATATTAACATGTCACTTGTTAGATTAGTTATTTTTGGAAAGGTAGAAATTAAACAATAATAATATTTACAGGTGAAATAAGTGAAATTAAATTACCAAAGTATATTTAATTGATAAAGAAATTAAAAAACAAAAATACTTTATTAAGTATTGTAATCTTAATTTATGATTGCTTTTATACCAAAAAAAAACAATTCTTCTTCTATTTCATCATTATTTAATTAAAATTTTAATACAAGAAGAAAACAATAATTAAATATTTAATAAAAAAAAAAGAGAAATTTATTAAATATTTATTATTATTATTTTTTTTTTTATATGCTATTATATAAATTATATTAATAATAGTGACTAAATTGCAGATTTGATACGTTTTAGTTAGAAACGAACAATAATAATAGTAATAATATAAAATTAAAATAAGTGGTAAGCTTTAGTTAATGGTAAAAGTCTTCTTTTCTCTTAATAATAGATTCTACTTGAGACGTGGAAATAAATTTGTATTTACTGTGAGTATTTAAGACTGGAAAACTCCTTTTAAAAAGGTCTTAATCAAAGCATAAACGTTTTTATTTTAAACAAAAAGACGTAGTCAGCGTACTGATACATTTTTAAAGCAAATTTCTAGCTTCATTTTTAATAACACCTACTCTATATAATTAACCCAATTAAAATACCCAAGGATCTTTAGTAATATATACTAATGTGGGTTTAACATTTCTTTATATATTTTCCATAAACAATAGTCACTTCGCTTGCATTAATACCTTAAAACAACCTTAAAATCAAAGCATAAAAATGTTAACCAAAATATAATTAATTTTCAATGAAAACAAAAATTTCTACTTAATTAAAGAAAATAAAAACATTTTTAATGAAAAATCAGTTAAATTAATTAATTACCTATTTAATTACAAAAAAAAAAAAATAAAGAGTAAAACTAGAGTATTTTCAAATATAATTAAAAAAAAAAAAAATCGAAAACAAAACCGAATATCATTTTTAATAGAAAATGAAAATCGAGATAAATACAAAAAACATTAAATTGCTTGTATTACTTAAATTGAATTAAATTTTAATTTAATATAATTTCACTATTTTTCCATTCAATAAACAATAATATAATTAAGGAAAATAAAAAAGAAAAATTTCACCCATTGTTCTATGATTCTAATATAAATGAAATTAAATCTAAAAAATGTCTTATAAAGAATGAAAAAATTATGTTAAATTATGTTTTTCACAAAAAATAATAAAAATCATTTTTACTACATACTAGAAATGAAAGTAAAATTATAATTTAATACGATATGTATATTTATTGTGTGTCTTTTTAAGCATTGTTAATTTATAATATTACTTTTATTTATTAAATAAAATAATATTGTGCGACGACGACATCAATTTTCAATGCATTATTCTTACAAAATATAATATAAAGAAAATAATAACAATGAATATATATATTTTTAATGAATCTATTGTTATTTAATGTAATTCTTTTGCATTATTATTGTTAATAAAATTACGCATTTATGGATACAGAAATATTGATTATGAAATTCTTCATTTAGAAATAGTTACTTCTTTGTTTCTATAATAATCATTCATCTGCAATCTAACTATTTATAAAAACCATTGCTGATGGATATGTATAATTATATGCAAAAATAATTAAATTAATTACATATTTATGTAACATGTAAATGTCAATTTAAAAGGAAAAGATCTTTTACATTATTATTCTGTTTTTAAGTTTTATTTTTAAAACGTTTCTATGCTTAAAAGTATTACTAAGATACGTGATACCACATTGTCTATGTTAATCTTTTTACATTAAACATGTATAGCTTGGAGTAATGCTTTCAAGAAGCTTAAAATTAACATACAAATCTGTATTAAAGCTTTAAATTTTCCTTAATTACTAAAGTTATATGTTTTATTTTAAATTACATCAAAAAATAAAGGTGCTAAGGCTTAAGCTTAATCAGTTTTCATCTAAAATTAGACAAAAGTTAGAAGAGTTAGTTCAAAATCAATACAATATCATAATGACCCAGTGAAAATTTTCCTACATCAACTACATTGACCAGATCTGTTCTAAATACACGAAATTAACTCACAAAAAAGAAAAAATATTGTCTCGTCTCTTAATCAAAACAAAACCTAAATAAATAACAACCTTCAAAATATTAGTTAAATACTTTATATTAATTAATTAATACTTTTAATCTTATCAGTTATTTTTTCACTACCATTAAAAAAAAATGCAACCAGTTTTACCATATAGAAAAAAATTTAAAACCAAATGTAGAAGAAAGAAAAATAGAAAAACTTTCTTTTCTCTTATAATTTTTATCAAGATTAAAGTTAGATGATTTTTTTTTTTCTTAACTATTTTGTCTTTCTTATTTTTTATTTCTTTAAGTCACTTAAGAAGTAAACTCGTTTTATTATAATTTTAATGATGTATTAGATGCATGTCTATAGGTAATTTGGGTTTATTAAATATTAATTTACTATGAAAGAGGAATTAGTGCATTTTGATTTGAAAAAATTTAAGTTAAGTCGAATAGTTTATTTTTGTGATTAATTTTGGTTGGTAAGAATGTTTATTTTAATTAAATATAGATTAATTATAATTAAATGAGTTAATTACATAAGAAAAACAAAAAAATAATAATAATGAATAAGCAAAAAAAAAAAATAGTAAATAGAACGCAGAAATTAAAAAATGCAAAAAGTTTAATCCTTTACTTAGTTGTCGTTTTCTTAAATAAAAAAGAAAATTTCTCTACTTAATCTATTAATAAACTATTTTGTCGAAAATTTTCTTACAATAATTATCCATTTTAAAACATTTATCTAAACAATCCAGGTATAATTTTACATAAAATACAGTAAAAGTAAAAGAAACACAGATAATCTAATGCGCATGACAATAACACTTAAAATTAATAAAAATAATTTTCATGTAAAAATCAAATTAATTTTCAATGTGAACTTGTAGACTTTATCATCATCATAAAGAGAAAAACGCAAAATAAATCCACCAATCGATAATTATAATAAAAATTCAGTAATTTAAGCTTAATTTATTTTATTATTTTAATAACACACTTTAAGCTTACTATATTTAAGTAAATGGAAATAAAAAGAGCTAACAAGTTATAATTAAAATATTTCTTCTCTTTGATATCTCTGTGAAGGTGCATCAACCCATTCAATACGATTTATTATTCAGATTTTTTTTTTTTTTAATTTATTTATATAACCTTTTTCAGTAAGAAATTTTTCTTCAAAATTATATAAATTTCTTTTAAAAAATAAAAGATTTATCATAAAAAAAAAAAAAAAACTAATAATAAATGATTCATAAATTCTGTTTTTATATTTTTATTATTAATTCCGTTGAAAGCTGTTATTTTTTTATTAATAAATTTATCTTTTTAAATGAAACTAATACGTTTGGATTCATTGATTATGTAAAGTAAATAATTTTTTTATTTATATGATGACAGTGTTATTATGTACATACATATGTGTCCGGGTTGTATAAATAAATATAATAAAGAAAGTCTTTCTTACAAATTGATTATGCAATGTTGACTGCAACGAAACGGATCTGATTTGTTTTTTTTTTTTTTTACTCGCGGATTAATCATAAAATTTTCATTTAAAAAAACAAAAACCTTGACAGTTTATTTGTTTTCCTTAAATTGTGAATAATATTTTAATTGTTAAGATTATTGCAAGTAAAAGAGGTAAAACTGAGTGTTTTCATTGAAAAAAAGGTAAAGCCTTTTGTTCGCAAAGCTGTCAATCAAGTCAACCTTAAACTCGCAATATAATTACTTTGCTTTGATCGATACAACTTTTTGCAAAAATTAAAAGCAAACTCTGCTATGCATATTAAATACTGTAATTAGTAAGAAAAAAAAGAAGAAAACAAAAATTACAAAACAAATAATAAACTTGTGTCGTAACGACAGTATAGAAAATTTAGCATAAAACAGACAATCAAGCACTGTGAATAAGCGTACCATTAAGTGTAAAAAAATAATAATAATAAAACGCGAACAAAGTAATAATAATAATATTAATAACGGTAAACGAAAGCGATAGTGGTAGCAACGGCGGCAATATTTATTTATTATTAATACCGCCCAATTACCGCATTTCAAATTAATTTGTATTATAACTTTGAACTACCGTAAGAGTAGTAGTTATGTTTTGCAATTAGACAAAAATAATTATTTAAATTATTAGAATCGTTAGTACGACAGTTTTTTTTCTTTCTTTAAATTAATTAATTACTTTTATGCTGTTGTTATTGTTTTAATTATTTTTAATAAGATTGCTGAAGCAAATTTACATGAATAAAAAATAAAAATTAACCATCATCAATAACAACACTATTGATCTAATTACCTGTGCTCCGTGTTTAAAACATTAATCATTTTTAATTAATTAATTAATTATTATTCTAATTATATGCATTTTTCCTTTCAGTGTTGTTTTTTTTTTCTGTAATTATTTTGTTATTAAAGCTTAAGAATATCAATGATATGTGTTGACAAGATTATGATGTTTTCATTTTTAAATTTATAATTTTTAACAATAAAATATCGTAGCTACATGATTAATACCATAATACTAATTAAGAAAAAGGTCAATTATATTAACAATAAACAAAAAAAAATTAAAAAATAATTAAGACAATAAAATTAACTGTAAACCACACAATACTACCTGTACACGAATAAAATTAATTTATTAACAAAACTAAAACAGACAACCGTAAAGTAAAAAAAAAAATGTTAAAATTTTATTAGAAATCTAATTATTAGATTAAGAAATAACAAAAATAAAATAAATTAAATAGATGCAAGTGCTTAAGACAAGTGCATTCAGCATTTATTTATGTTATTTATTACAATACAATATTGTTTCGTTTTATTAATAATATTATTATTTTCTTCTTTATTTTCTTAACAAATTACCAACATTCGTTGGCAGTGCATGAAATATATTAAAGAAAAACAAAAAAACCAGTGCAAAAATCAACGAACCATCAAAATTTTAATGATAACTGTGTATTAAAGAAAAATTTAATAAAAATAATATTCCATTTGGAATTAAGTAACGAAAAAATTAAAATTAAAGAATTTTTTTGCACAGAAAAACAAAATTGCATGTTACCAATGTACAGGGTGTTGCACATTAACAAACAATGAAATATGGACTGCAATCAGATAAACAACAATCCAGACAAATTTTATAAAGTAAAAATAATGAACAGGAGACACAATGATTAACTACACATGCCTTAACTAACTATCATTAGTTAGTAAATTACATTAAATATAAAGCTGTTAAACAATATTTCTCAACTGTTGTGCATATATCATACAGAATGGATTTTTGTAGACGGTTTTTATCTTAACAAAACCATTTTGGACGTTTTGTTAAACAAAACAAAAAAAAAGGTTAATTGAAGGTGTGTCGTGAGTAAAATTATATAGTAAAAAGTGTGCCATGACCGAAAAACCGTTTGGTAGCATTATATACTGTAGCTAATATGCTGTAAAGATTTATTTAGGAAATTAAGATGAAAAAATCAAGTAAATTTAAATAAAAAAAAAAGATAAGAATACTATGTATCCCTTTGCCTTAATTTACATTAAAAAAAAAAAGTAAAATTATAATAAAATTTTAGTCAAATCAATTAATCATAAAAAAATAACGATGAAAGACTGAGTACAGCAATGTCTAAGTAAAATTAATGCATAAAACTGTCTTTATATAAAACATGATAACAAAGGACATTATAATAATGGAGAAGAGAAAAAAATATATAACAATATTAAGGAAATTTAATTAAATAAATCAATCACCATTTTTTTTTTTAACGATGCTATTAACACAACTTTATATTCTAAATGCCGTATATCACTTGTCATTATTTATACAGATATCCTCGTCACAAAATCTTTAATATAATAAATGCGTTTCAATTTAAACGACCTTGTTTTACATGAAAATAAAAGAAAAAAATATATACATTAAACGTTTTTCTTCTCATTATACAGTAATTTAAAGCCATTAAAATTGATTACTATGAAGGTAATTCATATTATCTATTAAAACGAATTAAATTAATAATTACAACTTTTAATAATGAAAAAAAAAAATAAAATACAATAATTATAATAATAGAGAGCACTAATAGTCTATATATTGATTTTAACAATTTTTATATGTGACAAAAGTGTAAATAATTGAATGTATCTAATGAACGTCACCATTTTTTATTTTATTTTCAAAAAATTTTGCGCGTTTATTTTATCCAGCGGCGATTTGATTTTGTTTTTTCTAATTATAAAAAATTACTGAAATCTAGCCTACTATTATATTGATGAAAAGCTTTTAAATTTACTTTTGGTATTTTATTCATTTTTTTTTCTTTTTCGCTGTCTTCAAACTGATTGCTTAAAGCATGAAGACAGTTTTTTTTTTGTTTCGTTTATTGACTGTGAATAGAATGTTATTGATTTAAATTAACATTAACAATATAGCTATAAATGTGCTTAAATCAATTATTGATAATAGAATATTTAAATTAAATAAAACAAATCTGTGGAGCATCTTAGCAGTACTTGTTTTTGTGAAAATAATAAAAACGGTTTTTTAAATTTTTACTTTGTAATGTGTGCTATTTATAATCGGTAACTCTTTTATTTTTTGCTATTCACTTGTTGTTACTATTTTTTTACTTGCAATTATTTTAGCATAAAAAGAAAATTAAATTTATAAAAAATAAACCATAGCTGACGACACCTTAGAAAAGAAAATAAGATACCAAAATGAAAAAAAGACCAGAAGAACCACCTTTTCGGTTTATAATGATTAGTTACATCGTGTGTGGGGAAATAAAATTTTTATTAAACGAACAAAAATAGAGAAAAGTTAGAAATTTAGAATGTGTGAGAATCTTTGATTATAATAAATTTTTTATTAACTCTAAATACCTTTTTAACTTCGTAAAGAGATATGTATTAAGAAAAAATAAAATATTATTTATCTATTTATTACCTTACAAAAAAAAAAGAGTATTAATGCTAATTTCTACATCCGCCAACATATTTATTTCTAATAAGAATCTTTTCCTATAGTATAAATCATATCGTCAATTTTATTTATTCGATTGAAAGAGACCGATTACTTATATTTTAACTGTCATCAATAAATCATAATTGTGTTAACCTTTGCATTATATAAAAATTTATATTTCCCATATATATACTTTGTTATATTTTATTTAGTTTAAAAAAAGCATAATTACCTTGTTTTTAGTTTCATCCGTGCTGTTTCACAATTCTACTCGTACTCGTACCTTATATCTAATTAAATAAAAAGAGAAAAACAAAAATATTACTAATTTATTCACAAAAATAATAAATAATTTGAATAAACCTTTTATACCTGTTAATTAGCATTAAAAAATCAACATAACATTGTGCTGATATCTCCTAATTTCTATTTAGAAATTAATTCTTGTGATTTGGGTAACTTTTTTATGCAAAAAAAAAACCACAAATGGCATACGGTAGACTCATCTGTCAAGTGGTCTTCAATTAGAAACAACATAAATTTACTAATAATTTAATTAACTGCAAAAAAAAAAAAAGAAAGAAAAATCTTTAAATAAACTTTTGAAAAAACCTCTCAAACATATGCCTCCAATCAATAAATTTTATCTTTTTTTTTCTACTTTAGCTCTATTCTATTTGTTTATTGTTGTCAAATATTCGCGAGTAAATTATTTATTTTATTGAGATTAAAAAGAGGCTAGATTAATATTTAATAACATTATAAGTTTAGTTTAGCACCTTTTTTGTTTTTTGCCTGTGTCTGGTCGGTCGATCAATGCTGCAGAGCACTTGTTTCTGGGTTTGCAGATAAAACTGAAAAAAAAAATGGAAAATAAATCGCTTGTATAATCATAACGTATCGCTCTAATTTTTATCTGTAAAAAAATACTTTGTGATTTTATTTTCGTGATTAAATTTAATACAAACACAAAAAAAAATGTTATTAAATCACAAGTAATTACATTTAATAGAAATAAATATCATCATCATCATCATTTTTCTTTTCTTTCTGTAAGTGAATATAACTGATTTTTCTCTCTACCTGCTTATGTACATATTTTTATTTTCTTAATTTTTGCTTCATTATTTATTTTAATCTATAATTCGTTCAATACATGCTATTAAAAGTAAAGTGAAAAATAAATCTATATAAATTTCATGGCACAAAAATTTTTATAAATAATCTAAAACCGCACACATATGACGAACTTTTCATTCTTATTTTTCTTACTTATTTATTTTTTTTTTATGCTTTTAAAAGCATATCATTGCTATAAATATATACATTTATATTTATTTGGGTTAATGTATACGAAAATATATATATATATATATATTAATAATTTTTATTTATTTTATTTGTAAAAACTATAACAAAATAAATTAAATAATTAAATAAAATAGAAAAATTAATTACAATAGAAGAATAAATAAGAAGAAAATAAATACAAAACGTTAATTTTTATTTTTTTTTTTTTTATTAAAATTGTGTCACTATTGATATGGAAAAACGATGAAAAAATGAAAAATTATTACAGTGAAATCTCAATTTTATATATTTTCTTTATTTGTTGATTAAATTGCTTTAATTTTTATCATTTATTCATCAATAAAGCTAAATGCAATGATAGTTGTTATTCATCTTTAAATACTTTTGTTATTTCGTTACTATATTCCTCTGCAATTAAATTACTACTCTGTTAGTTGCTTCATAATGTACCGATTTAATTTATAACTCAATAAATCTAACATAAATTATAAATAAAAATAACCTTTTAACTAAATAAATTTACCAACAAACATCAATGCGATTTATCTAATCGAGATTAAATTGTATAAACATATTTAATCTATACATTTAAGTAAGTACAAAGCATAAAATTGCATTAAAAGAAATCTAAATGAAATTAAATAAAGAAAAAACAGTAGCTAACATTTAATAACTTTATTGAACTTAAATTATTGATTTGTTCATTTGATTATTCTGAATTTTATTTTAATAAAAAATAATTGATTCGTTTCAGAGATGTTTCTACATTATAAATGTGGGACGTTTTAAGAAAAATTAAATAAAACTAATTAATTGATTGATTATAAATGAAATGATTATTAATAATAATTATTTTACATAAATTTACATTTCACGTAGTTTAAATGCCAGTCACTGTCAGCTAATTATTTTATTACTTTTTTTAAAACTTACTAATTAAAACGATTATATTGCAATAAAAAATAAAACTAAACCAAAATAAAAATATATATAAAAAAGCAATTAATTAAAATTGGATTAAGAAGTGAAAATTCTAATTGGAAAATACATAAAACATCAATATGACAGTAGAAAAAAATTTCTCTAGAAACATAAATAAATGAATGAAAAAAAAAGTCGGTTAATTATTTTTCTTTTATTATTTAATAATAATTCATATTTAGTAATTATTTATATTTATTAGAGGAAATGAATGAATTTTTGCTAGTAATTTCTATAAAACTTTTACAAAACAAAACAAAGTGACAAAATAATAATAAACACTTCATTCATGCATTGATTGAATAAATAATTAATTTAGTAACATAAAAAAAGCACGTAATATTATGTTATTCAAAATTACATAAATATCGATTTATGTGGCGACTATTTTATGTTTTTTTTTTTTTTATTTAATGAAAAATTGAATAAATTAAATAAAGTGCATATGTTAATGCAAAATATGCCAATAAATAACTAATTACAAGAGTTTTTAGTATCTTTTTTCAATAGAATTTTATTGACTGGTAATAATATGTTTAGTAATTTTATATAACTCTAAAGTAAATAAATTACTTTGTGACATCACAAATAGAAGAAGATTTTATCTGTGATTATATTAAACAGCACTGTAATATAGTCAGTTTTTATCTACTTTCACAATAGCAATAATTTTCATTTTTTTATTTTATTTCAATAAATCTTTTTTTCTACTTTAGAATTCTATGTACTTATCTAGAATATTACATATTTACCTGATTTAAAGGTTTAGTTATACACCTGAGTGTGTTTAACGCACTTAAATACATTAAGCACTTAAATCCATATACAGTTCATTTTAAACAAATTATTGTGAAACTGTGGTAAAACTGTTTCATCTTTTTGTTAAATCCAAGATATTTTCTTTTCCAATTTAAAATGTTCTTCTCTTCAAAAAGCTTGGAGAAACTGATACTATAATCTAAAATAGGAATAAAAATCTCTTTAAAAATATTACCAATGCAGTAAAATAATCGATTACTATTCCTTACACATCAGGAACTCTATTTAATCCGGAAAATTTTTTTAATCAATTCTTAATTCTCAATATGAATATTTTATTTTCTTCATTTTTGCT
This sequence comes from Ptychoptera contaminata, assembly GCA_963942525.1. Lineage (NCBI taxonomy): Eukaryota > Metazoa > Arthropoda > Insecta > Diptera > Ptychopteridae > Ptychoptera > Ptychoptera contaminata. The sequence goes on along the minus strand of OZ012639.1, from coordinate 2,636,400 downwards.
TTATTTTTATCAATCAATTTCCTAGTCACGTATTTATTATTCTGAAATAAATTATTATAGTAACTCGATAAATTTGTAGTTTATGGACATTTAAAGGTGTCCGAAAGAATAAATTTAATACTGTCGATCGCTTACTTTTGTAATTTTTCTTACAGGTAAATCTTTAAGCTTCCATATACAATAAGTTTCCATTGAATTATCTTTACTAATTTTCCCTTTTTTGTAATAATAAAATACCTAAGAAAAAAATAAACAATTATAAATGAAAGTTTCTTAAACACAATAAATGTACCTATGTATGTGATAATTTTATTTTTCTATTATTAATAATTTATTTCTAAAATATAATAATAAAAAAGAAAACGCAATAAAAAAAGCACAACAACACATTGAATTGTGTATGCTTTGCGGGAGATACTTCGATACAAATAATGAAAAAGATATAAAAATCTTTTGATTTTGATGAGAATGAGATCTAAATGTCTTTAAATAAAATGTTTTACAAAAATAAAAAAAAACCCATGATCTATACATCCGTTGCCGCAATTCAACGACATTAAATATTTTGTAAGCAAGTGAAATTAGTTTGACGGAAGCACAACTTTATTTACTTTAAACTTATTACTGCAACAAGAAAAAGAATTTCTTTGATAGCAAATTAAAGAAATATTTAATTAAAGTTGTATTCACTTTAATTACACAAATAAAACGGTGGTATTGTTAAAATTAAAAAAGCTTAAGTATGCTCAACATAATGATCAAACAATTATATACAAATTTTCACAAATAATCTCTTGCAATAAAATCATTACGTGATATAAATGTAATTAAAGATATTAAAAAAAAAAAACAAGAAAAAATTAAATAAAATTAATATTGATGATGAAATAAAAATAAGACAATAAAATAAAATAAAAAATAAGCAGTTAATAAACATAAGATGATATGTCGACCTAGTTACCTAGTAGAAGATTTAAGTTAACTTAACTTACGTTAAACCGTCCATCCGCTGTTTGCGTTTTTTTTTTTTTCTTCATTATTTATATTAAAAAAATCATTTAATTTTCTTTAACAATAATTTAGTCATTTGTGTTATTTTAATAATAAATTAGACATTGATTAAATTATTTCATATAAATCAGATTAAAATAAATAAAAAGCGTTTTTTTATATATATATTTTTGCTTCCTTCTTGTATATTTGCTGCATGTGAAAAGTAAATTTATTAAAAATTTACCGGAAGTTATAAATTGTTTAGCTAATTAATGTTAATTTTATGATTTTTTGCGTTTTCTATCTATTTTTTTAAGATAAAATTGTTAGTGTTTGGTACACAATACTATGACGATTTTTTTTTTTGTTAATTAAATTAATTTTAAATATTATTTAATTAAATTATTAATAATATTTTTACTATTATATTTTATTTATTTATATTTAACATGGTTTTTGTATTATTATTATTAGCTTGTAAATAAGCATAAGCTAGTTCCCTAATAGCAATGAATGGTTTTTTTCTTTTTATTTCTGCAGCGTAGACAATGTGACTAGACATTTTTTATATTATTTCTAATAAATAATTTTTGATTTAATTTATTTTTTTTGCTATATTTTGGTGACAAAAGGTTGAATGTATTTTTTATTTTGGTTTTATTTATACACGTATAAAGGTACATTAACACCAGACATGCAATACATTTTGTTACATGTTATATAAAATAACGTGTTAGGAAAAATGTACATAAATTAAATGTTAATAAGTAGTAAGTAGTAAAAAAAAAACGTAAATTTGTATAAAGAAAACAGGGTAGTAAGTATTATTATATAACTTTCTTATTTATAATAAGATTTTTAAGATAAAAACAAAAGATTTACCTTCTAATTAGAAATTCCTTCAATAAACAAACTTAACCACACAAAAGAAACACGATAATTGCCATTTAATATTTACATGCCATTGAACTATAAAGCGAGAAGCACATGTTAAAATTCAAAATAAAAGTTCACCTGACATTTCCTTTATTTAAAATTCCTTTTGAATGAAATCCTTAATAATTAATTAATTTAAATATTTTTATTTATAATAAAGTATAAACTTATTTTAAATCAAAATAAATATAAAAGTTATAATAATGAAATAAAGACATCTTGGCGACAATGATGGTAATTTGAATATTTTTTATATCTTATATTTTCTTTAAAACTGATTGATAAGGTCATCTATTAAGGAATATACAATTGGAACAAGCTGGAGTCATGAGATGTAATTTCAATTCATAAACAGTCTGAATAACTAATGATCAGTGACGAAATATAATATAAAAATGATAATAGAGAAAATGTATAAGAATGACAATAAAAAAAAGCTACTGTATGACTTTGCAAAGTTTTATTTTATTCTTTTTTTGATTTTAACGAATTTTATTACACAATTAAAAAACTTATTGATTTTTTGTTTTATTTTGGCAACAAAATGTCTGCGTAAATTCATTATAATATATAAAAATTTCATTGTAGTTAAAACACGATTACAAACTAATTAAATTAAGCAAATATACCTAAATAAACAATAAAAAACATGAGCGTAAATTATAATTGAAAATTATTTGTATGAAACAAATAAACAAATCGTTATTACATATTTCAATTGTAATAAAACTGACCGTAGGGCATTCATATATGTTTATTGGTAATGTATTTTTGAAAGTCCCTGCGCGTTGGATGTCATTGTACTTGTATACCATATGTTAACAGAAAAAAAACATATATAATTCTGATATCATATGTTCATTGCAGTATAATATTGATAGAAAAAATAAAGAATATAAACAAAGCCAATCATGCAGCAAAAGGAACTTCAACTAAAAACACCAGAATATTAAAACGAACACTTTGTATTGCTGGGGGCAAACACTTATTTATTTTTCTTGTAATTGCAAGAAAATTTCCATTAAATATTTATACAATTAAACACTTCAATCACAAGTGTCTCATTACCTTAATTCCTATAAATATAATTAACACAATTATGAAGAAATAAAATTAACAATAGGATGATGTTATAGAACTTATTCTACAGTTTAAAATAGTTTTTGCAATGCAAATCAATATTGCTATTTTTATGATTAACAAATAAAAATAATTGATTTTTCTCGATAGTTATATTTTAATAAACAATAAAACAAATCTTTTATGCAAGGAATTATTGATTTATTTATGAAGAAAGAACAATATCAATTTGAAGAGGGTGCTTTCCGTTAAGCAACCCGTTTTAACTCGTTAAATAAATAATTAATCATTACAGGTCGCCTTGGTAAAGTTTTATTCCCGGTTTATTTATAATTTACAATGGGATTTTTTTTTTTAAATTGACGAAGCCACAGTTTTATTATTAAAATAAGAAAAAATATATGTATATATATAACAGAATGTAATAAAAATGCTTACCTTTTTGATACTGTAATCCAGGTGGTTTGTTTGTTTCTATTTTATAATTTTACTGGCAGCAAAATACAGTAGATAATTTTATTAACTTGCTACAATGAAAACAAAATATTAAAATAATAAAAATAAAGCAAACAATAATAAAAAGCTTTAAAGCTTTAATAATAAAATAAAAAAAAAATTCTAAAGAACTAATTTTCCACTTTATTTCTTCTATTTATTGATTTTCCTTTGCAATTTAAAGGTCATAACGTCTGCATTTTATGCTCTCTAAACCCATGATATAACTTTAGATTGTATATTGTCAATTCCTTAGAAAAAAACGAAACTTCTCACATATCTCTTTGTTACAAAAATATTATAATTTCTATTAATTTTCAAAACAATGATTTTCTAATTATATAAAATTTAGTAATACAGCAGCAGTAGCAACGTATATTAATCCAATAATTATTTATAAGAAAAATATTTTTTTTTGGTGTTTTTATCACAGTTGGATTCTGTTAATAAAATGCAAATGAAACAAAATAAAAAAGAATTAAAATTATTAATAAAAGAAGAAAAAAAAAACTTTCATTCACGCGCTAAAAAACGAAACAATAATAAAAGAATAATTATTAATAATATAATAAATGAAATAACATAAATAATATAATTAAGAAAAATTATTGTTAAAAAATTCATTATTATTACAACACGATTACCATTAAATATTTATTTTCAATTTTTATTTTATTAATAATTAATTATAAATTATTGATAATTATTTTCACACCTAGAATAAAGTAGTTAATTTTTTCTTTCTTTCTTTTATCTTTTAATTGTTACGAATTGCTTCTTTTTTATGGTATTCTATAGTACCAAAATGTAGACGGGAGTATTTCGTTGAGTTGATATAACAAGAAGTAACAATTGTGATGTAAGATGACCCAGCATTATGGATCTCAATGTTAAACTAAAGTTATATCTTATTCCCAGCAAGGTATTTTTTTATTGTAGAAAATTCTTTAAGACCTTTAAAATTTAATCAACAAAATAGTAGTAATTAGAACAGAATAAATCAAAATTAATTATTGTTTTAAGAAGAATTTTATAAATACCTTCTTTTAGAATTTTATTTATTAAAAATATTTCTCTTTTCTTTCGTCTTCGGTTAAATTAATTAAAAAAGAGGAAAATACTTTTAAAGAATTTTTCTATTCTATTCAATGTGGAAAAGTATTTTAATTTTATAAAAATTAATGATTTTTCTTTTATATTATTTCGGTACGATGTTTCATTTATAAATAATTTCTTTTATATACACTTGTTGTTGGAATTAATTGATTACTTATTCGAAGCAAACATTATAATTAAGATAATAAATTGATTTTCGCATTGAGATTAATAAATTAAATGAATAAAAACAAGTCAAGTAGGTCTGAGTATTGAATTCAACAAGAAATAAAAAGAAAATAATTAAATAAACGACTGGTAATAGTCGTTCAACCGCGTTAAATTCCAATCAACAAAAATAATTAAAATTTATTTCTTTTTTATTATTTAATTATATTTTTAAATTAAAATATCAATTTCTGTGTTAAACAATTATTATTTATTTAAACGAAATAAGTAATATTGTTTGTCTTCGATTTTTATTAAAATTAAAATTGATTACATTTTGTGTAACCATTTTTCCGAAATCATTAAACCAGTAGAACACATTTGCATACCTGTAATTATCAAAAATCAAAAAATTAAATACAATTTCACTACCAAAAAAAAAAAAAAAATGATTATTTAAAAGAAATTAAAATTCGCTGCTGTATGTGAACGCAAAAAAATAAATAAATAAAGAATTTACATTAATCAATAATTATGCAAAATGCCGACAAAGACAGGATATAACAATGTAATAAATTAAAAAATTATTATTATTATCACAAAGTGTGTCAAAAAAACAAGAAGAAAAATCTGCATAAATTATAATTTTTTGTTTTTGTTTTCTTTTTCCATTCGTTTTCATTTATTTAATTATTTTTTACTTTTTTATTTACCAATACATATTTTAATTAATAAATTAATAATTAATTTTCAAATTGAATGCGAAAAAAAAAAGAAAAACAAAAATATTGATTGAATTTTTGGAAAATAATTAATTTAATAATAAAATGTTTAAAAAAAAAAAAAAAGTGAAAGAAAAGAAAAATTATTATTTCGGCGCTGTTGGTTTTTTGAATAGATTTTCCTCCAATTCTGATGGTGTATCCGGTTTTTTCCTTTTAATCAAATGTGATATGTTTGTCGGTTTAGCGGTTGATGAACTGCTGCTCGTAGCTGTTGACGTTGATGGTGTTGATTCTGATGATGTCGCCCCTATGTCACCAACAATCAATGCGGATAATTCCTTTTTAACAACATCGATTGACTGTAAAAACAATATTAATTAAATTTAACGAAAAATAATAGCAAAAAAATGTTGCTATTTACAATATTTTTTGTCTCCTCAACTTCGGCAATTTTTTCTAAAACCTCAATTTTCACTTCTTCCAATTCTTTTATTGTAAGTCTATCTTCCTCGGTAAGTGATTCCTCACCTTTTGATTTTAATTCATCAATTTCTGTACTTAATTCCAACGCGGAACGTTTTAACGCCTCTAATGCCTCAGTAAAATTGTGTAATGTTAAATTACCTAAACCAATTTTAAAATAAATTTCTGAAACAACACGACGACTCGGCGGTATTGGCATTTTTTCATGAAGTGCAAGTACTTTGCCTATATTATGATAAAATAAAATTAAATTATAATTAACAAAATAAAAACCCATTAAAACTTACCATAATCTCTTAATGCTGTCGTTATATTTCCATTTTCAAATGATATTGTTGCTAACTCATTATACGCACAACATAAATTCGATAAACTTTTCTCGCCTTGTCGTAAAAATATTCGCACTGCTAATTCTAAAACCTCCCAGGCAACTTTAAAATTACCAGCTTCTTCACCATCATCTTCTTCGGAATCATTATCATTACCATCTGTTACACCATTTGATGTTGAGGGACCAGCTCTCGATTTATCATTTAAACGACTACCACTCGATGTTGATGGGCCTGGCTGTGATTCTGGTAAATTTTTATCATCTGTACCATTTTTATCTTCTGTTTTATTATTTGAAATCGATGATTCTGTTTCTTTATCATTGTTTATTGAGGAATTTTCTTTTTTATCCAGTGAAATATCTTTATCATTTATTTTCTCATTAACATTTTCATCGTCTTCATCATCATCATCATCTTCATCATCTTCTTCCTTAAGTTCACCTTTTTCTTCTATTATTAAAAAATATATAAATATTTAATCTTTTGATTTTTAATTTAATATGTTTAAAAAATATAAATTACCCTTATCACCGCTATCACCACCATCAGAATCATCATCATCATCATCATAATTTGCATCTTTAACATTCACTACATTTCCTTCAAATTCTAAATTAATCAGTGCCCTGCCATACCTTTAATTAATAAATTATTAATAAAGAAAAATGGATTTAATAAAAAAGAAAACCTACAGCAAAAATATCGGTCCTAATTCATCAGCATCCACAGACATTATTTCTTCCATTAATTGACAGGCAATACCCAATTCATCAGCCGCTTGTTCATAATTTTTAACATAAAAATTACGTGTCCCACGTCCATAATAGTCTAATGCTTTTGCCAATTTCTCATCAGTTACTAATTTATCATGGGATGATATTTGTGGTGTATTTTCATGCATTTTCTTTAATAAAAATAATAATAAAAATAAATATTAATACAAATTATTTAACATAAAAAACATTAAATAAAGTTCAACTTGTTGAGTTATTATTATTTTCCACAGTCGATAATACACGATAATCTTTGTTTCCATTTATTTTTTAACTGATTTATACCCATGTCAACGTATTCTTTTCTTTTCCATTTTTTTCGTTACATTACTTTGGTAACAGGGTGAACAACCGAAACTTGTATAATTATATAAATAACAACTATTAATAATTGGATTATAATTGGTGTTTATTGAGAAATAATTTTTCTTTTTTTTTATTCCTTTGCTCATCTAATCAAAAATCATAACAACATAAGTAGACACGTGCTTTATGTTTTATTACTTGCATTACAAAAATCATATTTTGTCTGCAATCAAAAACATTTTTCATGCATTATTTATAATTTAAAACTTTATTTAAAATATTATTATCAAATAAATAGCAAGTATATTGATTTTATCATTAAAAAAAAAGAAAAGAAAAACAAGTATATTGTGGTGTTTCGAGTAATTTTCAACATAAAAGCCAGCAATGTTTTTGCTGTTGTTAAAATAAGAACATCGAAAACATAATGATAAAAAACGCATGCGTTCTAATACAACGATAAAAATTGAAATGAAAAACGTTTTATAAAATACTGGATAAAAAGCTTTTGCTGCCAGAATACAAACAATAAAAGTTCAGTTTAGTTATATTGCCTTAAGCAGCGAGAACAAACACCAAGTAGCACACAACAGCTAGCTTTAATACTAAAGAATATAATAATAAAAATAATTTTATTTGCTTTAAAAGTTTATTTTGCTTGTAGTCCGTCCTTAAATTTATTCGCGATAAGACGCAAAAGAACAAAAAATCTTTATTTCTCGAGAGAAAAAAAAAAACTACGGAATTAATTCAACAAAAGAAAGTTTTTTCCTTAATGTTTTCCCCGAATAATTGCTTCTAATTAATTTATTTAACAAAAAAAAAACCTAAGTGGATTTTTCAAAACACAAAAAAAAAACGAAAGGAAATTAAACTTACTTAAAGAAGGAAAACATAATCTTACAACAGATTAAAGGAAATTTAATATCAAAAGGAACAAAAAACCAATTAACCAAGTGAATAAGAAAAAATCTTCTACATTAAAAAAAGGTGAATTTTGTTGTCGTGTTTAAATTAAATTTAAATTACTTAAAAACAGGTGTACGCGGATAAGAAAAAATAAAAGAAATATTTTCACCCTTAATCTTTTTGTTTTGTGTTTTCTTTTTTGTGTTTTTAAAAAAGAAAATTAACATTGAGTGTGTCACTGGTGTAATGCAAAAACAACAATAAATCAATGTGTTTGGCTAGAAAATTTGACTATATTTCCACCCAATAACTTTGAATTGAAAAAATTTTTATACCAAGAAAAATAGTTTTTCCAACTTTAAAAAAAGTTAATGCAAAAAAAGAAAATTTTCCGTTTTTTCGTTTTTTTTTAGCATAATTTCGACAAGGCCACGGTTGGTTACTTTTCACACAAAAAATTAATTTAAATTAAAAGATTCGCATATTTTTAAGTATCTTATTAAATAAATTTAATTAATATTTTTCTAGTTTATGCAACAAAAAGCTTAATAACGAAAACACGAAATTGTTAACCAAATAATAATTTATAAGAAAAGTGTCACGCTATTTACCCAAATAAACTAAAAGAACTAATCACAAACACTAATAATAATAATAAATAAATAAATAAATACAAAAAATGTATTAACAACCCCTTTTGCATAAAAATAAATAAAATTAATAATCATAATATTTTATATGCTTTGTATATATTTTATATCTACTAAATTATTTATGTTGTAAATTTTTTATTAGCAACAAAAACCCAAAAAAACATCACCAGTATACCAGTTAAATAATTATACCACTTTTTATTAACAAAACATCGATATAATTACTAAAACGAAATTATTTCTTTTTAATCAAAAGGTATCAAAACAAAAAACCACTGTAAAACCGCACAAGCATACGTTTATAATCAGGAGAACTAATAAGCATAAAATAAATGTGTTAAAAGAATTAAAAAAAAAGGAAAAAGTAATTAAAAAGAAAAACAAAAACCATAAGCAGCTACCATCATTAATAAAAAAACCAAAAAACCAACAAAATGAAGAAGCGTGATACGGATTTATGACTCATAAAAACAAAATCTGGTGGACGAATACAGGTAGCTACACGTTGCATTCCAAAACCAACAATAACACCATCATCACCACCACCACCGACAATTATAACACAGGAACAACAACAACATCAATCATCACCGAATCAATATACAAATTACAGTCATAATTCAAGTACAACAAAAAGTTGGCCTGTAATATGTAAAAATAATTATCATCAATATGATTATGAAACATTATTTGCATTAAATAATAATAATAATTTAATTAATAATAATAATAGTTATATTAGTTACGACGATTTAACACCATCGGATAAATCAATTAATAGTTCATATAATTTATCACAACATTATCGTAGCAATAGTATAATGCAAACAACGGCAACTACAACAACTGGAACAACATCAGCAACAACAACCACAACAACACATAATCAACAACATCAGCAGACAATATCCGGTGGTAATAATCCAACAATATGTGCTGCACCACCACCGGTTATATTTCTTTTAGTTACATTGGTGATGACGTCAAGCGCTACCGCAATGTTATGTGCCGCAATAATGACAGACCATTGGGAACATGTTACATGGGATAAAATGAGCTTAGAAACAATGATCACAAATAATAATTCAACAAATTTACATTGGTTATTAGATGGAAAAGTGGCTAGGCTACCAATAAAAAGTAAAAAAAAAAAAAAAATCTTTTCTATTCATTTATGCTTTAAAATTATGTTTTTTTCTTATTAAGGTCATGGAAATCGTGGTGGAGTATTTTTAGTACCAATGCATGGTGGTATATGGACATTATGTATAGATTTAAGTGAACATGATATGAGACTGTTGGGACGTGTTGGTTTTCCAAGAGCAGCACCATGCGTTAATTATTTAGCAGGTAGTTTGGATAGTAGCGGTAATTCAGGACGTAATAATGGTGAAGAGCCACGAAATGATTGGCAACATAGTGAGTCGCAGACATCATTACAACCACATTTAAGTAGGTACAACGTAATGTGATTAATAACGAAATAAATAAACAATAAATTACGATGATGTGATTTAATGAATTGAATTAATGTATTATTTTTCCTTTAATCATTTTCTAATTTATGTTTAACTAAACTGTGATGTTGTTATATCTACAAAAATAATATGTCTATCTATCTGTCTAAATTTATTTATAATCTTTCTTGTGTATGTATATAACAAGAAAAGTAAATGTTTTCCAAAATCGAATATAAAAACAGAAAATTTATTCACATTTGTTGTACCAAACTAAAAACACCTAGTTTGATAAAATTTAATTTTTTCTAAGTACTTTATATGCTAATCTTATGCTATTTTTTTTGTTTTTATAATTAAATGCTTTATAAAATAAACAAAAATTCTTATTTTTTTCTTGTTTAAATAAAATGCTGGTGATGAAAATTGCTTCCTATTTTTATTATTTTTTATTCATAATTAATCTATGAATATTTAATTACTATTTTTTATTTTCATTTAAAATGCTGCTTTGCTCAATTTATGCTTAAATACAGAATTTAGTTATGTGTTTTGCTTATTATTTTTTTTTATTATTGCTTCCTCTTCTTTATCATAAAACAACAAATTATTTAATTTATTCTGAATTTATGTTGCCTGTTTTTTTTATATACTTTATTTTCTTATTCTCATTTCGTTTTATTGATTTATTATTGCTTAATAATGAAAAAAACAATTTATATATTTTAATAATTTTTTGTTCTTTTTATTAAAAAAAAAAAAATAATAAATTAAACATTTTTCTTAAATAGAATTAAAAGAGAAATTATGTTTTTCTTTTCTTTACTTTATTTGTTCATAAAATAAAAAAATAATAAACCATTAGGGATGCAAAACCTTTCGATATCATGTTCGTTGGTTTGTCTGATAATTTTAGGTAGTGCAGCATTAGTTGGTGCTCTTGGTATATGCAAACGACAAATTAGTGCTATATTAATAACAGGTGTTATGTATTTATTAGCAGGTGAATTTATTTAATTTTCTTTTTTTAATTAAATATCTTTTTCTTATAGAAATTTATTATCTTATTTTTAGCTCTTTTCGCATTATTTACATTAATGATAATACATTTTAAACGACAACAAGGTCGACCAATGTTGGATAGTGATTTTGATGGTACTGTTGATGGTTTAGTGGCCGCACGTGGAGAAGCACGAGCGGCACAAAATCTATTAGGCGCTAGAATATTTACAACATCTTGGAGTCTTGATTTAGGATGGGGTGGTGTCGTTTTATGTGCAATTACATCTATATTATGGATATTTTTATCAAAAATTATGCGCTACAATCCATTATCAGCGTTAATGATATAATTTTCTATCAATTTTTCTTTATTTTACTCAAGCATTTAAAGAATTTTTATTCATTTTATCATTTATGCCTTATTTAACAATATTAATTATAATAATATAAATAAATAATGAATTTAAAAGTAGAAAAAATAATTGTCGCTTAAATTAAACGAATTTTAAGCTATTTTTTTTTTCTTTTTTATAGTTTATTGCAAAGAAAATTACCTTTTAAATTTGTGATCTTACTTAAAAAAGAAAAACTATATGTAAATATTATTATATAAATGTGTTTTAATTTTACCATAAAATGCAAACAAATTAATAATTAAATTTATAGAATGTCGTCAATGTGTTTAATGAATTTAACAGAAAAAAAAAAAATAATACTTTTAATCGCTGCCTTTAACAACATTTTGATTAATTTAAAAAAAAATTATTTATTAAAATTCTAAAAGAAAATTATATTTATACAAAATTGTAAAATTTATTTAATTATTTTATATTAAGATGCATAGAAGAAAACATAATATAAAACTATATATCCTATTATAAACTGCAATGCTTTTTTTCATTGCTCAATTAAATGTACTTAAAATAACAAAAAAAAAAAATAATAAATACTTTATTTTTAAAGATTGTTTTTAACTTTTTTTTTATTATTATTATTGTAATGCTTTTTTAAAAAGAAATTTTATTGCCTTAATTATTTAAATAAATTTATTTAAAAATAATATTTCTTAAATTTAATTTTTTAATTATTATTATTATTATTATTGACTACGTCACTGTGCTATGTTCCGGTGTTATCCTCACAATTACCTTTGCATGTAATTATTTTTATTTTATGTAGTATAATTTACATAAGGAAAATCTATAACATAATTATTATAATTCAGAAAATTACTAAAAATTAATAAAAGAAATTATGTTTAATTAAGAATTTATAATTTTTTGGCTTTCGGTTCACTAAACATAACCTAACAAAATATTGTTTTTGTAAACTTCACAGTACTACCGATATATAAAAAAAATGTTTGTTTATTTATTTAAAAATTATTTATTTGGTTTTTATTTATACTTACTATTATATTATTAATCTTTTTTATAATTAAATAATTACACAAAACAAATGAAACTATTAAACAGTAATTAACCGCGCAAAATATATATACGTTCTACTTAGAACAAAAATATAACAAAGTGCCGTCGAACTGTCATTTGCTTAACTGCGCGCTGACATTTCATGCGATATGTATATGTGTTCTCAATTTCTCAGTTCTCAATTTCGTAAATAGCGTTACCATAAAAATAATCTATCGTTTAATAAAATAACATTAATTATATTTTATTGGTAATTAATAAGATTATTATTGATTTATTAACATATTAATTAAAATTAAAATCAATAATACAATAAATAAAAGGAATTAATTAATTTCGAAACAATAAACAAAGATTTTAACTTTCGAAAACATATTACAATGCCATATCAAGTATTCAAACCTTATTTGAAAATATCCATATTGAAAGATTTAAAATATTTTTTTCTTTTTATCAATTTTATTTACATTATTATCTATATCTGTTTAAAATTCCATCACAATATTATTTACATTATCCTTTTACAAATTATTTAAGGAATAAAATTATTGCATTATTGCATTTGTTAGTTTTGAAAATAAATATTATTATTAGTTTTTAATTAGACGGTTTCAACTGTACCCTTTTTCTTCTGTTTCTCATTGTCATTTGCAATAAAGGAAGTTTCTTCAGAACGTGCTACAGCTTCTTTAATTATATTTGCACCATTAACAAATGTTTCCTTTGGTGGTGTACTATTATTCTCTTGTACTAAGCGTGACGGCGTATGTGCTCTTGATGGAACATTGGATGAACCACGTGAAACTGGACTTGAATTTTGTGAACGACGAAAATCTTCAAGCGGAATTTCTTCAGATCTACAATGTTTAAAACTAACATAAGTAATTTCTCTAAAATAGCTTTAATTTCATTTATTTTAACCTTGGTCTTGGCAGTTTTGGACTACCTTCACGAGATTTCGGAGTACTTGGTCTGTTCCTAGAACCATCTCTTGATCTTGCACCCATACTGCTTACTGAACTATCTCTTTTTATTCCATTAACTGCTGTATTTGTGACTTGAGTTGGAACATGATTTGTACTTCGACGCTTCTGAGTGCTATCACTAAAAAAAAAACATAAATTTAAAAAATAACTCGAAGAGATTTTAATTAAAAAACCTTTCTGTCGATCTGGAAGTGCTCATTTGAACACGACTGACACTGCCCGACGGCATACTTTCACGTCGTAATGCTGCAGCGAAACCAGGTACACGATTTGTAGAAAAAAGTGGTCTATGTTCCCTTGGACCCCTTGAAGAGCCTGCTGCTCTTAAATTCGTTACTGTATATGGCAATGATGAATCATTTACTTGACCTGGTATCTCAAGCAATTGAGCAATTTGATGCATCTTCTTTTGTCTGGCTTTACTTCGTCCCTTAAACAATACAATAATTATTAATTAAGATACATATTCAACTTACACTTCTTAGAAATTTAAATACTTTTGTTAAACGCTGTTTAGCTGCCATACATCGAATATGATCGTCAAAAATAAATTTTGCTGATAAAATTGGTGTACGATTAGCTGATGATGCACCGCCACGATGTATTGTTAAATGCAAACAACGTGAATCATCTTTATCGCCAAGCACTTCAACATCCTGTAAAAATCCAACTAACTTAGCAACACCCCATCCTAAACGTTTTGTATCTGGCTCAACAAGTATCAATTGCGATATATCAATAACTAAAAATCGACGATATTTACTATTATCTTTCATAACAACTGTACATGCTATCAAGTCACTATTATCTATAATTAAATTAAAATTAATAATATAAAAATAATTATTTATTAAATTCGATTTAAAACAAACAAACAACTAACTTAAATCTAAAACATTTTCAATTTGTACACATGAATTTGGATTTGTTAATGGTAATAAAGTTTCTGTTTCCTCAGATATTGTCTGGCATATTCTACGCAATAGAAAAAATACACGTATTGCACGTCGTGCTTTTTCCACTTCACCACATGGTAAACGTTTTGTAAAACCAATACCAGTTAATGGTGTTCCAGTTGGTGGTAATAATATTGTCGAATCCATACATAAAAATTCAACATTTAAAACTGATTTTGTCATTTCAAGAAATCTATATTCAAACAAAAAAGAAAATTTACATAAACAAACTGTATTATCAATAAATAATTAATTAATTAATAAAAAAAAACATAACATACTCATCTTCAAATAAATCTAAAAATATATCTTCTGATTTATAAAAATTTCTTAAAACCGTCATACTTTGATTACGTGTTGAAAATAATGAATTCTGTTGTACCTCAGTTATATTCATTTCATCATTTGATGTTGCATTACCAGTACGTATAAATTGTGATAATAATTTTAATGTTAATTCTAATGTAACTAAACGGATACGACATGCTAAAAAGTAAAATAAAATAATTAAATTAAGTAAAATTAATTAATTAATTAAAGTTCTTCAAAACTTACATGGTTGACTGGATAAATGTACAATTTGTAATAATTTATCAATTAATATTGTTTTATATTTTGTTGAATTAATTGTCGATATATTTAATACTTGATCTAACCAATCGGAGTTTACACCTTTATTATATTTAAAGAAGAGAAAAAGAAAAATAATAATAAGAAAAATTATCGATAAGTAATCAATAATAACATGAGCTTTTATGCATCTTATTACCATCTTAACATTCCGTAATTTTCGTTTATAAATAATAATAATAATAATAAATTTACTTTTTTAAATAATTGTACAAATAACTAATTACTTTAAATTATATACATATATAATTATTTACCTTTATTATTTGCCAAAGCGTACAATAAGCAAAGTGCTAACAATGCTAAATAATCATTTTCGGAACATTCTAATGTTGTTAAAATCATATCGAGAAATGGACGATTCGATTCACTAGTTTTTATTGATGTTTTACGCATTCGTTCTTTATCCTCATCGGTTATATTAACTGTTTCTAAATTGTTTATCAATTTTAAAATCATTGCTATAATTAAGTATTTATTTATTACCTGAACTTGTTGATCCACTAATTGAAGAATGTATACTGCTACTTGATTTATCTGCCATACTAGCTGCATATGCATTTGATGCAATAATTGTACTTTCAAGGGCTTCCTCTAAACTTTCCTGTGGTTGTCCAAATCCCAAGGTAACAGCCTCCCTTTTTTCAATATATGCATTTAACACTTCAGCAGCACCATCCTTAAAAACACTATGATCTGCATTCAAAATAACCCATGCTAATGCATGTACAAGTGGTCCATGTGTTATAACAAGAAATACAAGTGATAATAGGAATAATGCTACAACGCATGATACCCTTGGATTATTCATTTCTTGAATATCAATATTAACAACTTTGTTAAGCACAGCTGCTAAATTTTGGACAGCCATCGATAATGGTGGTGTCGGCGTCAATGAATATATATACAACGGAACAAACAGTTTATGTAGCAAATGTTCCGTTAATACTGCATTTAAATCAGCTATATCCAAGCATAAAATATCATTTAAATAATGTAAATGATCTAAATGTTCAGCAACAAGATTCGATAATCGCTGATATGATTGATGGCTACAAAAATATGAAACGCAAACAGATAAATTAGATCAATAGTAAAAAACAATAAATTATTCATCAATCTTACTCGGTATCATTTCGTACACACGAATCCAATTCCAATATATGTTTACCAATAAACCAAACTAAATTATTAAAATATGGCGCAGCAGTACTATAACAATTATTTAAATATTACGCAATATTATTATTATTATAATTATATAAATATTTAATTAATTTAAATAAATAAAAACAAACCGATCTCTGATAAACTGAAGCATACTAGTATTTTGGACTCTGTAGACATTTAATGATATTGTACGTACAGCAATACGCACCATTGATTCTGGATGATTAAAAAATTTTATTGCTTCTGTATATAATGGAAAATCATTTGTATGCTAAAAAAAAAATATAAATTATTTATTACGATTATTTTAATTAAATAATTAAAAGCTCTTATTTACCTCATTATAAAAAAAATGTATTGTATGAGTATTTAATTTAAGACTAAGTGTTTTTAAAAATAATATATAATAGCCCATAACATCCTCATCAGAAAAATCAAATTTATGTACAATTATTGAATTAACATGATTATTACTTAGTAAATAATCTATAAATATAAAATATTGATAATTAATGTAAACAAATATATTTAATTGATTAATGTTTCTTATTTTTATTAATATTATTAATTAAATTAATATTAAAACTTACACAGTGACGTTTCATTACGAATATTCTCAAATAATATATTTAATGTTTGTAATAATTGAACACAAACGAAACTTGATCCGCCACTTTTTTGTCGCATTATATGTAAAAAATATGATAACATATTTTTCTCCAAAAAGAAACTAAAAAATTAAACAATAAATATGAATTATATAATAAATTTATTAATTGAAAAAGAAAAATTAAATACTCAAAAACTGAAGAATCATTTTGATCACCCCATATTAGTATTTCAGCAATTAAACGTAATGATTCCACAAGTAGTCCACGATTATTTTCTGATACAGTTGTATTACGTTCGAGTACACTGTATAAATATTTTAAATGTTCCAAGGATAAACGATTTTTTGGACGATTCCAACCGCCACCAAACCAACTTCTACTTCGAAACATTTTTCTTTATATATTTTCTTTATTAATTAATTATATTGCATGTGTAGATTATCGTTTATATTAAATCGTAATTGAATCAGGTTATTGTTCCAAGTTTCTTTATAATCATTTGTATTAGCTTAATTTAAACAAAACATATTATTGCACTTTGTTTTTATTTATACTTAAATAATATTTTTTATTAAAAACTTTATTTTATTAATGATATGTACAAAATGTATTGATTTTTCTTAATTATTATAATTATGTTGATCACTTAAAATATTAAATTTAAATATTATCAAATGTGTAGTTTAATTTTTATATAAAAATTTTTTCTCAAATGTCAACATTGCTCCTCCCACTTTTATTCTATTACAATTTTGTTATGAAATGTCAAATTTGCACAAAAACTATGTTTTTCTTTAAAAGAAACTGCATTATCGACTGTTTACAATAGAAAAAAATGTTTGAAAAGTAAATTCCTTTAGTGTCGTAATTTTAATTTATTTTTATTTAATTTAATTAGTAATGTTTAATTTAATTTTCTTATTTATAATATAAATATGTCTTTTAATTATGGATATCACTGATATTATTTTTAAAAATAATTATAATAATGAAACAACAACATTTGCAAGTGATTTTTATATAGATGATACAGATATGCAAAATAATAATGAAAATATGAGATATTTATTTGTTCCATTGGCAGTTGTTGTTACAATTATGATTTTATCAGCTATGGTATTTATTTATTATTGATTTTTAATTACTTTAATTATTTTTACTATTTATCTAATTTATAGGTTTATTTAATGGCGCGTAGAAGACGTATAAATACAGGATATAATCGACGCAAAGTGCCTGCATTCTCTTTTGATACATCTGATAGGTCTGATGATGAGGATTATGAGGTAGAATCACAATATTTATTGAGTAGACTACAAACGGGAAAGGTGCATTAACATTATAATACTTTACTAATATTTATTATTATAATCATGGTTTTATAGTTGCATTATTTTTGCTTTACTATTCTTTATTAAAATAAAAAAAACGAAAACACAAATCAATTTCTAATTTTCAGATGCATGATTCTTATCAACACTATAGAGCTAATAGTGAATTATATGATTAAGATAACCCACTTAATTATTATTATTTTTTTATTAATGAAAAATAATTTATATTACCTATTTTTATTTATCTATGCAATTGTATTAAGCATCTTAATTTTACTAACATTTATTTATTATAATTATTACTATTTATTATGTATTAGTTTATTAACTTAGTCACTTTATTATCTTTTACTGTTCATTACTTCTTAATAAATTAGATGTTAAATCATAGAAACCAAAAAATATTGCACCACCTAATGTTATCCAAAGAACGCGTGGAACAATTCCAGCAAATAATCTAAATTGCATGAATTTCATATTAATTAATTTTATTTATTATTATTTTTTTTAAATAAAATATTTTTATATATTTTAAAAATTAAAATTGTGTTATTAATTACCCGGTTACTCCTTTATCATGGTAAATATTTGACAGAACACTGTACACGGTAAGACGTCGTCCTTCTGTTTGATCAGCAAGCATAATTCGTGTTTTTGCAACATCCAATGGTGTTGTTATGCTAGCCGCTATTCCACCAGCAATTGCTCCACATATTGAAACAGATAAACTTGTCAACGGTGTATTTGTCGTTGAAGTCCAATTTGATTTTAAATACTCCCATATAGGAAATTGAATAAAAGAGAATGGAATTTCTCGTAGAATTGTCGATGAAAATCCACGATAGATTCCTAAAAATTTTAAGAAAAACTTTTATAAAGTTACAAAAATCGAGAAAATAAACAACCTTTTCGTATTCCTTCTGTTTTGTATGCATTTAACAAAATTTGTATTGAAGATTCGTTGTACTTAAAGGATAATGCTTGTCTTCGCTGTTTGGCAATTTCGACTGGAACTCGAATCAAACAAGCTACCTTAATGGAAAATTCTTTAAAAAATAGTAAATTAGCTAAAGGCAATATTTTTTACCATTTCACCAATGGAAGCAGACGCCATATGTACAAAAGGGGCATGCTCAATTGAAGTGTGTTGCCCCAATAGTGATTTACAACTTTCATAAGTACAGAAGAATAATGCGGCTAAAATATCATAAAAAAATCCATTAAATTTTAGGATTTTGAATATATTTTGTTTTAAATTACCTGTAGGAGCACTACCTGTTGCTGCTGGACCCAAACCCTTGTAAATACCTTTAAATGCACCAGATCTCCAAAATCCACGTTCACTTTGTAATCTTGTTTTTAGAGTATCTATGGGAAACAGAACAACATCAACAACTAAGCCAGCAACTCCGCCAGACTAAAATTGAAATTTTATGTTAGACAAAAAAGTGTGTTTTTCTAAATTTAATATTATTGATTTACGATTAATGATGATAAAAATAGATAATTAGACACTGTTGATATTTTTTCCACTTCCATTTTTACAGAAACAAGATTATTTTAATCTAAATAAGTTATTTTTTCAATATTTACATTTTCATTATTTGTGCAATCTCAATTCACTCTAACCAAACTACATTATTACATATATTCAGCACTTATCGACGCTTTTGTACAATAAATTTACTGTAGATGTAGTGTCTATCGATAAAACTGTTAACTATAGTGAAGGCAGCTGCAACTTCATTACTTATAAGTGCGGGGTATAATACGAGAATTCTACATTTATAGTTCTCTTTTTAAACTCGTCGTCTAAAGGAGAAGACGTGTCAAGAAATAAATAATGGTAAGAATCTTTATGGCATCTTTTAAAAAAAGTTAATAAAAATGGTGAAATATTTAATTTAATTATCGCGATAAATATTAAATTAAATATTACAATTAAAAAGTGAATATCAACAATATTTATTGCGATTATTTCTTAATTTTACCATGTGGCTAAAACCATGCGGTTTTGAGTTAAGTCAACATGGCCGGCGTCAATATAAAATAATTTTTGTTTTTTAAATCGACATTTAATTTGTGTAATCGTAACATTTTTTTAATTTAAAAATTATTTTAATTATAGTCGCATCGTAAGTTCTCCGCGCCTCGCCATGGCTCCATGGCCTTCTACCCAAAGAAGCGTTCACAAAGGCATCGTGGTAAGGTTAAGGCTTTCCCAAAGGATGACCCCAAGAAACCAGTTCATTTAACTAGCTTCTTAGCTTACAAAGCTGGCATGACTCATATCGTTCGAGAAGCTGATCGTCCTGGATCAAGTAAGTTTATTTTTACGATAATTATGCTTTTTTTTTTTTACTAACACGTGTTTTTCTTAAATGATGAGAAACTCTTTATATGGTTAGAACAATTAATGATATCTGTGATTATATACTAGGGCGGACTGATACCGTTCCTAAAATTGTTTATTATAATTATTTTTTCCATGGAGTACTAATTTTTTTATTTTTAATATTACAGAGATTAACAAAAAGGAAGTTGTAGAAGCTGTAACCATTTTGGAAACACCACCAATGATTGCCGTTGGAGCTGTTGGTTACATTGAAACTCCATACGGTATGCGTGCCCTCGTTAACGTTTGGGCTCAACATTTATCTGAAGAGTGCCGTCGTCGCTTCTACAAAAACTGGTAAGTTAATACATAGTTAAATCCATTTAAAATAAACCACCACCATTAAATGATGATATTTTTAATGTAATGTCTAAATTCACAATGTTGATAACCATACTGCTGCTTTCCTTCTGAAGTTTATCCTCTTGAATAATTCCTTTATTGTGTAAAAGCATTAATAATCAAATAAAAATATAATCAGCTCTCCAATCATTGTACGAGAGTTTTTCTATATCATGTGAGCCATCTAGTAAATCATCCCTACGGGGTAGGTGAAAGATTGGTGACCATGAAACAAGAATGAATCTCCGCTCGCTGAAGAGATTTACTCTACTTTTTTTTTTACAAATTTCTTATCTTCGGTACATAGGTACAAGAGTAAGAAGAAGGCATTTACCAAGGCCAGCAAGAAATGGACCGATGATTTCGGCAAGAAGTCTATTGAGAATAACTTCAGGAAGATGATTCGTTATTGCAAGGTTATTCGCGTCATTGCCCATTCCCAGGTAAATAAACTTTTTATATATAAATTTATTTAAACAAAAATGCGACGGCCTAACCAGTTAGAGACCATCTGCTGGTTGAAAGGTGTGCGGGTTCTATCAATTAATGTAGGGCTATTGCACCATGTCGTAGATTAAATCGCCCTTCGGGAGGCGTAGCTGATATATCTCATGTACGTCGTGGAGCCTCTGGGCGATTACCACGGGGTAAAACCATATCAAGAACATTTTTTTTAATTTAATAAATTATTTTCTTATGTGTAGTTTTATTTGGAAGCAGAAGTATTAATCTTTGTGAATTTTTACAGATTAGATTGATTAAACAACGTCAAAAGAAAGCCCACATTATGGAAATTCAATTGAATGGTGGAACTATCGAAGATAAGGTTAACTGGGTTAAGGAACATCTTGAGAAACCAATTCCAGTGAGCCAAGTATTTGCACAGGATGAGATGATTGATATCATTGGCGTTACCAAGGGTAAAGGTTTCAAGGGTGTCACTGCTCGTTGGCACACAAAGAAATTGCCGCGTAAGACGCACAAGGGTCTACGTAAAGTTGCTTGTATCGGAGCATGGCATCCAAGTCGTGTCTCATTCACTGTAGCTCGTGCTGGTCAAAAGGGTTACCATCATCGTACCGAGATCAACAAGAAGATCTACCGTCTAGGTGTTGGAATCCACACCAAGGATGGCAAGGTGAGAATCGTTTTTGTTTATTTGTCTCGGATTCAATAATGATGAAACATTGTCGAAGAGCCTTTTTTTTGTTTGATACATAATGAAACATAAAAACAATATACAATGATAGATCTGAATGAATTCCAGATGAATTTTTGTAGGAGTTATCCAAAATTTTGACGCTAATTTATTTTTTCTTTGTGCAGATTATCAAGAACAATGCATCCACCGAGTACGATTTGACCGACAAGACAATCACACCAATGGGTGGTGTACCGCATTACGGTGAGGTAAACAACGATTTCATCATGTTGAAGGGATGCTGTATTGGATCCAAGAAACGTGTGCTTACCCTCCGTAAGTCACTTTTGGTTCACACCAAGCGCGCTGCATTGGAACAAATCAACCTCAAATTTATTGACACTTCATCTAAAATGGGTCACGGTCGTTTCCAAACTGCTGCCGACAAATTGGCCTTCATGGGACCACTCAAGAAGGATCGCATCAAGGAGGAGCAAGCACGTCAAGCCGCCACCTTGGCTGCACCAAAATAAATCAATTTATGTATATAAGACAGAAATATATATGTGAATAAAGATGTTTAAAACAAAAAACTGAATTTGAGAATTTATATTTTTTTATTGTGAATTTTTCTTATGTGGGCCAACAAATTGTCTTTTCGGTTGTACATCTTGGTACAGATGACGCATGCAAAGATTGCATTGCTCACATGGACCGATGCGTTGTGTTTGTACAAGGCACTGGGGGTCGAGAATTTCTTTTCGCACTTATCACAGGAGAACAGCTTTTCTGGCGCGTGAGTGTAGCAATGAACTTTCAGCAGATTCTTGGAGGCGAACGATTTGTCACATTGATCGCATTTCACTGGTTTATCTTCAGAATGTTGCCACATGTGATCCTCTGCAACGAAAGCAAATCAAATTGTCGTTTGGAAGTTGGTATTGATGTATACTTACTGAGTTTGCTCACGAAGAGGCCACACTTTGGACATTTTGTCTTGTTTTCATTTTTGTGGATTTTCTCGTGCTGCAACAGTGAGTTGGCATGCTTGAAGACTTTCCCGCAACCAAAGCGGCACTTGACCGTCTTTGCATCCGTGTGCGTGTACAGATGCTGCTTCAACGTGAACACCGCCCGAAATACCTTTCCTGAAATTTTAAAGTAAGATCATTGATGGCGAAAAACGTGAGCTTTGTTCTATCGAAATTTACCGCAAATCGGGCAGGTGGCTTCTTTGCTTTTGAAATGAGCGCATGTATTGTGACGCTTCAGATACCGCTCCCTGTAAAATGCTTTATCACATATTTTGCACTTGAATTTCAAATGCGTTGCTTCGTGTTCTTTTAGCGATGTCCTGTTGTCACACTTTTCTTTACAAACACTGCACACATACTCTGCATCTGCATCATCTTCATTTTCTCTTTCACTTGCTTCCTCTTCACTTAAAAATTCTATTTCCATGTATTTTTCATCCTCAAGATCTTCATTGGCTAAAATAAAAATATTTTCCATATAAAATAATCAACGAAGAGGATTAAAAACGGCAATTACTGTTTGACACCAGATCATCATTTGTTTCTAAATACTCGACTAACTCCTCCTCATTCTCTATTAAATATTCCACATTATCTACTTTGTCATCATCATCTTTATTAGTAAATTCATTAATTGTTGCCATTCTAAATAATTACTTTAATCGCATAATCAAATTTAAAAAATTATTAAATTATAAAAATGTAAATAAAAATGACATTTGTCAAAATTTGAAAGGCTTACAATGCACAGTCAATTTAATTTAGTACAAAAATATTTGAATTAGGGTGAGTTTAGATTGTATATTGATGTTAAAAACCATTTTCGATATTAAAATAATAATTATAAATAAATAATTTATTTATTATTTAACATTAAAAAACATAAATAATTATAATATTTTAAAAGAAAATCTATAGTGCTTAATATTAATACTTTTTATTTTAAAGAATAATTTTGTGTAATTTTATTTTAGTTGTAACTTGCTATTGTCTGAAAATGAGGTCACAAAGTATTATTGTTTTATTTAGCATAAAATAATAATATTTTAATATTTATTTAATCATATAATAATAGTTAAAATAATAATAATAATAATATTTCTTAATGTGTTCTGACAATAATAATAAAAAAAGGAAAATTGTCTCATTTTCGAAAAGAGAAAATAGTTCACCCTCGACAAACTTATATAATCCATCTGGTAATAAAATTTTATTGTCATATTAAAAGGATAATATTCATTTTGTTATTGTTTTCAATAGTGATAGATTTTTCCTTTTTCTTTTCGGTTCAGGTGTATCGAAATAACAAAAATAATGTTTCAATTATTTGTGCCAATTTATTAATTCATTTTTTTTTTTTTGGCTAACATTTATTATTTATTGTTTTATTTTTCTTACATGTGCTATTAAACAAAAACATAAATCTTAACATTATTTTGCAAAGATATTTACGGAATATAACGTTTACAGTTTGATTGCCGGTATGCTACCTTTACTGCTTATAACTGGTATAATTGCATATTGTTTTCTTTTATTTTTTTTTTAAACATTAATAATTTCATAATAAATCAATTATCCGTATAAAATCCTTGTCTAATATAATTGACACTAAGTGTTTGATACATTTGTTTTGCACTGTTTAAGGAAACATTTAATAAAAAAAATTTCCATAAAATTTCCACGTGGTTAACATGATATTGTTGCGTCATCATGCATTGGTCTTCTTTAATCAACGATTACTCGCATGTTTTAAATGATTAAATACGCAAAAGGATTAAATAATATTTGTTTTATTTTTATAAATCTAATTCTGGTTGTTAAATTATATATTTGTAAAAAAAAAAAAAATATCCCACAGCTGCATGTCGACCATAAAAAAACAGGAAGAAAATTGCATCATTTGTGTGCTTTTGCTCTAGTGAATTGATAAAAACAATTAAAAGCAGGAAACGGAAGCATGAATGTATGAGGCACTTCAAATATTTTGTATTTTGCTTGTTATTTTTAATTCCCCTTTTTTTTTTTGCTGTATTTATTTCAAATAATATTAATATAACCAAATACCCAATAGACAGATTAAAAAACGGCGTAAATTGGAGAATTTTTCTTTTATAAAAAAAATATTTTTTTTTTTTAAATACTTTATTTATTTCACTGATTTTATGACTGGACAAACGGTGAATGTGTGTTTTGTATTCACAGATATGTAGTTATATTTTTAAATAAATATTTTATAATGTAGCGGAATTAGTAAGACTAGTAAACATCCTGGAAAACAGGATCCGGTGTCACAGTACTGTCTCTTAGAATTTCTATTTATATTATTCTTGTGTTTTATGCTTTTTCTATTTCTTCCTCCAACAAACAGTTACTGGCTTTCACCATTCAAATATAAAGTATTGTGCCCTTGACGTTCGTTTCTGTTAAAATTAATTAAAATTGAATCCCATTTACACATGTTTATATAGGGCGATTAATTAATAACTCTTAAAATACCATTTAAAAGCAAAAAAAAAAAACACAAATGAATGACGAAATATTAAATAGCAAAATGTCCTCCGGTTTAAAATTTTCATTTCGTTGTTTTTCCAATTAAAAAACAAATTAAAAGTATTTTCCAAAAAAAAGAAAAAAAAAACCACACTATTCCGGGTTCTATTTTTGTCACCTCTTTTTAATAATAATTTAATTAAATGTCCTTATGTTACATAAAAAAAGGAAGTTCTATTAAAATTCTTTATCGTTTCTAAGCAAGTAGTTTATTCTCTAATCGTTTGTCCTTGTAAAATGTGTCTTTAATGTAAAATTAATTCAATAAACATTTAATATCCTTTAATTTATCGTTAAGGATACAAAACCAAAATAAAAGACAGAAGTTATATTCTATAAAAATTATTAAATTCTATGAAACGATAAAGATTACACAAATAGTACGAGAAATGTTAAATAAAAAAGGATAAAGGCAAAAGCTTGTTAAGTTTTTAAGACTATCAACTAAACAGAACGGTAGGATCTTTATTAATCAAATGAACAAAAGAAAAAGGAAAAATTAACCGAATCACCTTTTAATGTAAAATAAAACTGTGAGTGAAAGTGTTAAGAATATATGTGAGGTTAATTGGGGAAAACGATTACCTTATTCAAATGAAAGAAGAAAAAATATCCAACTTACTAAAAGGCCAATACTAAGTAAAGGTATAATTAAGTTAAATTAAATTTTAATATTGAATAACGCAAAATGTTTTAATTAGTTAAATATAATTTAATACATTTTTTTTGTCTTTATTAAAGTTGCTGGAATAACACTTTAAGTGCAGGCGCTTGGTAAAAGGTAAGATTTCATTTTTTACTTTGCTTAAGCTTTTATTTATTAATGTTTATGCTTTTATTTTGCTATAATTTTATTATTTAATATTAACTAAAGTGTTTTTAAAGTTAAATTATATATTTATTGTGGAATTTATTATTTTATTTAAACGAAACTAGACAAAGAGTATTGTTAAGGACAACTCAATTGTCATGTAATGGGTAACAATGATAAATGATTTAACTGAAAATAAAAAAGCTTACAAAATAAAAAGAAGAGACATAAAGCATTTGATGAATGATGCTGATGATGATGATTATAAGAATAATAATAATAATGATGATGGGGAAATAGGAAGAGAAATTATGTCACAGAATGTCCTGTTTTATTTTCTTTTCTCTGCTGTTGAATAAAAATTCCATCGTTTAGAATTTTTTTTATTACAAATGCAGCTACATTGTCTGTGGTTTTACATTTATTATTTTATTTTATTTTTTTTCTATTTGCTTCAATTCTATCGTTCAATTCTCATGTTATTTTCCATTATGCTTTGTATGCTTCCTTATATGACCAGAGCTACCTTTATTACCTTGTTCAACATTTGTGTTTTGCATATTTGATTTCACTTAAGGAAATTACACAGATGACATGGTATTTTTTTATTTTTTGCCTTTTTTTTTTAGTATTTAACATTTGTCTGTTTGCTTGAGAATTTTCATTGGAATTTCAATTGGGAATTTTGTTGAAAGTTTTTTTCTGGTTTCGTTTTTTTTTTTTTTGTAATTAAATTTTTTTCTGCTTTGCTATTTCTTTTTTTTTTCTTTGCTTTTGCTATGTATGTTTGTAGAAATATCGTAAATAGTTGCTAGTAATGGGTATTGTATGCTTAGAAGTACCAAAAGGAGCAAAAATGTATAACTTACGCAGCTTTCTTTCTTTTTTAAGATAAAAATATTTACAACCCGAGTAATAAGGAACAACTATAGCAGAATTACTAATAGTTTTCTCAAGATTTAAGTTAAGCAAAAAAAAAAAAAAAATAATAATAAAGGAAAAGGTAAGAGTTTTCTTTGAACTTTAAGTTTTCTCTTTTAAATTTATTTCTTTCGTTTTTTCATTATTGGAAAATAGAATGTTTATTTATTTATTTTTAGCTCTGTTAAAAGTAGGTTATAAAGTGCAGACCATAATATAGAAATTGAAAATGTAAAGAAAGGAAAAAGAAAATGTAAAAAAACGGAAAAGAAAACTCTTGCTATTGGAATAAGATATTAACTTTGAGCATTTTTTTCTGAAGCATTTCCGTTATCATGTACCTTTGGTGTGTGGCTGTGTGTTGTTATATATATATTGAATAGACATTTTCAAGTAGCATTCAAGTGAAACGAAATAATAACGATAAAGTAAATAGTTTGGGCAAGGTTATCAAGTGTAAAGTATGGCCTGGCCAGAGTGGATAATCTTCTATTTTATTTTTTATTCGTTTAACTTTGCTTTACTTTACTGTTATGACAAGAGTGTGCAGTTTACGTTTAAAAAAAGAAAAGCTTTTTTGCTGTTGAATAAAACCAAGTGTACACGAGTACAGTAAATTTTGCAAAAAGTTTAATTATTATTAAATTAATTTCTTATAATAATAATAATATTATGAATAACTTTTGCCTTATTGTTTTATACAAATGATAACAAATTATTTGTTGTTTAAGTAAATTGATAACAAAATATATATATTTAATGTTTAATTGTTAATTAGGCGAACATACATAATGATAACTTTATAAATAGTTTCTTTCTTAAGCATAAAGATGTTATGTAAATTTCTATTATTATGTATTTTAATAATCATAATTGTTATGTAGAATTAATACCAAAAATTATATTTATTAGTTTTTGTTGATTTTACATTAAATTATTAATTTATATAGATATTTGTTTGTTTTGCCAAGAAATACGTTAAATTGTAGAAAGTTTAAACAATTTTATAAGAAATAATTATAACTATTATTATTATTATTATTATTATTATTATTAGAATTTTAATTATGTTTGTTTAAAGTTTTGCTTTTTCACTTTTTTTACTATTAAATATTCTTGTAATTTGTTTGTTGTTAAAGTTTTATTTTTCTGCTTCTTTTTATATGTTTTTGCATTTTTATTTAATTAACTAACGAATTTTACATATTTACCTTAATTTTCTATATATTCATTAGTTTTATTATTATTATTATTACTGTGGTTAATATAAATAATATTTCATAATTACTATTTATTTTGTTAAATTATTATTATTATTGTTTTGGGCGGAGTGAATTTTTATTATTACAATACTATGGCACAGTGTTGTTTTCCTGTTTTTAAATGGAATTCTCTAAATCTTTTTATTTATGTTTAGAATAGAGTCCTGGCAATATTTTGCGATGCTAAAGTCTATAGAATATGTTTTACTTTGTGTTTCTCGCATAATGATTTAACACTCAGTTTTTCATAGTGCAGCAATCGACAGTAATTGTGTCACAGTAATTGTAGTCGAGAGTAAACGACAGTAATGGACGGATTTTTATGATGATTTCTAAAGTAACTTTACTTTATTTAATAATGTTATTTCTATTGAAGCACCTGTTTTTTCTAAAGTAGTTTTTTAATACGTTAAGCATTTTTTACTACCTTATAAAGAATGGATATCTTTATCCAGTACTGCAGTGAAATTTCTTTATTTATCTACAGCAAAGAATAAGTAAGAAAGTAATTGATTTTCTTTATTTTTTTTGCGAAGAATAATTTTAATGGCAGAAGAACACACCAGGCAATTACAATAAATATAAAAATTCTTTCTTTATTTGTTACCAATATGTTTTTATTATAAATATATAAGGAAATGCTTTCTTTGGTTGTAAAATATACGACAAATAAATATTAAATTAAAATTTAAATATTTAACGATGTTTAAAGAAATCTGTCGAATATAATTTATTTATTTATGTTGATTGTGAATTGCGAATTGTTTTATTTTTTATTAATTTAATAAATTTAATGTTTTTTTGCAATGTTTTGTATAATTTTTTGGTATTAGTTGGTTGTTTTTGTATAATTAGATGATGAAAAATTAACGAATTTTAATTGAACGACAGTGATATTTATTTTTTTGTTAAGACACAACTTTGAATCTTTCTTATGTATTTCCTCCTACACAGCGTTAAAACCTTATTGAAGATGTATTTATAGATATTTTAAGATTTTAAAGAATTCTTTATTACAATTAAAATACTTTTAAAATTTGTACAAAATTCTGAATATGGAATTTTCTATTAAATACCATTGTAAAGGCATAATTATTTCTACGAAATTCTACTTAATTTAATCGTTATTAAACATAATGATTTTATGACATTTTTATGTAATGCTTTTCGCGTAAAAAAATCAAACCACATACACAAATAATCACTGATTTCAGGTTACTAAACCGATTATTGCTATTTTCAGTATTTTTAAATAGAAAAATAAAAATTACGTGGTTAACCACATTTAACATGGATTTTTTCTATTATTATGTCTGTTTTTCTTTTATTTTTCCATTAAGTCAATTAAATTTAATGTGCTCACTTTATTATTATTATTATAAAATAAAATGCATCGATGATATTATTATAAAAATAAATAAATAAATAATGCCAAAAGTACATTTATAGCTACTATAAAATTGTATGCTTAATAAACTTAGAAACTATTCACCCCTTGAGCAATTGACTATGAAATATTTAGTTTTACTTATTTTATTATATCCGGATATATACTATTTGTATTTCCTTTAAGTCATACTTTTAGTACAAGAATATTACTCTCTATATACTTACATAAGGGAGGAAAAATAATAATAATAAAACGTTATAAGAAAAGAATGAATTTTCGATATCAAAACAGACGAGTTACTTACTTACAATATAAAATTGTAACTAAATAAACTGATAAAATAAATAAATAATACATAAACGAAAGAATGTACGAAAAAAAAGAACTAAACACATAAATATTAAATGAAAAAAAAGAAAAGAAAAGGGAATCGTTTTATCCCAACCAGAAAAGAAATGAAAAGAAAAGAAAATTCATTATCATTTGTCCAATGTTTACAATATTTTCTTCACTTTAATGCATTCAATTCGGTGTTTTTTTTTTTATATTTTACTTTTCGACAGGCAAAAAAGGTGTGTGCTTGTGGGCTTTTTGTTGTTACTATTAATGTAGGTACAAAGCTTTATAGTGTTTAAGGCACTCTGCTATCAATTTATCCTTTTTTTTTTGTTTAAACCTTTACCTACCTGTACTTGGCTGAGTTTATTTATTGGATTGACTGTATCTTGGTGGTTTTATTTACATAAAATAACTCTTGATTTATATATTAGATAGTGACATATAGTGAATTTGGTAGAATAGTGTTGTTAAGAAAAGAAAACAGGGGATAATTAAAGTTTGCCACCCGATGACGGTAGTAAAACCGCAAATTTTAATAGAAAAGATAAGCAAAATATTTATCAATAAATGCGGTGAGTTTGTTGTTACAAGGAGTAATAGTCACCTTTTAAACAATACTATATCTACTGTAGATCGTCTGTAGATTAACAGGATTATAATTTTCTATTTTATTAATTTTTAATTCATTCGTTATGAAAATTATTTTTCAAAATAAGTATAAAACTTAATTACACAACTGAGTACTTAATTGTTGCATTAATATGTCAAATAAAACGATAAAGATTAATTTATTTATTGATTTTCTATACAATTATCAATGTTTTTCTTATCGTTTAATGATAATTAAATTTTATTTATTGCTTTTACTATTAATTCTTATTAATAAAACTAACTAACAAAGCTTTGCTTGTGCTAATTTTTTCATTATTATTTTAGTTTCAAGTTAAAAACAATAAACTATAGCTGTTTAAGTGTGTTAAAATCTTATGGTAAAAAAAAACCAATAAAATCAATAAAACACTTGACATATTTTTATAATTAAGTGAAATATTTATTGAATTTATTTTTTCTGATAGAAAATTTTTTACGAATTGTTTTATAACAAATAGTTTTTACAGCAGGTTATTTCTGATAGAATAATTCGTGGATAATTTTTATTGTTAAATTCTGAATATAGATGGTAAAAAGTAAAGTTTTATTGTAGTAAAGAGTTGTTTTGAGTTCTTTTGTTGGCCAAATAAACTTTTTTTTTTTCGATTAGTAAAAGTGAATTTATTAAATTTCTGTACGATTCTACTGGAAAAAGTTTACACAGAGATAGATGCCTCAAACAATATAATTTTAAAGTACTTTTATGATTGAGTGACATTTTTAATTAATTTAATTCATTGAATCAGAAGGTTTTAATTTCTAGAAACATAAAAATCAATCAAATATGTTACAAATACACATGTCAATGAAGAATGAAGAATATTCTGCAAATATCCTGTTAAATTATTCATTTCTTTTTTTATTTAAAAAATAAAACTAGAAGCAACAAATGCAGTTACTATTTATGCTGTCATGTCCCGAAGTATATTATGTTATTTCATAAAAACATATTAACTAAAGTTGTCTACTTGTGTTTAACAATTTTTGTCGGAAACTACGTGTTGGACAACTAATGTTACTTTTTAGTTTTAAAGCAGCATTTCTTGGTATTTTATATTCTTGAAAAGGTTAATAATATTTAATTCGCTGCATAAAACACCCATCAGTCTTAATACCAGTTAAAAACAAAAACCATTAATTTTATTAAATAATTTATCGATAAACATTGATAAAAATGAAGAAATTTATAGAAAATCCAGCATAAAAATGTTTCATTTTATACGCGAAAACTGGTACGATCAGTAAACATCTTAACCGAATACTAATACGATAATAATCTTAAATCAAATGGCAAACAAAACTGTATATTAACAAAGAACAACGTAGATATAATAATACGATAATATTGTTCATTTTGGTGTACAGTTTGGTCGTTCGATTGTGCTTCTACACTTTACTATAATGGAATATAAATTGCACATAAAAGCTTAATCACTTGTAAACATTTTTTGCGATAAAACGAATGAAAATTATGCCTTTTCTTTTCGTTTTTGTATATTTTTTTTTTTTTGTACAGGAATTTTTGATTGCATTATTATTATTTTTTGGACAATACAAAATGTAAATATTTATATTATGCTGATATTTTAACAAGAAAAACTACAGTTAACGTAAGCCACTTAATTATATTAAATAAATAAATAAAAAAAACTATAATGATGAAAAAAAGCATTAAAAATGCTATTAACTTGTGGTAAAAGTTTAGTAACAAAAGCATTAAATATAGAGAAAAGAAAAATAAATTTTATTAAATTATCCATAATATGCTTTTATGAAATGTGCAAGAAAATTATTTCAATGGTTTTTTACTTTGTTAATGGAGACAAATTTCTAAGAAAATGTTCAATTTGTCATCAGCTATATTTCTTGAATAAATAAAAAAATATATTTCTCTCAAGGGTACTTGGCTTTTCAATCATAAAACGAAAAATATTTTGCACTAAACAAAATTTTTTTTCAAGAGAGATAATTAGTATTTTTATCATATTCGCAACCCATTTTTACATTTTTGTTTCGGCTATAAATTCTGTTAAAATATTTAACTTGGAAAAATAAAAAAAAAAACCGTTGAAACATTAAAGCACACAGTAAAAGCTTGGCCAACCCACTATACACCAATGCATTTGCAAATATAAATATAAATACAAATCAAGATTATAAGGCGTTAATTTTTAATTAAATATAAAAGCGAAAAGTTTTAAGTAAAAAGTTAAATTTATTTTAAAATTTAATTATTTAAATAAATATTTAATTAATTGTTGAAAATAATTTATATAGTTAAAATTGAATACATTTGGATAATAGGAAGAGAATTATTTTTTAATAAAGGTATATTTATATAACTGTGCTTATTATTTAAGTGATGGATCTAGAAAACTTATCTACCGAACACCCGTGGCATTATTTCTGTGAAAAGCCCTACTTGTAACAGATTTACTGTTATCCCGATTGCTGCCTGGTAATTAAAATAGTTAAAGCAATTTCTTAGTCAGAGAATTATCCACCACCTTTTCTAGAGTCCTTTTAATCATTCGTATACAATTATTTACGTTAAAAAGATAATATTAAAAGTACTTTTACTGACTGATTCAGTCATTTTCGAGTATTCTAAATACAAAAGCTTTTGCTAAAGATTATTTCTCCTTAAAGAAATAATTCACCAATACGAAATACTTCTTTATTTAAATAATAAAATTATTAATGCTGAATAAATAAATAATTTTGTATAAAATAATGTTTTTCATCGGATTGCAAAGTATATATAAGAAAGAACTTTCCAAGTTTAATAATCAAATTTATATTAAAATTAAAATTTTTATTTACACTAAAATTTATGCTTTTAATTATCGGAATCATTGGAATTGTCCTTGTTTGCTTAAACAAAAAGGATAAATTTTCTTAAACAAATACAGAAAAACTACTTGGCATTGTCATTTAAGAAAAAAATGAAACAAGAAAATCTCTTTATGTCCACTAAGAAAATTTATTCAATATATTTTTCTCTATATTTTAAAGACTTTGGGTTAATAGTTTTATTATTTCTTTTGCTTATAATATACTTCTTGTCTTATTTTTATTATCATTTTATTTTTATTATATTATATGATGACATAGTAAAGGCGGAATCAATGATAAAATTTCTTATTTCTTAGTTTGTGCTTAAACTTTGTTCAAGAAATTGAATGAAATGTAATAAAGCTTTTAATTTATTATACAATTCTTGTTACAACTGGATATACTTGCTAGTGCTGTTACTGCTGCTGGTGATGCTATTTTTATTATATTTTTTGGTGTCACTTGGTTAAAGAGAATAAAATTGAATTGTTAAAATAATTTATCGTTTTTTTGGCCGGTTTATTATAAGAAAAACTACAGTTAGAATTTTCTATTATTTTTATAAAAATATATATTGAAAGAAGGATTATATAATGATAATAATTTTAATAACAGATTATTAATTAAAAATCAGTATGTTAAGCTTTCGTTGCACAGTTGCATGGTTTTTCTCAATAAATTGATTTATTTCTTAAGCATTTCTTTTCCTTTTATTATTGAAAAGTAATTCAATTATGTTATTTTTAGTGATTTGTTCTGTTATTTTGTTAATATTTTATTAAAATAAACGATTTTATGAAATTTTTAACTACTTTATAGATCTTTTTGATAAGAAATTACTAGAAAAAATCAATGAAAACACTTACAACAGGTACTCGCTTTACAAATTTAGTTTTTACCAAGAAATTCTCAGAATAAACTTTTACAATTTCGATAATAATTTAATTTGTAGTTAAATGATCTATTCTGAAAACCATTTATTAACATTTTAAGGTCAAACAAGTAACTGAGGGTTTATAATTCTTAGATTTATCGATTTTTTTCAACGTTATCTGGGTGTTTCTTAATTTTTATTTCCTTAAAATAAATAAACACTGTATTGTTGAAGCTTTTTTTTATTATTTTTTTTTTTACTTTGATAAAGTTTAAAGAAAACAAATATCCTAAAATAAAATTACCTGAAGAGTCATTATTATTACTTTTTTTTCTTTCTTTGAATCCCATCCATTGTGTATTTTTTTCCGTTGAATCTTTTAACTGAGTTTATTTTTACTTCTTTCTTTACGTTTCTTTGTGCTTTTTTAAACGTTTTTTTTTGTTCGTGTTTGGTTACCTGGCTTCTACGTTTAACAAAGTACAAAGTACTGAAAAACGCATTAAATATATATATATTTGTTTAATCTTATTTAACGATCAACATAGTTGAGCATATTAAAATCTTATCTTTTCAGTTATTTAAATCTGTAATTTTTTTATATATAAAACGCGAATAATTTTCAGCCTCTTTTCTTTTTTGTTTATTTTGTGGGTTTATTTTCGCAAATTATATTTTTTTTCATGCAAAAAAAAATTAAATAAAAGTGAAGAAAACTTTCGACACTAAATTTAATTTTTTTTCTATTCTTTCGTTGATGATTTAAAGGCAAAAAATAAATAAAATTATTTATTTATGCGAATAAATATGGTTAAAATTGTGTTATAAACATTTATTAAATTTAATAAATTTACAATCAACTGAAATTAATTTTTTTGTTTTGCTGTGTTTCACTGCATTGCCAGTGTTTTTCTGCTGTTGTAATGTTTATTGCTGTTTTACCACTTTTTGTGTTGTGTTTTATTTTATTTTATTTTTCACAGCAAGTTCACAGCAAAATGATGAAATATTAAAAGGAAATTTTTATAAATTTTTATTTCATTTGAATATTAAAACAATGAATTAAATGAATTTTTATTTTAAAATGAAAGAAAATTATGGAGGTTTTTTTGTGTAGGAAATTTATTACCAAAAATTTTATTTTGCTTGTCAATTCTGTTGCCTGTTTGTTGGTGTGTTATACTGCAGATACACTTTATTTTTATTTATAATAAAGTGTTAATGCTTTTTCTATTTATTTATTTTAATGGAAAATATAGAAATATTTCCTTGTTATTAGTTATTATTGATTAATCGATTACTCACCTGTTTTATTTTATAGAAAAATACTGAAAATTTCAACAAATCAAATTAACCTTTTGTAAAATAGTATCTGAAATAACTCTGTTTATCTAGGAAAGGAAAAAATAGTATATAGAAAGTCCTTAAAAGGTTTTTTCTTGTTCAGAATAAATATGAGAAAATAACTAACCGTCGAAAACAAGTGGTTTTAGTTGTTGTTTGTGGTAATTTTGTAAGTATTTTTAGTAAAAATACTACCTGTTATTTGCTGGCAGTAAATCTAGGTTGTTAAATATATATTATAGAAAAATAAGTAATAGTATTTTGTGTTTAAATCGTAGAAAAGCTTTTTGTTTAGTTTTTTTTTAGATATTTGTTTGCATTTAGTGGGAATGGAATTGTTTTGACGGTTGGATAATATTTGTTATTTTGTTTTAATTGAAATGCATGACGTAGATGGTGATGAGAAGCTTTTGACAATACATATACATCGGTATTAACAGCATTCAAAGTGTATATTATTTCGTATTTTATTGTCTTTATCGCATTTATGCTACGTTTGACTGAGTTGAATTAAAAAGAAAACAAATTCTACAAAACACCAATTCTGTTAACATGCAGGAAAATCATGTAAGAAGAGAAAAATAAATAAATAAAAACTGTGCTAGCAAACCACAAAGGTCCGTTTGTCATATGCTGAACATTGAATAACAAACCAACCAAGCAGGAACGTCTCGCAGCATTTTAAACAATTTATTCCATTTTTCTATACAGTAGGTTTGACAACGACAATAATAATAATAATTTTGCATCATATACATTCCGTTTGCTTTATTTCAAAAATTCTATTCCTTCGTTTTGCGTTTTTTTTATATATGTATATGTCAAAAATGAAAGAAAAATTATGAGTTTTTTGGCTTTCTGCGACAGGAAATGAGTAACATTTCTCATATGAGAAGCGATTCTTATGCGAAACATTTTTTGAATTATTTATGAAAAGAAAAAATAAATAAGAGAAAATTCTTTTCTTTGAATATATCATAAGTTATTGGGATGTGTATTTGTCCACACAGACGACAGCAATAACACCCTCAAACATATAATCGTATGAAACAGGTAGGCGAGGTACATCGCTAGTGACAGAAAATAATAATTTTTATCCATAACTTTTGCTCGTAAGGATGTTATTTCTTTCTAATCTTTTATTTAAGAGCATTGTCTCTATTTATTTATTTATATTTAATTTATTTTCATTGATTTATCGCTTATTTTTTGCACATTTTTTATACTTTTTATATATACTTGGGTACAGTATTTTCGCTGTTTTTTAAACCGTAAAATAAGTCCTAGGAAAATATGAATAATAAACTAAATAAATTTGATTATTATTATTGTTATTTACAATTATTAATAAATTTATTAAATTTTACAAATTAAATATAAAGAAAAATTTGTGTAAATGATATGCATTCGTTATAAATTATTTAATAAACTTTATTTCCATTGATATTTATAGCAGATATAATATTTTTCTGAAATTACAATTTATTAAACTGAATTAACTAGGTGATAAAAATTTATTCAAAAATAGATGAAAAAGGCACAAAACTTTGGATACATGATATTTTAATAGAATTTTGCATTTAATTTAAATAAAAATAAAAATAAATTATGAAAAAGATGTAAAAATAAATTAATTTTTATATTTCGTCTATTAAAAACTTTTAATTATTTATTTTTTAAACGCGGAAAATACGAGCTTATTTATATTAAATAAAAAAAAGGGGAAGAAAATTATAATGAATTTTATCAATTAATTATTTCGATTGTGTGTTTGGATAATTTTTTGAAAGTGTTTTTATCGAGTTTTCCATTGAAGAGACGTTGTAGTGTTTTGAGAGTGGTGATAATTTTTATTTAAATTGCAAACAATTATCAATAGATTTTAAGGATTATTTTGTGTGATAAACTGTTTAATACGGAAAACTGTAGTGTTTTCTGGTTGCTTTGTTATTTAAATTAAAACATTCTTATTACTATGAACGTTTGTTTATTAAAAATATTTAACGAAACTCTTCTATTTCACACTAAATTGAATGGTTATAGATACTAAAGTAGATTTACAGTATTTATTCTTAGAATTCTTTATTTATCAGAACATTGAAACAATTTGTAGAATTATAACGATTACTGTTTTTAAGGATTAAGTTTTTCTACCTTTAGAATTAAAAGTATTTTTAACAAGAAAAAAGCTTATTATATTTTTATTCTACTTAGTTTTACGTTTCTACGTTTGGTAATACAAGAACCCTGAACAGGATATTATCTCTAAAGTGTTGACAATAAAAAAAAAATACTATTCATTAATAAATGGAAAATTAAATCAAATTTAAAACATTGTTTGTCCAACATTAACAATGGATTTCTATAGAGAAAATAATAACCATAATGTATATTTACTATGGTGTTAAAATTGCATTCATTTGTCCCCACAAAGCATTTATAATTGGATAAATCTATAAACAAATTGAAAATATTAAATAAATAATATATAAAATAATTCAATTATTGCAAAATTATTGATATTAATCTATCAATTTAATAAAAGATTTATTTATCTAAAATCATCAATATCAAATAAGCAGATTGTTTTTTTTTCTTATTTCTCTTTGCATATACAGCGAGTTGTGCTTAATACAATTATTTTGCATTGTTTGTGTTTTTTAATAAAATAATAAAGCTTTTTTTTATTATTTATAAAATTATTTAAAAAAAAAACAATTTTTGCATTTTAATTAGTTTAATATAAATTTTAAAAACACACGAATTACAAATTCAATCAAAAATTTCAATTTATATATGAGAAAAATTTTTTATTAAACAGCATTTTATAGAAAAACATTTATAATTAATAATTTTGCATAAAAATATTATAATTCACGATATTTATTAAGTAAACACCTGCTGTTTTATTTTTTTTATTTGTATAAATAAATATTATTATTATGAGAAAAGAAATTTTATTTCAATTAAAATAATTGATTGAAAAAAAAAAATGTCTATAAAACGTAAAGAATATAACATTTAATGTTTAAAAGTGTTTAAATTGAAAAAGAGAACCAATAATTTAAGTAATTTATATATAAATGTGATAAGTACGTGCTTTTGTATACGGCAATTGTAGCAATTTGGTGGTTAACTAAGGAAGTACCATAGTATAAGAAAAGAATAAAATCTAAAACCATATCAATTGTTATAAACGTGATCGAAAACCGATTAATAGAAATATATTTCTACTAAAAACTAAACTAACTACAGCTAAAGTTACAGCTACAGATAGATTACTTTTGTCAGATTTTATATATTGTTTTTAAAGACCTAAATTCTGAATGAAAATCATCTCTCTATGTGTTAAAATTTAATAAAATTGATGAATTGTGTACAAAAGTGTATCCCATGCGGTAAAAACTATCCCAAATCTTATTAATTTCTAGAAGATAAGGGTTGGCAAATGAAAAATTTTCTTTTAAATAACAAAAATAAAATTAGTAAAATAGTTTCAGTCTGGTGACTTTTCTTGTGCTTTTCTTCGCTTAAATAAATAATTAATTTTTTATTTTAAAGGGTAGAAATATATTCTTTTTGGCTGTCTTTATTGATATAAAACTGGATAAATTAAAATTTTCTATATTAAAGAATATAATTTGTCACTACATAACTTTTTTAAACTGAATTTTAATAATCCCAAGAAAGCACAGTGCTTTTTTATATTGTTTAATAAAAAAGCTTATTAGTATTATTAAATAAAACTAGAGCGTATTAAAGAATATTTTCCTCAGTTTGTATAGCTTTGTAATAAACGGTTTGAGCTTTCATTTAAAGAATAATAAAAATAAAATAAATAAAAATTAATGTCCGATTGGTATTTTGTGGGTGGTTAACCGTATTTATTTTATATATAATCAACAAACATTGTTACAATGTAATAAAAATAAAGAACATTTTATAACATTTTCGTGTCTCAATTAAAATTAAATAAATTTCTGTTAACATTAGATTTTGATTGATAGAAATTATTTTTTATTATAAAGAAATTTTATTTTCATTTAATTATAGGCGTGTAGTGCTTTCTGATTTTGGTACTTAGTGTTGCTAGTTAGAGATAAATTTGTATAAGTTAAGTGCTGGTTTTGTATCGATGCTTTTTGTATGTACGCGAATATTAAAGCGTCAGTGTTTGCATTGATTTATTCTTATAAAAATAATGAAAATTATTAACGTTTTGTGGGCGAATAATCGAGCTAGAACAGGTGTTAAAAATTATTAGAAGTTCCGAAACTCTGTACTGGTATTCTTGAGTTTTAATAGCATTAAGAACATTAAGGATATTTAACGAGTTTTTATATATATATATTCCAGACAAGATCTTGTTGCTTTAAAGCTTGTACGTTGTAGATAAAAGCTTTAATGACAAGCATATAACAAGTGTGTTGTTACCATTATGGGTATATGGACAAAAGTTAAAATCCACAAAAAGTTTATTATCCTCGACCGAAATTACCGAAAACAAAAATAAAAATTAGCTTTCAACAGGTAAAAAGCTG
Source organism: Ptychoptera contaminata (assembly GCA_963942525.1). Lineage (NCBI taxonomy): Eukaryota > Metazoa > Arthropoda > Insecta > Diptera > Ptychopteridae > Ptychoptera > Ptychoptera contaminata. The sequence goes on along the minus strand of OZ012639.1, from coordinate 2,595,446 downwards.
GAATTTTTCATTTTCTAACATTAAATTTTATTAAACACAAGTTATGTGCTTTTCTCTGTTATTAATTAAACTTTTTGTGTCACATAACAAATTATTCTGTAAAAATAACTAAACACAATTGTTAATTTGCATAAAAATGAAAACTTTTACTTTTTCTGAATCGATTAATCGTTATTTAACAAAAAAAAAAATATTTATTATTCCGATAAAAATTTAGTTATCAGTTGAAATAGCACTAAAGGGTGACAAATTTATCTATATATATATATATCTATAAAAATAAACATTTCAATTTAAATAAATATGTCTGTAACTGATATTAACTTTTATAACAATTCTGTTGTGTGCTTTTAGTCGTTTGCAATGTTATTGCAATAATTATAGATGGTTAAAGTACTGTGTAACTCTGTTTAGCTTTTAACAAGCATTTTTAATGAATAAATATTAAACGAAAAATTCTTTTTTAACTGTCAATCAAAAACAACATAATGGTAAATAAATGATAAATTAAATATGTCATTAAGTGTTTTGCTTTTTTCCCTATAAATTTAATTCTACTAAAAACATATGTATGCATCAGGGTATTATTATTTTTATTATTATTTTCGCGAATAATTATTGCGCACATTTTAATGTGACTTTTTTAATGATGCTTTTTGTTGTGTGCTATTGCTGCTGTTGTTATTAATTATTTTTATTATTTACGATTTTATCCTTTATTTATTTATTTTTATTTCAAAATTAATTACGCGATTGCGTTTGGGCTTTTTATATTGGTTAAAAAAAAAAAGAGAAGAAAATGTGAAGTAAAAATTTATGTCATAAGCAGACAGACGTTTTGCACAAATATTTTCTTTAATGAGTTTTATGTTATTTATTTAATAAAAGTAAAAAATATTTACTTTAATAATATTTTCACTAACCGAAAAAACATGTATTTTTATTGTTTGTTTGTTGAATTTAAATAAATAAAATAACATTGCAGTCAAACCGAAATGCTGGTGGTTGCAGTGGAATTTTTGTTTTTCGTTGTATTACTGAATTCTTTTTAATAAATAAAATTACTATTGCAGGTGAATATCTATCTATATATATATTTTTAATCAGTTTATTATCTCATCAAATGTCTGCATTGTATCAAATTTTCATTATTTTTGTGTTTATTTTTTAATTTAATTATTAAAACCCTCAAGTCTTTTTTAATAGAATTAATTACATTTTACTAATTATAAAATATGTAAATTTTCTTTGATTTAATTAGTAAAAAAAAATATTTTCTTTAGTTTGTAATTTTAACTCGTTACTTGAATAAAAAGAAAAGAATTATGAAAAGAAGATGAAAAATCGAGATGAAAAAGTTTGTAAAAGTTGGTTGGATTTTATTTTTTTTTTTTTTTTGGAAGTATAAATAGAAAATTAATGCAAAGAAATTATTACAAAGTTTGTAAGAGAATTCAATAAAAGCTTTGATTATATTTGTAAAATTTTGAAGTAGTAAAATGCAGCTAAATCTCTATTCAATTATTGTAACTGAGTTGAATAATAATATTAATAGTATACAGTAGTATGTACAGTAGTTTCTCTAAGATTGTATCTCTTAACGAATATCTGCACTGTTTATTTTCGATTTATTATTTTACAAGGACATTACAATTACAATATAAATTCATTAAATATATTCAAATCAATTAATTTTAACGAGTTTGCATGGAAATTTTATTTTGTTTATTATTTTTTTGCCTTTAAGCTTTTTTTTTTTTGTCAAATAATATTGTTTCTGAAATCTGAAAATTATAAATAAATAAATAAAAAATTAAATTAAATTACATTCGTTATTATTATTGTTATTTATTTATTATTTTTTCGGTCTACGCTGTGTATATATATATATATAGAAAAATAATGAAAATTCTATTGAGAAAAAACTGTGTACCTGTGTATTTTTTTTGTATAAAAAAACACAAACTTTTATTTATTTATTTATTCATTAGGTAAATAAACCATACGAAATATAATATAAATAAAGGGTAAATATGAAAAATAAAACGTATCATGTAAACTGAAGCTTTTTATTGTTATTAATAATTTTTTTGCATTTTAAAATATGAAAATACAGTGCGAGAGCGTATAAAAAGTCTTTATTTGTATGTTTATCCAGTGAAATTTTGTTGTTTTTTATTTTTTTTTTGCCTTAGGTTATAAATCCTACATTGGGTTATTTATATATTTATTATTTATTTATTTATAAAGGATATTAAAGTGTCAATGATTTCTAAGAAATGATAACGTCTTGTAAGCATTTTTTAAATAAACGAAATAAAAATACACCAGCATTAATTATGAAAATTCTGTAAAACATTATTAATTGATAATAAATGTATATATAACAACTAATTAACTAGTTAATTAGATGAATATGCTATGAATACTTTAAATGAAAATTCACCCGCATATCAAGAAGGTAAAACAAATATTTAATATTTTTTTATTTACATTAAAAATAAATGTTGGCATATATATATGCTTAGTTTTTCCACTGTATAATAAACATAAATTTAAGTAATAATTAAATAGATAAATATTTACAAATTAACTGTTTTTATTAAATAAATAAAAAGTTCATGTGTTTATTAATGTATTTAAAAGCTCAACGAGAATAAAGCAAAAGAAGAAATATATTTCTTTAATGTAAAAAAAATAACACATATGTGCTTCTTAGACACAGAATCAATTTATTAAATTCGCTTAACACATTATAAATAATTTTTTTAAAGGAAATTTATTACCCGAAAGTTTATCGAATAAGGATATAAATTATGTATTTTTTTTTTATGTTTTACGATTTGCTATAAAAGTAATGTGTCAATACCGTAAACATTGATCACCTTTTAGCTACTGAAAAACCAATGTTTTTCGCTATGTATGCGGCCTTTAAAAAAGAAAATATTTCGTGAAAAGTTTTTTTTTTTTCTTTTCGGGTAATAAAAACTGAAAGTTTTCTCTTTTATTTTTTTTGTATTTTTAAAATGAAATATTTTTGTGGATTTTCGTAGAAGAATAAAGAAAGAGAAAAGCTTTAAGATTGTTAATTGCTTAGGCAATTGAATTTTTTTCTCATTATTTACTTTGCTAATATTAATTGTGTTAAAACATGATTTTATTGCAAACATAAATAACAGATTATTGTCGTTAGGCATAATAAAATTTAATTACTAATTCTTTTAGTTAATGATAAATAAATATATAAAAATGGGAAGAAAATGAAATGAGTAAACGAAAATGAAGTGAATTAATTTTATTGGTAAAAACACATTAATTATTCTTTTTAATAGGAAATAAATATAGTTGGAATAATTTTCTAAATATATATTGTTGCTTTATCTAATGACTAATGAAGATTAAATTAATAATCATAATTTTTATGAATGTAGAAATTCATTTATGCAGAGTTATATTAGAAAGATTAACGTAAAAGTCATATTTTGCGTGTAGTTGAACTTTTGCTCATAGAACGGTTGCTCATAGCGGACTGTGGCTCATATTCATACTATTCGTCATCTAATTAATAATTATTTTCTTTATTTTAATAAATAATTTCTGCTAATTTGTTGAAAAAAAAAACAGTTTTTAAACGATGAATTTGTCTTTAAGAATTAAGAGCTTTTTTATGAAATTAAATTTAATAAAGTATTTAGTCTATTTTTAGTCGAATTAATTTACTTTTTTTCATTAAATTGTTTAAATTTTTAATAAAATAAAAGCTTTATAAATATATGTAGAAGGAAAAATAAAGTTAATATATTGATGATAAAATATTTGAAATAACTTACCTGACATACAGAATATACTTAACTTAAATTGATTATTGCCTATATAACCCAAAGTTTTGTATTTGATAAATTGTCGGTCGTGTTATTTATTTCTTAACATTTCATAAATTCAATGTTAAACACCACCTACCTGTATGGTAAAGGCATGCATATAAAATGACAATACATCAATATATATATATTTTTCTCTTATTTATTTGATTCAGTAAAAAAAAAACCTTTAGAAGGTGTACTTAATTTAATAAAAAATTGTTTAACTAAATTGAGTGAAATTTATCAAAAAAAGAATATATATTTATTTTGGAGTTTCTAATAAAAAAACTATCAAAGACAATAAATATTTCTTATCATACTTGAGTTGATAATTAAAATATATATCTATTTTTATATTTTCTTTATCTAAAAGTAACATATTTAAATGTTTAGTATGCATACTGGTTACAGTTTAATGTTCGTAAAAGTTTTATATTTATATATTTTTAAATCCTTATTTACTTGCTTGTTATTCTGTCATCTGGAATAGTAGAAAAACTAAAAATATATTAGTTTATATACAAAAGCAAACAAACACTAGTTGTGGTATGTTTATATAGAAGAAAATATTTTAATTTGGTCATTTAAATGCAAGCTGCTTATACCGTATATTACCATTGAAAGCTTTGGTTAATTTTTTATTATTTTTTTTCTATGTCTATTTGGTCTGTTTACATTGTTTTGTATTGTTTTTTATAACAAAATAGGAAGCTTTACGTACTAACCACGGACTTTAGAATATTTAACGTAAAATATAAGATGAAAAAAGTATTGCAAGTTTGTTAAAGGAATGCTAAAATCATAATAACATTAATTTTCTTATTATTTTGTTAAAATATTTAAATAAGTTTTTCTTGTTTTTAAATTTTTCTATTTTACTAAATCAAAAAGCTTTATAATGTTTTTTTGTTGTTGTTACAGACAGTAGTATTTTTGTTACTTTATGACCTGAAAACTCCCAAAACAATTATTTTTTTTATATCAAAATATTGTCACAAAACGATTATTATTATCATTTAATAATATATATACGTGTATTTTTTTTTTACTTTTTATTTATAATATCGTTTGGACAAGAATACACTGGAGAAATAACTTTAAAAATTGAAAATTTATTTTAAAAATACCAGGCGTCTCCACTTGCTGTAACATTTTTATATAATTTTTTCACTTTTAAACGTTGAAAACGGACATTATGTAAATAGATATTTAGTATATTAAGTACATTTTATGATAATATCTTAATTAAATAATTAATAACAATTAATTTGATGCGGTAAAACCATGTTTTTTAAGAGCAAATTATTTAATTCATTAAAGGAAATTATCAATGAAGCTTTTTGTTAGTTTTTTTTTTAAACAAAAGAATAAACGAATATGGTTTGTGTTAATTAACAAAAAAATAAACAACGAAAATACTTATCCATTATTTTCGTAATTTTATCTCTAGTCATGTAAATAAGGATAATTGTTGTTTTAAAATGTGACTACAATGAATGTTTTGTCGGGTTTTTTCTCTCTCTATGTATGCTTTTTGTTTTTCTATTTATCTGATCCACAATATAGGTGTCTGCTGTTTAGAGAAATTTGAAATTTTATTATTTCTTTTTTTTAATTAAAATTTTATTACTGTGGTATGGTTTTTAGTGTTTTAATTATTTAACTAACATTAGCCAGTGAATAGAATTTTTTCTTTGTATAACCAGGAAAAGTATTTTTTTTTTCAACAAATTTATTTCCGGTATTCTTGATAAAGTATTTTCTTTTTAAAGTAGAGTAAAGTTACGTGGCAATTGAATTCACTTTGCTGTATTTATTGTCAGTAGAATTTAAATTATTAATTATTCAATACATCACTTGGGAAATAATTTTGTTTCCTTTTCCTCAACCATCACTTTTCTATTCAAATTCATTTCTAATTCATTAATTTTTACATTTACCAATTATGCACTGACAATTTACTTGCACAAAGAAAATGCAAAACGATTTAAGTTTTTCAATAAGCTGAGCATGTTTACAGCGTTTCACATCGTTTAAGTATTAGATGAGCTGCACAAACGATAATAGTCAACCAAAGTCACGTGCATTTCTTTTATGAATTTTATTAACTGGATTTTAAAAGTGTTAAATAAACAACTTTATACTAATTTAAGTCCTTAATCATACATTTAAAAGGAAATTGAACTTAATTTCGGTGCATAAAAGAATAATTTTTCTTACAAAATTTACTTTGTTTTGATAAATAAAGAAATTTGCCTGTCATGTGAATGATTTTGCTACAAAAATCATTCTGCTCACTATATTGGAATAATGTTTTAGTTTATTTACGCGTTTATTGTAAAAAAATCCTTTTTGTTATTTAAAAATACCAATTTCTATTGTTCAGCCTCATTTATTCCATTTCAAGTGTGCCAGAAATATTATTTGATTTCACAAAGGACCGCATCGTACCGTACCATCCATACAACGAATATGCTGAGATGCGCTTCGATAAGCTTGTAAATTGGTTTCTTGAAATATTATTAAATGAAGAACGTCTGCCCGTCTATTGTCAAAAATTTTGAGCGAACAAACAATGACAATAAATTTTTGTATCTGGGTTGGAAAATGGGGTTGTTACTTTCTGTAATTTTAACTTAATTTGTTTTTATTATTTGTAAGCACAACACTTGAAAAGCTCAGTGAAAAAGCGAAAACAAATGACAAAAACATTTATGACTGAATGAAAGGCGAAACGGAAAACAGCGGTGAGATACAATATTCCTTGAGCTTAAATTGTCCTTCAATGTAACAATAGGATTGTTTTCGTTTTTAATTGTTTTCTATTGTTGCTGTTGTTGCCATTTGTTTTCGAAGCAATCAGTTAATTGTACGATTGTGGCAGGTGGGTGGGTGTTCACTGTCTGTTACACCAGTGTAAGGCGGTACAATGATGATTAAAGCTTAAGATTTTAAACAATTGATAACATAGTCTGGTCTCTATATTAATCTATGAAACAAATACATTATTATTTTTCAAAACATATCGATTATCGCTGAACTGAGTGCTTTCATTATCAGAATTAATGTTCTGCACGCGTCAAAGCAGGTTATTTTTGTTTTATTAAATAATTTCTATTAAAATTTATTTTAATTAAATTATATTAAATAAATGTTTTCTTCATTACTTGTCTGATTATTGTTACGTGTCTTAATTAAATGTTTACCGAATTTAATTATAAGAAAAACAATTTTCTAATTTTAATTAATTATAAATAAAAGGAAGAACTACAGCACCCAACAATTTGTAAATAAAATAAATAACATTAAATATTTATTTTATTAGTTTTCACTTCTCTCTAGATAATATAACGACAATTATCATTAGTTTCTATTTAATTTGCTATATAAAGCTGTTTCTTCTAATTTTTCGTAATACTTTAATTGTGTGGAATTTTTAGTTCTTAAAACTTTAAAGGTTCCTTCTTCGTTGTTTTATTTCTCTTTTATTATTTGTTTATTTTCTTTTATTAAAAACTTATTTAGTATTTACTTTAAGGGTTGAAAAACCACACATTTTATGTTGTGTGCTTTATAAAAAAAAAGAAAGAAAGAAATTAAAAGGTAAAAACGATTAAGATTAAAATTGTTTATTTTTTTTTCACCGACATTTTATTTTATTTATACAGCAGTGATAGGCAAAGGTACTGAAACTTTTAACCACTTTTATAACTTTTTATCTTTTGAAAAATAAATTGCTCACAAGAAGTTATTATTTTTAAAGTTAATAATAAAGAAAAGAAAATGCTTAAATTACCTACAGAGAAAAAAATAAAAATATAAATTAAAAGATTAGGGATTACATTTATGACCTTTTTTGTATGCTTTTTATTTATGCTTTATTTTTTCTTTTCCTTGTAATTTTATTACTCTACGTTCATTATTATTTTAAAGTAAAAAATGTATGATGATACTGTTGTTGGTTTATTATTATTATTATAATTTTACTTTTGCTTCTTTATATAATAATAAAAATTTAAATAAATAACATTTGTGTAAATGTCTGTTATGATTTTGTTGCCTTATTTAAAATTATTATGCCATTTAAACAGTCAGCAATAAGTGGTTAACACATTAAAGCTCATTATAATAAATAAAATTTGTTTAATAATAACGAAAAAAATAGCAACAAAACAAGAAGCAAACAAAGATAATTTCGCTTTAAATATTCTAAGAGTTGTAGTGCTTTTTTTATTTATACGGGAAAAAAATGAATAAATAAAACAAAAAGCTTCTTTATAAGCTAATAAAACGCATTCTACAATATTATAAATTTTGATTTTTATTCGTTTTAATAACAGTCATTTGGGGAAAATGAGAAATAAATAAATTTCATTGTATTGAGGCAGAAAAACACTCCAAAACGGAGGTAATTTATTTTTTAAAATATTAAAAATAAATGTCATTCGAATTGTGCTTTGTGGAGAAAAATTGGCAAATTGGGATAAATAATAATAAAAATAAAAGCTTTAAAAGAAAAATCGAATGTTAAAATATATCGCGAGGTGTTATCTATAACTAGTTGATAATAAAATATTTATTAAAGTTTCTTTTATGATTTAACAGGGTTGTGATAGAGTGGGTGAGACAATATGATAGCCAACTGAATCGTTATCGTTTATTTTTAATAGATAATAACGAATTTCAATTTGTATTTCATAGTAATTCTGTCGGCAATACAATCTAACAAGCATTACCATTAAATATGACAGCAATTGTGTAGAACAGACAGACGTTTAGACGGGAAACAAAGCACTTTTTAAATTATTTCACTTAAGTGCAGCAAAAAAAAGAAAAGCTTATCATAGCCCTGTGCTTTATTTTCAAATAAAAATATTAAACAAGTACACCTTTGTGTTGTACAATTGTCAAAAGAATAATATTTTAAATAATCAGTAAAAATTTATTTATTCAAAATTTTTTCATTTTGTATTATCCGGGGTAAAGTCATAATATTATTATTTATGCATAAATATTGTTATTATTATTATTATTATTATAAATAATAAATGCTTATTGTAATAAAATACATGTAATAATTCTAAAAACACTTAAATATTGATTGTTTTTTGACACTTTTCTGTAGTTTAAACAAAGCTTTATACAAATTTTGTATTAAAATTAAGTTTAATTATTATCTACGACACCTTTAATTATACAATAAATGTATATTATTAATGATTATATCTTTTTTTAATTGATTTGACAGTACAAAATCAATCGTTAAGATGTTATTTATCGCACTGTTGGATTTTCTACATGTCAATTGACATGTCTGTTAATATTTCCAATTAAATAATCTTTAACAGTTTACTGACCTGTTCATATTAATCAAAACTATATAATTACATATTTAATTCATAGAATTATTTATGTTATTTACCTGTTTGGTAAATTATTTATACGCAAAAAATATTTTTAAAGTCAAAACATGTGATATTTGTATAATTATTATTGAATTTAATAACTGGATATTATACAGACGAGGTAACATGTTGTTTCTTTTATACAGAAATGTACTTAATTCAAATAAATTTCTTTACTAAACAAGAATAATACATATAAAACACGCAATTTATCATATAGAAATAAATAAAATTACTACTATATGCAATGAAAGAAAAAAATAATTTTTTTGATTAAAAACTGGTAATGTGTCTAGCCATGAATTGTATTTGTCTACCGTATGCTAGATATAGTCGATTTACACACATATATGTATACAGACGTGTTATGTGTCTTTAAATGAAATAAAAATGTTACCAAACATTGTATAAAACGCTTATAATACTCGTTTTTTGTGTTTATTTAAGTCATCAACACACAGCTACCTGTTTACTTAGTTCAATGTAATTTATGACGAATTTGTTAATGATTTAATAAAAATTTAAATATTTACATGATAAATCATTATGAAGAATAGTTTTTATTTTTTCTTAGAAATTTATTAAGTAAATTAAATACAAATTCAATGTGGTCAAAAATTTATTTATTTCATAGTTTGCTCAAGTCAAGTGATAACTTTATAATTATTTGTGTAAAATTAAAGTAATAATGGATAAATTCGACTTAGATTATGATTTGGATGAAGTTTTAATAAAACAAAAAATGGATAAAAATGATTTAAAAATGCTAAGAAATCCTCAGATACCAGGTGTACCGGTAACAATAACAGATAAACAGGTAAAATTGAATTTAAATATTTTATATTTATTGATTTTATTGATTTACTTTGTATGAAATTTAGTTGGTTTTATTTTTAAATGCATGCGGTAATATTGATGAAGCAAGAAAAGTATTAAAAATTTATTACGATGCCAGACGTGATGCGCCCGAACATTTTTCTGATAGAGATCCAATGAACGAAAGTGTACAGAAATGTTTTCAAGCACAGTAAAGTCTTTAGTCTTTTTTTGTTCCATTTGGTTTATGATTATATTTAAAAGAATAATTTTTTCTTCGTTTCTTTTTAGATATTATATAAATTTACCATCAACACCAGATGGAATTGAAGTAATATTTCATTGTTTATCCGATATAAATCCATCTAGTTATAATTATGATAATGCATTAAAAACATTTTTTATGACAATTGGTAAATATATATATTTTGTATTAAATAGCCAGACGGAACTAATATGTTTCTTTATTTCTAGATTATTGTTTAAATAAAAAAGGACCACGAGACGGTATTATATTTTTGTATGATATGAAAGGTGTTTCCTTGAGTCATTTAACAAAATGTAGTATTACATCGTTAAGGAAATTTGTACATTATTTACAAAATGGTTTACCGGCAAAATTACATTCGGTTCATATATTAAATGTAACAACATTATTTGATAAAGTCTTGTATTTTCTTAAACCATTAATGAGTGCTGAAGTAGCGAAACTTGTTTGTTTTTATTTATTTATTTATTTATATATGATTTCTAATTTAATTTACAATATTAATGTATTTTCTTTTATTTTTTTTTTGATTAATAGATTAATACACACAAATCAGATATGGATTATGATGAATTTTATAAAACATGTGTACCAAAATCTTGTCTACCATCAGATTATGGTGGTGATTTATTAACTGTTAATGAATTACATCAAATACAAGTTGATAAAATGATTAAATTACGTGATTATTATATATTAGAGGAGAAACAACGTATTATATAACTAAACTATTAATTATCAATTAGCAATTATTATTATTAAATAAATTATAAAATTTTATCAAAGTAAAATCAATGAATAAATAAATACTTATCAATAATTTTAATTATATTAATAATAATAATAATGATTAGAATGTTCATTAATAATTATTTCACTCAATTAAATTAATAAATTTATATTTAAATAAATAATTTACTAATCTACATATATTAAAAAATTTAATTAATTTTATTAAGCACAGTAGTTGTGTTTTTTGCTTATTTATTTGTTTGTTAAATTGTGAAAAACTTAAAGTAAAATAAGGGATAAAAATCGCGCATTGCTGTTATTTAAATGATTATTGTTATTATTATTATTATTATTGAAATAAGTAGAAAACTTATAACCCTTAAGCTATTCATATTATTCTTATTTTATCTTGTAAAATGGTAAATCTATTTTTTCGTACATAATAAAGTTTAGAAAACTGAAAATTTAAATAAACAGAAAACTTCAGCAATAAAATTCTGAACATTTTTACACCGCGTTAAAAACAACGTGAAAACTTTATTTAATTTTACTTGTGAATGGTGGTGTTTAAAGAAGTTTATGCTTGTTAAGGCGATTTTTCACAAAAAATAAAATACAATTGACAAAATGAACTGTGAGTAATTGTGATTTTTATGTGCAAATTTAATACTATTAACACTTAATAGACTTATAAATGTTAAAAATAACTACGTTGATTATTAACAGTGATAATTTTCGTTACTTAATTGCATAATAATCGACTTTTAGAACCTTAAAACTATTTTTAATGGACAACACAAGCTAAAAATATTGATTTATGAATTTATACAAAAAATTAACTACTAAAAATATGCTATTAAGATTTATTTATTAAATAGAAAAGAAAAATAAAGAAGAGAAATAAATCCATTTTTATTATTAACAATTAATAATCCACTAGATTTACGCAATTCATTCAACATATTCGCTTTTATATATTCGTTCTTAATCAGCGAATAAATAATAGAAAATAAAACTATTTATATGTATATATAAATATCAGCGAAAGATAGAAAGGATATTATTTGTTATTATTTTATTAAAATCACAACATACAATTACAAAACATTCTCAAAAATAATAATAAAAATGAATGGAATAAAAGCACAGCAAGAAAAGAAAATTAATAGGAAACTTTTTCGCTTATCTTGCTTAACATTATGCTTATTTTAGTTTCTGTTTTTCATTTCTTTTCACCACCACCACCACCACCACGAAGCACGAAAAAAAAACCCGATAAAATTTTATCGTTTTGCTATTTTGCCTTTTCATCCTAACATCTAGATAAATGAAAACATTAAAGAAGAAAATCCAAAAAATCCTTTAAAAGCAAGCAAAAAAAAAAAATGATTTCTTTATTTCATTCATTTATTCTGTGCGGTGGTTTATTATATACGCTTGTTGTGATAATAATAATATGTTTTTACTTTAGTTTATTGATTTCCAATTTGTTAATAATATTTTTGCTGGTTGATCTTTTAGAGAATTTCTGTATAAATAAAAATATATACATATTTGCTGAAAGATGACCGATTTTTTCTCTTTTTAAATATTACATTTTTTTTTTTTTTTTAAAACACCTTTATTGGTATGGTTACTACAATCTTAATTACAATAATTAATTTATTAGTATTGTTGCCAAAGTACTTATGTATGTATATAAGCATAAACTTGTGTGGGTTTGCTGCACCAATATCCAGCTCCCTAAATGTAGATGTACTTTTCATCAACTTGTTGTTACATGGTTAGATCATGCGGCATTAAGCGTTTAAGTCGTCTTATTTCGTTGGTAGTATCCAACAATTGTGTGGCTTCGACGTTGGGATGGGCAACGAGTCTCATTTCGTGTTTTATAGCAAATTCACGTATGATCTCCTCTACCTTTTTTATTTTTAAGTCTTTGTGTATCTCTTCGTTAGTCACAAACCGGTAAGCGTTAGTGATCATGCGAAGAACTTTATTTTGGGTACGTTGGATTATGTCTCTGTTGGATCTATGAGTACAACCCCATAGTTGCACACCGTACATCCAGATCGGCATAAGAATAGACTGATAGACTAGTCTTTTGCAATATAGGTTCATTTTGGAATGATGTCCTATAAGCCAGTACAATTGACGTTGTTTTATCCGGATCTGTTCGGCTTTTTGTCTAACGTGGTGTTTCCAGTTTAGTCTTGAGTCTAGGTGAAGGCCTAGGTATTTTGTTGATTCAGCCTGTGGTACTTGCCTTCCATTAAGGTATGTGTGAATATTGTTATTTTTACGACGCAGCGTAAAAGTCACTTGGACTGATTTTAATTCGTTCAGTTTGATTTTCCAATCTGCTGTCCACTTGCTAACATCGTTCAAGGCTCGTTGCAGTTTTTCAACTGCTTTGGGTTGAGCTTCGTCTGTTGCCATAATTACAGTGTCATCAGCGAATGTGCCAATGAATGTGTCTTCTGTTGTTGGTATATCTGCAGTGAATAGCAAATAAAGGAAAGGTCCCAGCACACTTCCCTGTGGGACTCCTGCTAGGGTCGGATAAACTTCAGAACATGCTTCCCCATGTATAACTCTGAACTTGCGATCAGAGAGGTAAGACTCCATGAGTTTGCAATAATTTCTCGGTAATATTTTGCTCATCTTATGAATTAACCCTTCGTGCCACACCCTGTCAAAGGCCTGTGATACATCAAGGAACACAGCTGGGCAATATTTCTTTTGTTCCAGTGCTTGCTCTATGACATTTGTTATTCTATGGATTTGGTCTATAGTAGAATGATTATTCCTGAATCCAAATTGGAAATCTGGTATGTTTAGTAACGGTTTGAGTCGTTTAAGTATCACTTTTTCGAATAGCTTTGCTATGGTAGGAAGCAGTGAAATTGGTCTATATGATGATACATCTTCATCAGGTTTGTTGGGTTTTAACAGCATAATTATTTGGGCCGTTTTAAAGCTGCTTGGTACGTGTTTTAAGCGTATGCAGGCATTAAATAAGTATACTATCATGATGATTGCTTTGCGTGGCAGTTCCTTGAATAATCTTGGTGATATACCATCTATTCCCGGTGCTTTTTTTGGATTAATATTACATAACGTTATTATTTTGTGTGTATTTTTTTTAATAAAAAGAAAAAACATTCTTTAAAGGATTGTTTCATATAAATATTACAAAAATATTTCCGGTACAGTTGGTTTAATATTTGAAATGTTACGCTTTTAACTAACAGTAGATAATAATGAAAATAAGCACAACAGGAGTTAGTAATACAAATATGAAAAAAAAACGAAATGAAAGAAAAGAAATGTGTTGAAATTAAAAGCGGAAGAGAATACACAGTGGATTTAAATATAAATCCAACCTCAGTGTATTTTATTTGATATAAATAGAAATGAAAAACTAAAATGAACAAACATACAGTAAATGCGACATGATATATTTACTTTTTTGTATTTCATTCACTTCTGAGACGGATGGAGATTTTTTTTTTGTGTTTTAAGCAAGTAAAACATCATCAAATACTTTGGCAATGATCCCTTTACATACATTTGTACAATTGTTTTGTTTTTATTATTATAACATAGTCCCATATGAGTGGGATTGTTCACTTGCCAGTGATATTTCCTGTGTACGAAAAAAAAAGCAATACAAAGAAAATTTTAAAAATAATTAAACATATTGATATTGGATGGATAATCATAATATAAAAGTTAAATGAATCTTCTTGACATACACTTTCAGTTTTTTTTTGAACAGTAATCTTGCTTAGTTAGTGATTTAATTAAATAAAAACAGAGGTAATCTCTATTTAAAATAATAAAAATAATGAAATAGAGACTTTAGTTTATTTAAGATTTAATAAGAAAGAAAGACATCGTTTTTTAACACTTCTTAAGAGTGATTACTATAGGTATGAGTTGATAATTTTTCTGCCTTTTTTAATAAATGTTAATATTAGGTAAACAGTAGTCCTCTATTATTTCTCCATCTAATTTATATCAAAAGGGATTTAAAATACAAAAATTCATTTTCTCCATAATCCAGCTTAGTGCTGATAAAATTATATTTGTAATTTTGTTTTGTTTTTATTATTTTGATTAAAAGCGAAATGTAATTTTTATTGAAGTTTTTAATAAATTAAAATAGAAAGCTTTTATGTAAAAGGTTTTTTCGTTTTTCATTTTTCTGAAAAGTAAAAACCATTAAATGTACTTAACGACGCGTTAAATACCACACAAATAATCATTTCATCACTTTTAAACAAAAGTAATCGAATTTTTAATTAATATTTTTTTTTCTTTTTATTTCTATGTATTTTGACAGTATATTTTTGATTATTTTAATGAATTAGAAAAGAAAGAAGAGATTACACTAAAAAAACGGTGTAAAATGTTTATTAAGTGTAATTGAACAGGTGTTTTGTACAGGTTTTGTACTTAATGTGGTTTTATTTAATTGTTTTTTATTTATTTTTATAAATAATTGATCTTATTTAATGAATTTTTATTTCATTTAATTATTGTAAGATAAGTCTTTCACTTAAATTAACAAGAATAACTGCTACTACAGTGGCTAATGCGGTTGCTACTGGCTGCTTTTGAAGCGTTTACTGATTTAAGATTAAATCTATTTTCTTTGTTATTATTATTATTATTATTAGTATTTTATTTTATATATTTATTAAATCAAATTCCGAATAAGGAAATTGTTTATCAACAAATCTTTTGTAAATAATAAAGCTAAAACCAAAAAAAAAAAGAAGAAAATAACAAATAATAATAATAAAAACGAAATAAATAGAGAGATTCGACAGACATTTTTATTGTATCGGAGAACATCATCTAATATTAACATATATATTCTAGATTCTAGAAGAATCTATAAAACACGAACTTTTTGTAATAAAATAAATATAAATATATATATAAAAACTAAGAATCAGGACAATAATAAAAATAGAAATAAAAAACAATTGAAATCACAGCCAATGAATAAATAAATAAATAAATTCTTAAGCAAAAAATACATGGATGGAAGATCTTATGGAAGAGTTTCTTGGAATAGTTTTATTATTTATTTATTTCGATTCAAGGTTTGGGATTTTTCTTCCTTTTTTGGGTTAAAATTTTAATTTTTCTTCTTTTCTTTTTGTCGGAAAAGTGATTGAAAATTGCTTAAGTGATGCTTTACGGTAGTGTAAAGCTTTGAAGCATTCAATAAGGTGTACATGTCGACAGTTATTTTAATGAGATCAATACTACTGGCCAAAGTAAAGTATTTTTTTTGCTCCATCGTATTAACGATGGCTTTTCACAGAATTTGACCTAAAAGTGGTATTTATAACAATTTTTGTATTGTTTTTATTTATTTATTTAATAAGAAGCGGAATTATTGTCGAAATGTTGATAATAATCAGTTCAATCTACTGCTTGATTTTTGTCTCGTTAGAGTAGGAATTTCTACTCTGGTAATTTGTAAAATTGCTTGTAAAAAAATATCTATTTAAGCTGGAAAAACACAGATTAATTAATTAATTAATAAAAAAACAAGCGAATTATACAATATACGCGAATTAGCAGTAGTAAATGCAACCAAAATAATGCATTTAATGCAATTTTTTTTTCAACAGAATAAATTTATTACATTGAATTTACATAAAATATTTTTAATTAATTTTATTACCGGATTGTATTGCCATTTTTTTTTTTGTATAAAATTAACATTAAAATGTTGTTTGTTCATTTTAATCCGTTTTTATAATAAAATAAAAATATGAAAAATTTATTCATTTTTGGATATTTATTGTAATTTTATTGATTTGTTTTATGGTTTTTCAGTTTTATGTAGGTTAAGATTGATTTATTTTATCTATGACTTATTTAGATAAATAGATAAAATTGTTTATTATGTATTAATTTATTAAAAATCGTTTTAATAATAGTTTTGTTAATAATTTTAATTGTGTCAAGCTTTTTTATAATCATATAAATACTTTTTTAATAATAAAAATTTATTAAAATAATAATAAAAGTATTAATAAATTGTTTTTTGGATAAAATGTTTAAACAATGTTTAGCCTTTCTCTATGAATTTTCTTTCCGATTACTTTGGATAGGAAATAAATTAATTGTCGAATTTATAAAATTTTTAAACAATAGGCAAACTGTTATTACTCAACGTAGAAAAAAATAAACAATTCGATGTCCGGAGAATTAAGATCAATAAAAAAAAAAATACTTTATAATTGAAAACGTGACAAAATTATTAAATTTATTTTCTTAAGAAAAAGTACAAGAAGAAAATAATAAGACGAAGAAGTTGATACAATTTAAAAAGTTTATTTTTTCATTATTTTTACTTCTTAGTAATGAGAAAGCATCTAATTAGGTTCCAGAGAGTATCCATATATATATAATGAATATTATTTTTAATTTTATTTTATTTTTAAATTATTTTTTGTGCTAAGAAAAAAACACAAAAAAAAGAAGAAGAAAAAAAACTGATTATGGAAGTAAGCAGCTTGCATATAAATGACCAAATTAAAAAATTCTTCTCATAATATTTACAATTCTCGTCTAACATAAACGAGTGTTTTGCTTATGCCTTTTTATGTGATATTTTTCATTGCTTTTTACAATGTTTGTTTCGTATTTTTACTCTATTTTTTTGACAAACATTTATAAATTATTTAATGAGGTTACAGATTAACAAAGAAGGAAACTCCCTCAGTTAAATGTTACGATTTTTTTTCTGGTTTGTTACTAGCAAGAAAGATAAATATACATATTTACTATGGAATCGTGTGACCACAGATAACCGCATGAATAATATTTTTATTTTTTATTATGAATTTAAGGGATGAAAAATTTTTAAAACAACAAAAATAAATACCTTATAAGTAAGGCTGTACATAAAGGATTAAAGCAAGTAATAAATCAGGAAAAAGAGACATAATAAAAAACAGTGAAATGTAGCAAGAAATAGAGTTAAAAATCGTGTAATATACAGTGAATAACCAGGAAATTTAGAAGCGAAATTCAGCGATACGATAAACACAACAAATTGCAGTAAAAAACATTGAAAACTATTGGGAAAAAGCGAAAAATCAATTAAAAATTCGAAAAACTATGAAATAAAACAATAAAACTTACGAAAATCTCGTGGAAATAGACGAAAAAAATTTTCTAAACTTACGAAAACCGTCAATAAACTATCATAGATTAATTATTAATAAATGTATTTAAAGTTTTCATAATCATTTCAAGATATAATCGACGTATAATTACCCAATTTATTCATTAATTTCCACCAAAATTTAAATTATTCTCATTTAGGCAGTTTTAATACCAAAAAAAAAAAAAAAAATGAAAGCATTGTTAATTATATAAACAAGTTAATATTGTAGAAGCTTTTCTCAACGCAAAAAAAAGCTTTTATTTAAATTGACAGACTTAAAATACTTTTGCCATTATTTCTTATGCTAATTTATGACATTTAAACATTGTTAATGTGAACAGAATCATATAGAAAGAAGAGAATAGATAAATTATTATTAAATATAATTTATCATTAAATTTTCTTTAAAGAAAAATAACGCACAAGAACTCAATTAAAACATTTATTTTATTATAAAAAGAAAACAACAAGGACTGTAAAAATTTATAATAAATGTATTTAAATTAACAAAAATGACAATTCACTAAGATTTTATGATGTTTTTGTCACTTTAAGAATGTTTCTTTTTATTTATTGTATTTATTCTTATATAGTTATTAGCGTCCTTATTATTATTGTTAAAGAGAATCCTTTTCTGGTTTTAATGTTATTATTTAATTAAAAAAAAGGGCAACAATAACTGTCTTAAATCGATTAAATTTTTGAACATATATATACAATGTAATTGTAGCTTTTAGTAAAAGAAAAAAAAAAAACGAAACATTAATCATGAACATGAATTTGACTTATATAAATGGACAGAAAATATACTATAAACAAAGATAGGACATTATTTAATCTAACAGAGAATAGATAAATATATAAATAAAAAATATTAACCACAAGATTGTAGCAACAGCAGTTACCACAAAAAAAAGAGGAGTTTTTAATCCTGATTTGTAGTAAATAGAAGCTTTTTCTTCCTTTTCACATTACCACCAATCATGTACAAAATTTCTGTCTGAGTTAAACATTTTATTTTTATCAAAGATTATTTCAACTAGTCAATTTAACATTTTCTTGATTATAATTGTCATTTCTTATTTAATTTAACATGTTTGGAAAATGTTATTTATAGTTTAGATTTAAGATAAGATTAGATTTGTAGTTAAAATGGGATAGAAAAATAATAAATAAATAAATAAATAAGAAAAGGGTTCACACAACATGATAAATGCATTTTGATAAATGATTATTATTATTATTATTTATCTTTGATTAGTTTAACGTGCTTGTAGCTACTTAACCATTGGGTTCTTTTGGGGTACAGACATCCTGATGTAGAGTTTGTGTTCTAGACAGCCTTTTTCAGGGTGTATTTAGGGCAAAAATTAGTGTAAGAAGAAAGTAGGTTAGTTTACTCGTGTTTTAAGAATTTCTATAACTTTATATTTTTCGCTATATTATCAGAATAAAGCTCTGTGCTTTAGCTAGTAAAGCTACAGTGTATTATATGAAAAATAATGCTCAAGTGGGACAAGTAATGCCTAAAAAATTAATAGACGCATAGTGGATTCAGTACTAAAGATCTGTTGTTCAAATTTCTTTCTGAAAAATATTTAGAAGCATAGTGGGTATTTATACACAGGACCACCTTAAAAATGGAGAAAATAAAAGAAAATTAATGAGAAAAGACAATAAACCTTTGAATTTGATACAGACAAACAAAAAATCGATTTATTTTCCCGTTACAAGAAAGAGATTCATTTACAACTTTAATACCTGATCATTGAATGTATAAACAAAGCAGCAAAGAAAATTTTTCTTCAATATTATTGTTATTAAAATATACAAAAAGTAAATAAAGAAAGGAAAAGCCTTTGCATAACATAATGGATTACATTAGCAGACATAAAAGGTGGATGAATTTTTTTTTGTATTTTTTTCTTATGTGAAACTGATACTAAAGAATATTGAATAAAAAAATGAAGAAAAAGAAGAGATTCCGGATAAAAGTCATTGTATTTTTGATCGTTACATGTCAGAAATTCAATATTAAAGTAATTTTTTTTGCGCGTTATTTTCTTGTTTTATTCACGTTTATTTTTCTTTTTATCGAAAAAGATAAGGAAAATTGATTTTTTTTTAATATATATATGTATATACTTTAGTAAAGAATATGTAATAGGAATACCCTTGGGGCATTTATCGTTACCGAAAATACTAAATCGATGTATGTTTTTTAAGGTTTTTTAATAGAGAAATTGTTATTTATTTTTTTCTTTTTTGCTTTAAATATTGTATTACGTTACGTTATGTTACTTAGCGAAGAAATTATTTTTTACCATTTCTATTACTTTATAGAAAATAAGGATAAAATGTATAAAATATGATCAAACACTTGTTAGACAAGTGAAATGTTAAGAGAAGTAGTTGTTAAGATAAAATATTCGATTGATGATTTTTTGTTTAAAATATCCTTGTTGCAAAAACTCTTCTCAATTAATTGTGAAAATAATATCGTTTTTCAATTACTTTCATTCTTGGATACGTGGATATGTTTAATCTGTTTAATGTGAGGGATTTTCTATGTGATTTTTAGTTAATTTTTTAGAAGAACTTTTTAAATAGAAAAATTTATTATTATTTATGTTAATGATTTCAATGAAAATTCGAGAAGAAAATTATCGTTTTTTTTGGCACAGGACAAACAGTTAACAAATCAATGATTGTAACAGCAGTTGGTGTAAAAAGGATTGCAAAAGACGTTAGTAAGAACATTGAGAAAGGAGAAATCATTTATGACATTTTGCTTGTTATTAATAAATGATAATGGGGTGATATTTATGTCCATTGAGATATTTTCTGATTTTATGATTATTTGAGATTTTTAAATTTATTTAATATTATTTGATACGTTTTGTTTAGATAAAAAATATTATTTGATACGTAATGATAGTGCTAACTGGTAAGAAAGGATTTTTAAGACGTGCGTTATATACAAACAACTGTGCAGAGATTTGATTAAATAATTATAAAACCATAGTATATAGTTTTATCTATGTTCTCGTATATTGTGTGTTCAAGAGAGTAGAAATATATAATTTATGACTAGATTGTTAAACATCGGTTGTTATAATTCACAGCATGATGACAAATATATCTAGAGGTTGAGAATTTTTGAAATTTTGAGACATTCAAGTGATTAATCACACAATGTACAGTGTTTGTTTTTTTTTTATTAATTTCTTGTCATTTTCCTTTTATATTTTTGTTAATGAAAATTTGTACTGTGATTTATATTATTATTATGCTTTTATTTAAGGATTCTTAGTATTTTATTAAAATATTATTTTAGTATCTATTGTTTTTTATTTTTATTATTTAAATTTTGTTAAACATGATGTGCTGTGATTTTACACAATATATGATGTTGATGTCCGGTTTATTATTTATTCATTGCATGGTTCATTTATTATCATAAATTATGATGTTATTGTATTAATATTTAGAAGAGAATCCTGAGAAATCAGGTTATTCATATGAATATTAAAAGCTTTTTTGTGTTTCTGAAGGTCTTTTTAAAAATTACTGAGTTAGACTTTTTTCGCTATTCTTTAGACAATTTTGTTCGTAGTCCTCAAAACTTACAAAGTAGACAAGCTTAGATTTGCTTTGTATAATCTTCTAAGGAAAAACCCTTCAAGTACAAAAGTTGATTTCTTTTTGCTGAATATTTAAATTTCGTTTTGAATTGAAAATGTATTTTTCTCTGTATATTTGAGAATTTTTAATAAAATGTTTAGAACACTTGACAGTGATTACTGAGTGCTTAGTACCATGAAGCTTTTTTGAATTTGATAAAATTAATTCTGTTTGAATTGTTTTGATTAATAAAAATTATCTTTACATTGCTTAAAATAGAAAGCTCATGATAAGTGCATAAAAAGTCACTGAATAATTCAATTAATTTGTTTAATAATAGCATACCTGACATATGGTAGATAAGTAATTAAGATTTTAATTTTTTATTAATTATTATTATTATTAATATTATTAAAAAGTTGATAAACTAATAATTAATAAAACAATGTATTCAACAATGTAGTTTATTTAATTATTTATAATTATTAATATTAATTTCCATAATTTTTCATTATTATTTAGAATTTTATTTATTACTGTGTTAATTATTTATTAATTATAAAATTTTTATTACATATTATAGTTATTATAATAAATAAAATTTATTTATAGTAATTTTATTATTTTTATTAATTATTATCCATCGATAAATGCTGTATAAACAATAAAAATGCAAAAAAAATAAAATAAAAAAAGAAGATTTATTTTATTGTTTAGCAGCGTTCACGTGGAATTATTATTATTATTTTTATTTATAATTGAATTATTTTTTAATTAATTGTTCATTGTTATTAATTGAACTGTAATTAAAATATTGTTTTTATTTTTTTTTTAAATGGAATTTATTAAAATAATTTATTATTGTCAGGGCTGTAGGTAGGATAGGTGAGAATATTCGTTAATAGGTGTTTTAAGTCTTTAAAAATGAATTTTTATTATTAATTTGGAGCTTGGAGGTTGTGTTCTGCTGTACAGGTGTACTGTGCAGGTATACTGAGCAGGTTATATGCATTGATGTACGAAAAATGTTTTTAAATACCTACAAGGACACTAAGTAGTAACATTATTAAGTAATTAATTATATTAATAGAAATTATCAAAGAAATAATGCTTTTTACTATTTCTTTAACGATAAAGTTTGCGATGTTTCTTTATCTAAATCTTTAAATTCGCGATGTTTTCTCATTAATTTTGTAAATTTAAATTTTTTCTGATGCCTAGTATGTTACTGTGACAGTCTTATAGCCTCACATTACAATATCTGTACTGTCCCTGTATAAATATAATCAAAATCAGCATTTATAGGTATTTTAAATAAACTGTAATAAGGGTGATATCACGTACAATAAAACAAATTTTTATTTATAGAATATTTTTCATCAATGTTTTGCTATTTTGCCAATAAAAATTCAAGAAATAACAAAAAGAAAAATGCAGACAAAAATTATAAATAAATAATTTTTTACTCTATTATTGTAACATTGTTTACCATTTTTTATATATAAATAATTTAATTAAAATAATCAGAAAAAACTATGCTATATACAATATATACGAAAATAAATAAATAAATAAATAATTTATTTATAAATATTATTTGCTAACACGCAATGCAGATGCTTGTTATAGTTTAATTTTTCCCTTATTTATTATTATTATTATGAAAATTTTTGATTGAATTTTCTGTGTTGCTTTTTTGCTTTTTATTAACGATTTTATAAATAAATAATGAGTTTATTTATTATAAAATCAAATCTAATTTATAAAATAATAATTAATAAATGGGTGAATAATAACACAAATTGTAGGTGTTGTTGGTAGATTATTGTGATTATGAAATGTCATGATTATGAACATATAGTTTCTAGTAATATTATTACAAAGTGAAAATCACTTAAATAACATAGAAAGAAGGAAAATACATTAAATTAATCGTAATTACTAAAGTTTGAAGAAATTTTGTTATATTATTATCTCATTAAGGGTGACTAATTTTTCCTTTTATTTTTCTTAAAATAGAAATTATTTGATATTAATTCCTTATCGACAATGTGTTTATGTGAATTCAATTAAATTTAATGGATTAGAGGAGATAATTCAAATAATTTACAGATGTTGTGTCGCCTGGTTAAGGCGTTCGGTCTATTCTTTGGATGGAATAAATAATCATCTATCACGTTATCCACAGTGTGTGGTCAGGAAAATCGACATGCTTATAAGCAATAACCTCAACCAACCCATCTCAATAAACCATAAATTGGCTGACTATTTTCTTGGTTTATATACGTCTTGACACCTTGCTATCAACCCCAAAGTGCACCCAATTTTATAATTTTGTATAGAGAAAAGGACAATCTACAGCACGTCAGACCGTACAGCTGATGAGGGTCGAGCACAATGTATGCGTGTCCTCAAGTCTAAGAATAATAACAACGATTTGAAACTTTTCTAATTATAATCCCTTATTCAACTGTAATCCCTCGGCCACAGTGCCAATGTCAGTCTCGGCTAGTTAAAACAACATTTATTTAATAATTAAATAATTAATTTAGAGACAATTCCTCGACACCATCGAGAGTCTACTTCTTAATCGTTTTCGCATTTTCTGTTCCACCAAAGACTTTATCCGGTTTTAAGCACACGAGGATAAACAAAGGAGCAATGATTCATCTCAAAAATTAATTAATAAACTTGCTTGCAGCAAAATAAAAATTTTCTGCATAAATAAATTTTTATTTTGCTAAGAATGTGGCAAAGTGGATTGCATTCGCCTCACTTCTGCCTCCAAATACCGCATTGCTGGCTGAGAATAAAAATTATTCTCATTATTCCGTGGCACCATAGAGCATAATTAAAATTTTGTTATCTTTACTCTGTGTGGTAATAAATAGCACATGTTTCTGTTACTTCTGCCTCTGGATTTTATTATCGCTTCCACTATGATTTTTTTGGCCAAAGTCAAGTGCTTTTGGCTAAATTATTTAAACAGAAATTACTTTCAAGTCCACAAACGAGATAAAAACTTTGCCTCACCTGTTTAATCATGGATTTGGCTATTAATGAACGGCAATATGTTGAGGACACTTTGTCACATCCTTAGAATAATTTAAATTTCTCAAAGGGACTCTGCACTCGGTTCTGCCACTGATAAGAGATTTAATTGGGTCATTTAAATGCCAGGCGCTTAGTATACCTGCTGTTCCTCATCATCAGGTTTTGTTTTGTCTCCACTTTTATGGATTATGAGATTAGGAGTTTGTATGGTTGCACACCCTGCGTTGGTTAAGGTCTTCATTTATCCAATCCACTCAAGATGTTTAGAATTTCTTTTTCGTTTAGTCAAATTCAATGGCCATTGACACCGATTGTTAAATCGAGTACTCATGGTGATCTGCCAATCAATATTGGCCATCTCTTAACCTTGTAAAATGAACGAATAATCACAAGAACACATGTGCTGGTTGACCGTCAGCTTCAGCTCCATCCGCTGTCATAAAAACTTTTTGACTTTTCAAAATTTTAATTGCTTTTCACAAGATTTGTTTTGTTTTTAATGGGAATTCTTCAATTAATTGCCTCGTTTAAAGAGTTTCCTCTTATTTATTGTGAAAGTTTTAAATTCAATTTCGCATCAAATGGAGACCCTGGACAATTAAATATTTAATATTCTAATAACGGAATATGAAAACAGACAGACGAACGAAGACAGTGAAAAAATAAAAACACAAAAATTAATCATAAATCCTCGAGATAATTACACTTCATTGCTTCATTCACCCGACAATAACAACTTTTCTTGTTAACTTATTCCCTCCTTCTACTTCCACATCTTCGCTTAACATTTTTTTATTCTATAAGAAAGTAATTAAGATTTAAAAACAAATCATAGAATAAGGAAAAAATAAAGAGGCGAATGTATGGAACGGAAACGGCATAGCATAACTAACAACAGAACAAAAAGCTCAAAATAAAAATAAAAAAAAAACGGAATGAAATTACAAAAGAAATTAAAAGCATAAATTGTTTGGAAGTCGGAAAGTTTTTAAATCATTTACAAAAGGAAAACTCATTAATGATAGAAAAACAATGATTGCCCGAATGTGTTTTTCCTATTTTGTTAAGTTTAGGCAAAGTGGAAAGTTTTATTTTTTAATTCTTCTCTACTTCTGTTGATTCCTATACTGCTGTTGCTGCCGACAGTGTCTGTATTTTATCATCATTTTCAGTATTTTTGGTGCAGAAAATTCATTAATAGTCGATAATACGCAGAAAAATCATTTAAAGAACAGATTCTAGTGCCAAACTGGAGCATATAATTATAATTATTAAAATAATAATATTTAACCTTATTATTTTGACTTTTTAAATTATTACTGATAAAATATGATTAAAGTGGCAATAGTTGTACGCATCGTTTAGTTAAACAACATTTAAGCTGCAAGAAAAATATTTAATTTCACTTTTGTAGAGGGAAAACTCAATTGTTTCCGGTGAAATTAAATCTATTTCTCTTGAGCCAATACAATACATATTATTTATGTTTTAATGAATCCATTGTATAAATTGTAATCTCATCCACAATCGGATTGTATTGATTTATTCATAAATAAATAATCGATTTACTATCTAATTGGTATTTGTTTTGTCTGCTTATGCTGAGACATTCTTTTGTGATTCATTCATTTCTCGTGTATCGTAATGACTTTCGAAATTCTTGCATAAACATAGTAAATTCGTAATTATTGTTACTAGAATGAAGAATGCGAAACCGAATAATGATGATTACGATTCTAGTGATTGTTTTTCCTGCAATGATAATGAGTAGCTATTGAGACGAAACGATGCATTCTACAGGCAATTAGCTATTTAAATATTTCGTTAAATACTACAAGTTTGTTTGAGCGAGATAAGCTTTATTTAATTAATTAATTGGTTTAAATGCATTAAATAAATCATTGATTGGCACGTAAACATTCTTCGCGTATCGATGACATTCTAATCTATCTGTACACAATGTTGAAACGTCGCTATTTTATAAATTTACGCCTTTAAACAACGAACCATCATCACCAGCCCACAAATTATTAAAATTTATTATCATGCAGAACTTTGTCTACCATAGAATAAATAGATTCTTACTTAAATTTACTAGATGTTTGGGCAAATTTAATAAAAGCGAGGCGAAAGTTAACATAAATAAGCGCAACATCGCGGCCTAATATTTTCCTTCGCATCTTATTATTATGGAAATAAATTTTGATAATTTAAGCACACATGAGCCTTCGCATGTTGTTTGCTATTAATATTTTGACTCCTTTGACACCGCTGCACAGATTTCCACACGTGCAGACGACAATATGCGATCAGAAATTAATTAATTATTTATTTTTTTGAGATTGGTAAATAGTTAAGTAATTATAATTATGCTAATAGCTTCGGGTCAAATGATTTTCGATTCGATGTGTTCCAATAATAAACAAACTACAAATGCCTGAATAAATGATGACAACAAATGTAATTAAAATGTGGCCGCATTGTACCAAATGCTAATCAGATTAGTTGCCATTGTGGCAATTCATTGCTGTCACCTGAGCAATAATTAATGCTTTGACGATTCGTATTAAAGGAAGAAATTTACGAAAATCAGCTTCTAATTAAGGCACAATGGAGCGACGCGGCAATAAAATGATAATTCTCAATCATTTGCGGCAATAAAAATCTAATTTATAGAGGAAACGAGATGCTGGGCGAGAATTGAATTGGATTTTCTTATGTTTATAAGAATCCACCGATAAACTATGCAAATACCAATATATTTATGCTAATTTATGCGAACAAGTGTGCTGACTACATAGGTGTAATAAAGCTTCTGCTTGGCATGGTGGCGGCAGCGATGGATCATATTACAGTCGACGCACAGTTGTCACATTCCAATAAATATCCTTCGTCACGTGCCCGTGTAATTCTGAATATTTTTTAATAAAATCTTTCACTCCTTATGCAATAATTTATGAGAAATGGTTTTATTAGAAATTTTTTAGAATTATTCGTATGCAGACGGATCCCCTTTTCTTCTTCCACAATTTAAATCATTTATTGCGAATTTATTCCTCCAGTCGTTCATTTGAAACAAGAAAAGGGTTGTGGCGGATTGTGGTGCAAAAAAAATGAAATAAAGGAAAAAAATTAAAACAAACAAAAATGGTTAGCGGCCGTGGACAAGGGAGATTGACGAGCTCATCAAATCCGAAACTTTTTTAAGCTAATTATATTAAATCCAATTTATACGCTTTTTAAACTTAAACAAAGATTAAAGGATTTTCGCTTTTTCCCTTTTTTTCGTTTCGTTTCGTTTCGTTATTAATTCAAAAGGAAAATTAAGTTGGACCTTTCCTAAGTAGCAATTTATATTCTCTTTTGTTCTTTCTGCACTTCACAACTGGAGATGCCGACTGAAACAATTTTAATTAAAAGTTTTCGCGTTTCCTAGCAGCGCATTTCGCTATAATTTGGCTAAAAGAATAAAACGGCATTGAAAGGAAGTTAAGATCCTCGACAGAGGTATATCAAAAATCAATAAACGAAGCGGTTTACCTTTTGATCACACTTAACTCATGATTATGATATTTCAGAAAAACAACATCGTCGCAAATAGCAACCAACAAGATTATTTAGAGCAGCCACAAACTCATTATTTACACCACGACGCTGTGTTTCGGCGAAAGACCGATGAATCTACCCCACCAGCAAACTTTTTATTAATGTTGCCTTCCTTTTGGCAATTTTTTATGAAAACATAAAGGAGTCGAGGCAAAACAGCGAAAAGGAAAAGAAGTCGTGATGGCAGAAATAATGGAAATGATTGTGAAACATACAGTTGAACACGATTTACACCATGGAACGAGGGGAGAATCCTATCCGTCTCATTTTTGCTGCTTCTGCTTTGGTGAAAAACTTTGAAACATAAGCTTAACATATGACAAATGGACTTTTGAGGTTTCTGAAACGGTTTTTTTCACTTCTTTCTATTGATTTTCTTTTATTTGCTATGGAATTGTTTCAGCTGGCGTTGGATGCGCCGCCAGCACTCATTCTCCTCATACAAGTGGGTGACATACATAATGAAATGTACACAAATTTGATATTTTAGTGAGAAATCCTTTTAAAATGAGTTTTTACATTTGAACTGCCTGTCACCGTATAAGTAAATAGGCCCCACAGGAAGTGAGGGCAAAGTTTACCCCACAATAATCATAATAATGATGCCAACTACACATTTCTTCGCTTTTTACATTTTTTTGTTGTTTCATTACCATTTTCAACTGATCCTCGTTGTCAAAACGTATTCTTCCTTTCTGAATTTAATGAATTCAGCATTATGGGGATTTATTGGATTTAACTTTTGGACAAAACAAGCAAGACATGCGTGAGACACAACACCAACTAGGAAACTCATACTTCAACGTGTATCTCAGCAGATAGAGAACCAAATTAAATAGACTTTTTCAAAATTTTAATAGATTTCGTTGTTATTTTCAACGATTGATATGGAAAGATCATATTGCTGTTGCAAAAAGATGTCGATAAAGGTAAACGAGCTGTTCCCTATAGCTATTAAGGGTCCTATTTCAATTTTGCCCTAATAAAACTAATTTGCAGCAGAGATTGAACCATCCAGCAACGACAAATGCAAATTGAACCAATTTCGCATCACCTTTCATTCGAATCAGTAAAATTGTTGGCAAAAAGGAAAAAAAAAGAAAAGACAAACGCAGCCATGGAAAAGGGAAATGGGAAATTGTTTTGAAATTGTTGACAAAACAGACCAAGGCATGAGGCAATAAATCCTCCGTTAAATATTCTCCTTATTTATTATCTTTTCCTTGTTTTCCAACATTTTTCGTTATTTATGCAAACAAAATACAATTTATATTCACTTCATTACATGGTTTTGTGTTTTTCTTATATTCGCTGTGTGATGTCGAGGGCGAAACATGGAAAACAGCAATAAACATAGGAACAGTCAAAGGAGACGAGCGAATACACGGAAAATGTTAGATTTAAACGCGAAAATACATTATCCATGAAGCGACATTCATTTATTCAAAAATTAAATACTTTCTGTGCCGTCGCCACCGTTGTTTTTGTTCCGCCAGTTTTTGACACTTTCGCCGAATTTCTTATTTAATTATTTTCAATTTTATAATAACATCAGCCACACAGCATCCAGCATGCAAACAATGATAATAGATCACAGAATTTTTGTATTTATTCCCAATAAGCAGCCGCCACCACCTCATTCATGAATTTTAATTATTCAAAGTATCGATTCGGATTTTCGAAGCTGAAAAGTAAACACAGGACATGAGATCAAAGGAAATTGAGCTTTTGTTAAGAAAGTGACAAACAATTAAAACCCACTCTCGTACTCGCTAGTATCGTCGTCGATACGAAAATAATAATTTTATGACTGGCGAAGAAAACGCATCAACACTGAATCAATTTGTGAATTAATCAGAGTTTTCTTCTCTAATTTATTCTGACACACTCCTGAACAATGAACGCGTTAACAAATTGGACTCTGCATTCATTGTGACACTTTATTTTTTTCATCATTTGATACAACAATAGTTGTTGTCTTCATTTTCAGCAGCAGGGAGAAAGTGTCGCCGAATTAAAGAGAGTAGAGACAGTAATGGTGTGAATGGATGAAAACGGACAATAGCTGGCACCCAAGGGCGATCGCATTTAGGCCAGAGTAATGAAAATGTGATTTTTCTTTTATTCTTTTCGACTTACATATTCGAATAAATCACATTTCGGGAACAAAGACGACGCAGCAACACAATGCCTGTTCACCATACTATTGTTTAATCCTCCGCTGCTTTATTCACGTTTCACACAATTTAGATAATACCAAAATAAATATAATTTTAATTAATTTAATGAACATTTCTCGCCATAATCATTGTTTATGCAAATGATAACAGCGATTCAACAGTTTTGGTTTTGCTTGTTTGTTTGCATTGCCCATTCACCGCGATTCAATAGAAATTTTCGATTAATTTTAATAATAATTAGCCGTGATTAAAGCTCATATAGTTGACTACTGTACGTGACTTTTGGCATCTAATTAATGTGCAAATGCCGTGCTCAATCACTTCGTACAAGTTCTGATCGCAGCAATAATATTTTATTAATTTCATTCGATATTAGTCAGCACTGTGCCGCGAGTCATCAATTAATCTGGAAGAAATGAATAAAATCAATACGGAAATGCCGTCATGTTTGATTGATGATCCGAAATCTATCTCGTTGCAAATTAGAGACAGATTTTCTAATATCGTAGCAACATTAATAAATCCTTCGCATTTAATTATTATTATTATTATTATCGCTATGGGACTTGAGACTCTTGCCAGCTGATAGATGAGCTTTTGTTGTTCATGCTGCTGCTGCTGCTGCCGTTGTTTTTGGTGGTAGAATGAAATCGTTTTGATGAATTACATAGATCACGTTATACAAATGACGGAACTTAGACGCAATAAAAGTTGAGCCGAGAAGCAATAAAAAGAAAAAGCGAGTGTGTGCGTGGTGGAGAGAATATTAATGTCGCGACGCATAGCCTTGAATCGCATTTGTAATCGGCATGTGGATCATATGAGCGAATGAAAATGTAATTAGTCACATCGAAATGTACAAAAGTTCTCGAGTTTCAACTCAAAATTGTTAAGTAAATTGTTTTGTTGGGAATGAACAGCGGTGGTCGCAGCTAAACAATAAAATTCCCATGCCATCGGCTGTATTTGTGCCCTTCCTGCTTGTTTATTTGAACATTCAAACTTTTCTTCAAATAATCGGATAGCATTGACCAAACCATGGAGAAACATTTACAGCAGCCGCAATGGCACTCGTAAGTTGTGAATAGTTAGTTGTGACCCTTTACAAGACCAACTTTTCATAAGCATTTACCACATATGTCCGTGTATGTACATTGCTACGGCTATTGTTACGGTTTCGAGCTTTCAACAGAATTATTAATGTGACCGCAGCTACAATACAGATGTTAAATTAAAAAAGTTTTCTACTTGAATATTTCATCACTCGATAGTCGGAGTAATGCCATTTGTTTGTTCCTCATGTAACGAGCGAAGGATAATGACCGAGACACTAACTTTGCTGTTGGAGCAGCAGATAAGCCACACTTAATCGCGTATTACGTTAGACATAAAATAGACCAAGGTTATCTGACGAAATTCATTAACTCTGTACTAATGTCGATTAGCCAGCATAAGTAATACCTTTGCTATGCATAATTCAGTCAATATTCCGACAATTTTATTTATTTACTTTTCAAAAAGACTTCTAAATTTATTTTAATTTTACTTCGCATATAAATTTGAATAGAAATTCGATTTCACTTTAGGTTTTGACAAGACGAAAGCAGCTGCTTGTCTGACGAATAGGTGTGTGTTTTCGTTCACCCTTTGTGGGTAAAATCAACTTTTCTAAGAAAGCTTTTTCTTTTTTTAACGGAATTACAGTGGTTTTTTATTAAACCTCAATTACGTAATGAAATCGCTGAGTTGCAGTAATAAGAGGCCAATTTAGTGTGACTGTGATTGCCTCACGATTCGCCTTAGCAATTACTCATCTGTATCGTCAGCCTGATGATAAATTGAAATTCTCTTCCATCAGTGACATAGTCTCAGTCCTTTCGTGTAATAAAATTATGCAATAAAATCACAAATTTGTGACAATTCTTATAGTCTTTCGCCTTTTGCATTGTGATTTCAGCATTTTTTATTTATTATTCCAATCGCATCGTTGCTGGGGGACCGGCTGACTGGTTAGTCCATTTCATTGCTTTATGGCGAGAGCATAGTTGTTTATTCGTTTAAAAATTTAAACCTGCAAATGATTCTGGCAAATAAAACTCTTAGCTAAATGGTTTTGCCATCTGGTCACGAAGTATTCAATTTGCAGGCGACCATCATCGTCAGTCCATTGAATATTATTTATTTTCTGTTTTATTGAGAAAATTGCAGTCTTAATGCGTCTGTTGGGAGGTAATCCAGGGGATACAACTCAGTATTTCTTAGATGATTACTATTATGGTTCTGTTTGATCATACGACACATGTGTACCTTCACCAAACAAGTAACAAACACTTTAATATGAGTCAACCCTTTCGGTATCTCGTATTCTATTCAAATGAAATTTTTATTATTCATGCAAATGTTGGGGTGACATACCCTCATTCTCTACTCTCTTACCGAGAATATCCAATTATTTGTTGAAAATTGCTGCTAATAAGTGTATAGCGTGTTATTATATTGAAACAGTATGAGTTTCACTCGTTGTTTACATTGGAAACAGCTTCGCTTAATGAAAAGAAAACAAACAAAGTCATTATGCAAAGTTTTGTAAAGTTTTATTATTTTGACAAAGCAATTGTTTCGTTTCTAGTTTCGGTCTTCGCCAGCAAGAGTTATTCATTGTGGCAATGGTAAATGCAAAAAGCAATTAACTCTGCATTCATTTATAATTAATCAGAACTTTTGTGTCAATCATTTTGTGTCGTATCTGATTTGAGCATAGAACTCTCGCACAAATGTGACACGTCAAGGTTAACTTGAACAAAAACTTGTGCCGAATGAATCAAATTGCTATGAATAAAACATAAAAGTTTGTGTAATAAAAAAGCAATGTTTTATCGAGTTTAGTAAGTAATGAATAAATGAAAGTAAATAAAAAAATAAAGAAAGGTAAATGGACTTAAAGCCGTAGAGAAGTATTTATTATCGATATGTAGCATAGTCAGTGCCGTAAACTGCACACTCTGACCATAATTTATTCGTAATTACCTTGCCCAAATTATTTACTTTATTTTTATTGTTATTATTATTTTACAGTGCTCTTAAATGGCTCCTTGAGGAGCCTATTTAACGCACCGGTACATAGTAGATCTGTAAATTTTTATATAAAACTAAATTATTTTTCTCATTGTTGTTGAAATCACAGTCTGCCACTATAAAGTACACATTTTGAAGTAGAATAATGTTATTTTCACAAATATTATTATTATTTTTCACAATAATTGAGCTTCAAGTATCCAA
Source organism: Ptychoptera contaminata (assembly GCA_963942525.1). Lineage (NCBI taxonomy): Eukaryota > Metazoa > Arthropoda > Insecta > Diptera > Ptychopteridae > Ptychoptera > Ptychoptera contaminata. The sequence continues at coordinate 2,561,418 of OZ012639.1, read as the reverse complement.
TGGATGAGTTAACATAACTGAAGCGTCAATAATAATCATTATTTTGTTGAATATTTCTTTTAAATATTGACATTATAGATTAGAGAAAATATAAGAATAATAATGTTATTGTTTTGTGTAGACAATAAGGCGTTGCTTTAACCCTTAATATACAAGAAATTTGCAACATTTTTATTATTTAACTTAACGATTGTATTTTGTATGAATTTATTTATTTAATTATTAATGATAATGTTTTTGTGAAAAGTTTTTTTTTTATATTTTTTAACAAATAATGCAAAACAAAAACAGTAATATTACTTAGTTAAGCAATTAGTTTGACAGAATACATATAGTAATATGTGGTAAAATTTTCATATGTATTTTTAAAACCACAAAAAAGATGGAAAACAGTAAAGTTTGTCATTCATTTTCATAATGAAAAAAAGAAAAATAATTATAATTATTATTTTTAATACTTGTATAAAGGTTACATGTGTAATGATTTTTTATTATTTACTTTTTACCATGAATTATGATTATCATGTTCTTCGGTCTTTATTATATATTCTTTGTTTTTGTTTAAATTTTAACACATTTTATAATTAAAAATATGTTTTATCCTTTATATAAATAAATAAACACAAACAAATATTACATTTAACTACTCTCATGAGAACTTACTTTATAATAATAAAAAGCCATCAACATTTTAACTTAGTTAATACATTTTTATAACCAACTTAAGTAATCGTGAAGGTTATAACATTTCAACTGTAATAAACAATAAAATCTATAAACTTACTCCTTTGTTAGCAAAAGAAAAATACAAATCATACATACTGTGCATAAAATATATGTTTAAAACATAACATAACATTCGTTATTTTCCCTACGAATAAATATATATTTTTATTTAAAAAATAAACACTAAAATCATATAAATATACATAAAAGTCTTAAAGACATTTGTTTATGTCAAAGTATAGTCGAAATTCATAAAGAAAGACGAAAGAGAATATACATTTTATTACATTGAAAATATTTTTTGAATGGTTTTTGCTTTTTTTTTTTTGCAATCTTTGTTTTCTATGTAAAATAACAACGACAACGTTGTATACTATGTGACAATGCTGTTGCCAAAGAAAGCAAATAAACAAAAAGGTTTTTTCTATTTATTTGATATTATTATCATCATTTATCATTGTTACCATTACATGACAGTTGTGTCGTCCTTCGCTATGATTTTATTCAGGTTTTGTTGTTTTTGCTCATTTTTTGTTATTTATATTTTACTTTAAAAGAAAATAAATATTTTTTATTATTATTTTAATAAAATAAAATAAATAATAATTAATATTAGAAATATGGAAAAGCTTTAAGAATTATAAAGTGTTTTTTTATGTTGATTTACCAGGCGCCTCCACTGCATTATTATTTCTTTCAATTTCTTCTTAAATTATTATTTTTTGTCGTTTATGCATTTAAAGCATTTAAGATATTTAATATAGAAAATCGCAAATAAATATGTAAAGAAACTAAAAAACAGGTGCCTAAATCCACAAATTTATTTCTTAGCAAAATATTTATTTTAAAAAATACCAGGCGCCTCCACCGGCATACTTTTTTTATTCACTAAATAAATTGCCTAAAAACTGATTTATTTTAATAATTAAATATTATCTGCTTTGTTTGTTAATAAATAATTAAAATAAATAATGATAATTATTTAAAAATATATAATTTCATTACATCAGCCACATGTAGTCCGTTTAATTTTTATTATTATTTTACATAGGTAGCAATAAACATTAAAGTAATTAAATATTCGGTTAATTTATTAAATTATTTTTGAATTTTATGCATAATCAAATTGTGTAAAAATAAATAAATAATAAATAATAAAAATTTAATTTTTATTAAATAATTTAAATGAATAAATAAATAAATAAATAAAAGAAAAGAATTTTTTTTTGCACAGCTTTCAGTATTTAATATTGTAACAATTATAACTCCACAATTAATATTAATAAATTTTATATAAAACGATTAATATTATTATTATTATTTACAGTCATTAAATCAATTAAATTTAAACTTTTAATTGCAATATAAACGAGTGCTTTTTGCTTTTTTTTTTGTTTAAATGATTATATTTGTGACTAAGCGAAAAAGCTTTGTATACATATTTTTTATTTAGTCAATTATACAGGAAATAATAGAAATTATAATTAGATTCTCATGAAAATTGAATTTAGTTTTCTTGCAAGTGTTTACATGCACGAAAAATAATAAGCTTTTTATGTTGTTTTTATTATTATTTTAAAAAAAGAGAAATAAAGCTCTCTCACACACAATATGTTTAAAAAAAATAAAACTACAGATTATTTCCTATTAATTTTATCTAATAAAATTATTTATTATCCTTATTAATAAACACTAAAGCACAATAATTTTCTCTTTTAATATTGATTTTTAATTAAAATTCATAGAATTTATAGACACTAAAAACGTTGAATTTTATCGTTTGACTGATGGTGAAAAGTTGAGTTTATTTAATTTGTTTTTTGCTGTTGCTTAAGGACAGCAAGGTTGATTTGTTTGTTTGCTTTTTTTTTAATAATAAAAATTACACTTTTATGCGATGTAAGCGCTTACGATGTGAATTAAGGATTTTTTTTTATATTTTTATTAAACATGCGCTTTTGTGTTGATTTTTTAAGGGTGAAAAAAATTTTTTGCTTTAAAAAATTCTCCTTAATTTAGTTTAAAAAGCGCAAGACATTTATATATCAGTAATTTCTCCTGTATATAGTATTCGGTTTTCTCATTGATAGCACTACAATCATATTATAGAAAATTAAAGAAAAAACATCCCCATTTTCATGTCTCCAGAAACATTAATTAATAATTTAGGTAAAATACTTGTTTTATGTAACAAGTAGATAATTTTTCAACATTTATAACAGACTTTTTGTTTTTAACTAGCTAAGAAAAATTAAACGGAAAAGTTCAAAAAGTTTGTTTCTAATCATAATATTTATGTATTTTTGGGAAAATATGCATGTGAAATTTTTGAATATATCAAAAACATTTAATTATCTAATTAAATTATGTAATAAAATTTTATTTATTTTATTTTTGTGCTTTATTCGTTTAAAAACTTAAAAATAATAATAATAAAGCAGCTAACTGACAATAGGACAACACCGGAAGACACATAAATTTCTATCTTTAATGATAATGACAGTTATTTTTGACCTTTTATTGTCTATTTTTGCACATAGATAAAAGTAAATATTATTCATCGTATTGTCAGACTTCAATAACAGTGTTTCATCATAATAATAATAATAACAAACATTTTTATGTGTTTAGTCATGTTTCCGGTTCTATAATAATTTGCTGGTTTTTTTTATATTATTTTGGTTTAAAGCACTTAAGTATACGTTTATTTTTTATTTTGTAACAATTTAATGTCCTTTATTCAGCTAATCATCACTTTAAAAATACAAAACATAAACATTAACATTACCGCATAGAAATGTAACTTTTAGTTGGTTTTATTAGATAAATTTATTACTTAATGTTTTTTTCTCTTTTTTCTTTTTAAAGGGGTTAACCAATTTTATACGAGTTTTAATTACATTTTACATAAATTTTCTTTTAACAAATAATTTTTCTTTATTATATAAAGTTAGGTAACGTTTAATGCAATAAATAATCTTCTGCTTCTTGTGTTTGTTGTACATCTAAGTCACACATAATAAGTAAATTGATTTATTATTTTCTTTATTTATGTAGAGTTTATGAAAAGAACGCACAAAATGTTGAAAAAAACATAAATTATATTTATTATTATTACTTTGATATGTTTTCACGTGATTATTAACTAAACATACCTCATACCTGCTAACCACATGCTGAATAATTTAAATAAATGTTTTTCTTTTTTTTGTACTGAAAATATATGTAGGAAAATTATTTTTATTGCCTATTTTCACGCTATAATGAAATTGTTTTCTTTTGGATTAATTATTATTGTTAACAGGACTGTGGTAAATAATATTGCGTTTTTTTCTTCTATAGTATCAGTTTATGGGCGTTTATTGTTATTTACCTTAGCAATTACTGAACAGATGCATTTTCTAACATAATATTGGTATTAATTCGCAGGTACATTTTTGATTGAGCTTTTGATTGTTGCTTCTAAACAATAATTTACAGAATTTTCCTGTAATTACAAGAATCGTTAAACTAGTCTGCGATAGAATTAAAAAGCAAAAATTACAATTGTTATTGCCACTACCGGTACTGGTAATCACGAAAAAAGCTTTTTATATTTATTTGAAAAATTTTCTGTTCTATAAAATCACTGAAAATTCAACAAATATAATATTTAATTAATTAAAATCAACAAGAGAAATAAAAAAAATATATTTATTTATATTAAAAAAGCACAGTGAGTTGAGTTTTCTTCTTTTTTTTTGTTTCATTTTTTTATTTGATAAATTTGCGCTTTAGGAGAAATAAAATTATTATTATTTTTATTTTCTACAAATGTTTGTGAATATTTTTATATATATTAATTTAAAATTAAATGTTAATTTAAAAGTTAAATGTGTATATACCGATGTGCCTATTTGACTGATGAATAAATTATATTAAAATATGCCATTCGCCCTTTGATAAATTTATTAATAAAAAATACGAAAAAAAAAGGAAAAACGTTTGACTTCTTTGAATTTTATAAATGTTTATTTTCAAAAGTATATAATATTCGGCCACAGAATATATATATTTATATTTATATTCCTGGTTGGTATTTACTTGGCCTTTTTTGTAATTATTTTTTTTTTTACATTTAACTTTACTAACCGTAAAAGTGTGAGATTGGTTTATATACACTGAACTTTGTAAATTAATTATAAATAGTTGTTTATACGGGATAAAAGCTTCCAAAATTTTTACAATTTAGATAGTTGAAAAACCCATATCTAACTCAAGCCTATCACTAGCAATAGATTTTTTATAATTTATAAATACGAAAATAGTTTGTGCTTTTTACAGAGGTTTTTCTACCGAACAAAAAAAAAAAAATCTGTCCGTCACAGCCAATGGGAAAATAATTTAATAAATTATCCATTTGAATGGGTTAAAAGCGCTTTAAGTTTCTTTTTCTTTTTAACATTTTATTTTAAACAAAACGGATTGTGTTCACGTGATTGTTTTATATTTGAATACAAAAATATAAAATTATTATTATCATTATTTTTTAAAACCAAAACGGATTACATTGATATTTTCTGTGGATAAATATATATAAATTTTTTTATGTTTTGTAATCGCGAGTAAAATAAATTATTATTTTTGCTACTGAAATGCGTTTTTACTTGGAAAAAGTAATTTTATTTTGGTTAAATAAAAAACAAAATAGAAAATATTCATGCCACGTAATCAACATTAATTTCATTAACAGCGAAAATAAAATAAAATAAAAAATTGTAAGTAGAAAAATGATGTTTGGAAGTTTGAAACTGGGAAAACATAGTAGGAATAAAAAACCCCCCGTTAATTTTCAGTATAAAGCAGGCGTTGGCCATTTGCTCCATTACATTAAACGTGTCATTTTGATTCGTTATCTAATTCTGCACACGCACAGTAATAACCTTCTGTTGTCGACAACCTTTAACCCAACCACCAGCAACACTCCACCATGTGTTCTGAAGTTCAACAAACAAAGTAATGAGAAACTGTTGTGGTGATTAGTTTGGGTTAAAGCACACAGGAAGCACCCAAACCTAAGCATTAATTGTTTAATAATTTCGTCGATAGGAATAATATCGATATTTTTTGTTTTCTCTTTATTTTGCGTAGTTAATCTATGGGCAACAGCGGTTACTATCGAACAACACATTCTCATCATTTTTGTACACAAATTAATCGAAGCAAATCAATTTATTAATGAAAAACAATGATAAAGTCCAAATAAATAATCTCTATGATCGCTGTTTCGAGTCGCAACGCAAGAACAAATTAAGAGAAAAGTTTCATTCAAGTATTTAACGAGAATTAAGTGGACGGGACGAGTGAGTGGCGAATTGCTGCACCAAATACAAATTTTTATTTCAATACAAAGTTATTCAAGTAATTCTTGTTCTCGTGTAACTTGTAGCAGCTCATTGGCAAAGTGGAAAAGTGGAAAAGTTTGCCAACACTCATCACAATGTTATGACGACGAACTACTTCGATTTTATTTTTTATTCAGCGCAGATAATTAAAAGAAAACAATTTCCTGTTTCGATGATTCCGATTGTAAGAATTTGTCGGTTTGAGTTGGCGATGAGTCTTTAATTAAATAATTAATTTACTCTGCTTCTACTACGGTACAAAAATTAGCTATAACTCGTATCCTATGGGAGGACCAACGAATAAATTTCCATCTGCAGCATAAAACACAATAAATCTGCAAAATTTGCCACCGCAGCGTTATGACTGCCGATGGTCAAGCAAGGCAAGCAATTTTGGTGGCTGAAAACCGCAAAAACACTAAAATATTCATCAACAAACACTCCCAGTGCCATTCGCAGGTTATACTAATTCTTCAGCAGACCATAAGCAAATTTATGCCACGGCAGAATTAATGGGGAAATTATTTTATGCTGCTGTGGAAAATTGCGATATATTAACTCCTTCAAAGTGAGCCAATCTAGTTTTTTTCGTTCACCAATTATTTGGGTTTGATGGGGCTACGGTTTGGTAAAAACTTATACATGTCAGTGGCTTGGGTTATTAAAGTTCCTCCAATCTGCAGAGACATTGCAGAGACCAACGAACGACTCAATTTATTTGTTAATTATTTATTTAAATTATTGCTCCGTGTCTCGATGATATTTATTGTTGGAAATTAGTTTTAAGAAGTTTAATTGAGTTATGGCATCGAGATTAAATTCAAGATATGAGTTTGTGGTCGGTCAGTTCCATTTTCTGTTTAAACAAAGATAGTGAAGATGACGGCCCCGACTCCCCGATGAGCTATGAATAAAATTATAAATTCATATGAATTCTCTTTGGGGAAATAAGCATGTAAAGATTTAATTAAAATCAATAAATAAGCGAAGAAATGCTTTAACTCGTATAGATGCTGCAAGGACAAAGTACGACATAAGAAAAGACCAAAAATTAAGACAAAAGAAAGAAATTCCACAGACATAGAACAAGTGATTAGAGCAGATTAAATGATCTAAATGTTCACGAATCGTTTCCACCATGTATGAAAATATTTCTTGGCAATGCTATATGTATCTACGATAGCCACCCTCATTCGAACAAGTGTACAGGTAGGCAGCCTTAAACACTTAATAGATTTGTAAAGAAGTTGTAAGGCGAATAACGATTTTCTGAATGAGATTAGCCGTCTCCTTGTTACTTTTTGTTCTATAATAATCATCACGATGAGGCCTAAAAAACGTTTCTTTTTGGATTATTTTGTGCTTTTTTGTGCCGCTTAAAGTTCATTCGAATGAATTAAAGAAATTCGCATTATGAGTAAAAACTAAACAATCATTAATGACATTTGTATAATTTAATTGTCTCGTTCGCCTCGGTACGTTTGTGGGTTGAATGGTGCGTGAGTGCCAGACGGTGGTTGTATAAATTCAATTTTAATCAAAATTGCGAATGTAAAATGCGATCAAATTTATTATGAATCGTTAAATATAATTATTAAGCGTTATTCGCATTATTCGTTGCTTAATATAATTAAATTTATTTACATAATAAATGCATTTAACCGAAACAAATTTGGTTTTCACTTAATAAGACAGTAGCTGGCTGATGTTTGGGCTGATGATTGTGATGGTGATGATGCTGGTGGTGACGCAAATAATCTCTGCTCATAAATAAAATATAAATAAATAAATTTGTAATAAAACAGGAATCATCTATTCGGCTTCGCCTTCGCCTTAACGACAAATTATTATAATCTTAATCTTATAAACGAGTCGTGAATAATTAATAACAATTTTAAATCCGACGAGCCAAGCCAACCAAATTTGCGTTTAATTTTACACAATATTTGGGTTTAACTACATGATTACTTAACATGAAATATTATGATACTTTGCGTGGCATGGCGTGGCGTACTTTACATAAGCTCATCACTCGTCATCAGATTTCATCTCATTTCGCAACGAATTAAGTTTTGATTAAATTTTTCATTTTGTTTGTTACTGTTTGGTGGCGTGATTAGGTGTTTTCCACCCACACAATCTAAAGAAAAATAGTAATGTAACGTCTTAGATCTGTAAACTTTGATTAATCCCAGTAAAGCAACAGTAGAAATTGCATTTGTTGGCATCTGGCATCTTGTGTTTAGCATAAATTTAATAGCAAAATACTTCAAATGCCGGCTACACAAGGCAGAAAACAGTAGACAGAAGACACAAACAGAAATATTGTGTAATAAATTTTAAGAGAAGAAAAATATATTTATTATTATAAGAAGCGAAATGTCACGGAAAGCCATATGCAGGGAAATTCATAATTTGTAATACACCCGAAGCAGCCAATTTCTGATAAATGTTCATAATGGATGCATATCATTTTTTATGGCTTTGGTTTTACGACATTTTATTATTTTTCTATATTATTCCATTTCGTTTCGCATTGTTCTGTTGTGCCAGAAATGAATATATGAATATTGCAGCCAGTGACCTGGCAGGCAACACCACCCAAAAGCACAACGCCACACGGCTTATTTATATTAAAACGCAAAGTGCAAAAATAGAAAGTAAACAAATTTGTTTTCAGATCGAAATCCAAGCAATAAAAAAAGATTCACGAAAGCACATATATCGTTTATAGCAGAAAGCTTTGACAGAATCATATTGATCGATCGATCGACCGACCGACATGGATATGAGACAGAATTAGCTTATGAAATGCCTTTAATATTTACCATCAATGTGTGCCACTAATTCATCAAACATTATTTGCTTTCTTTGTTCCTATTTTTAACCACGGTACACAGCTTTGTTATTCATCAATATCCATAAGTGAAATTAAAAAAAGAAAATTATTCGAGCTAATGAAATGACATTCAGCGCGGATTATAAAAAATAAATAAATAAAAAACCATTAAAAGGATTTCGCACATTATGAACCTCGTGAGAACTGTACACTTGTTTAGCTGTGTGTGGATTTTCCTCACGAGATCAACGTCATACGCAAAGAATTAAATCAATAAAATCAACAATTTTATTTTTTAAGTCGTATTCTGCCCGTATTTGTAACAAAATTTGATATTATTTTGTTTGCTCCAGCAAATCAGTCCTCTATACTGGAACACGTACCCCTGCTTACACTACTCGTATCCATATCCGTTTCAATAAACCGAGCAAATATATGCAAATAAATTGGTGCTTTCTGTTTGTTGTATTTTCTGTTCGTTTGATGATTCGCGTCGTTTTTCACAGAATAAAATCGAAAACGAGGAAAATATTATTATTTTGGTTTATCTAATTTCAATAGAAATAACGGCGACTGTGACCAACCCTTATGTTGTTTCATTAACTCTTCATCAACTGTGTGTGTGCTTTATCGCCCACCGCAGCCCATTTAATGATTATTTAAATCGTAACAAACTGTTTTTCCTCTTTATCTGTTATTTCACTGCGGCGAATTTGTTTTTCTGTGGGCGAGGTAGACAAATAAGCACCAGAATCTTAGTATGACAAAGTGACGTCGCATTGGGAATTTTTCATTCAATTCAATTCCACGGAAATATTGTTTTGTGTAGAAAAAACAATCAAACTGCAATGAAAGCAAATAACGAGAGAACTTTTACTTTTCGTTGTCATGCCGTGTCGTTGTCGCCATTAAACGGTTTTCTTATGGATGGTGTGGGCTGAGTACAAATTCCCTCATAGAACTAAAGTGACTGCTGTTTTCTTTTCTTTCGTCTTCTTAACAATTTGATTTCATTGTTTTGTGGCAGCTTGTAAGATGTACAACAATTGTCTCTGATGTAAATCAATTTGTCGTTTGACTAACACAGCAATTCGATGGAACTATTTATCCCTAAATGCACATAATCTAATAATTCGGTGATATTATAAGAAATATCAGTGCTTTGGATGACTTTAATTATGATTTTAAAGATTTGCGATGCTATATAGTGCGACAAACTGTTTCCTATCCGTCTTTCGCTGTCTGCTGTTGACTTTGTTGCCAAAATTGTTTATTTTACGTTTTATGCTTTTCGCTGTGCAAGCAATTTTGAAGGGAAAAAATTTAAATTCCTCTCATACATGGCATGTAAAGTGAGGATTCACTAGAGATTATAATGATGGAGAATTACCACATGAAAAAGATAAGCAAAGAAAAACAAAATAATAGCAAGAAAAAACATAAACATCTGGCTGGCAACCATCAACGGGCGATGTATAGGCAAATGCGTACAGAAAAACTTTACTTTTAAGAAGCCGCCAAACACACAAACAACCATCTCCAAAGGAAAACAAAAATAAAATGAAAATGTTTTCGGTCGCGGCACACATTACGTAAATTCACAGGAAAAAATAATAAAAATCGTGTTTTACCATTAAAAACTTTTCGTCTTTTGATGCATTGTGTTTTGCCTCTCGCAACATGAAAACTCACCGACAAAAGTTAAGTTTTTTCCTCAAGTTTAAATTTATTTCCTCCATTCCATAGGCCATAGGTGGCTTTTCATTATTTTCTTTAAGAACCACACAAGTAGTTTAACTTCTTGCAAAGTTGTTTTAGCCAAATAAAATTAAGCTTTGGCCACGAATGTTTAAATGGGCACAGGTACAACGAAGAATAGACACTTAAAACGTGAACGATTGACGAAAGTTTCCCACTTCACTTGCTAGCTTTTTGAGGTTTCCTTGTTGTTTATGAATTTTCACATAATCCTTTGTTTGCTAGGAATAAATTTCCATAATCGGCTCCTTCGCACCTTCGGCAGACGACGCGAGTACATAGGCAGGCAGGCAGGCAAGCTCATTCAAATTCTTCGCAACTATTAAAAATAATATTCATAAAAATGAAAAATAATTCTGTTTTTATCTGAATGTCACGAGCCTTCTCCGCTCAACATCCTGCTGCGCTTTTGTTTCACCTTGATTAATATACCGGCGTTGTTGCGACTGTTTCCACTTACCAGCCTATTCAGACCCACTCTTTGTTTGCCCTTTTATCCTTTTTTATTATTATTATTTTTGCATTTTTTTTCGTCAATTTTTAATAGGTGAAAAATTTTTCGGTTCAACAATTGGGGTTTTCTGTTTACTTTGTGCTCTTTTCTGTGGCTTTTCCCGTACTTTGCTTTTGTCTGTTTGATGACGATGATTTTTACAGGACTTTTATTGTTTAAACACATTTCTGCTGCTTTTGACTGCCACCGACACACATTTATTATTGCTATTATTGCAAATTGCTGGAAAATTAATTGAAATCCAAAAAAAAAGGGAAGGAAAAGGCAGCTCTGGAGACACATAAATTCATCATAAAAACCCGAGTTAACTGAGTGACGAAATTAATAATTCACATTCACTTTCTTATGTAGCAAATATTAGATTAGCTAAAGACAGGCCGACACTATTTTTACGGCATCATAATGCCTCGTTAACTATGCATGAAGCTGCCGCAAACTACAAAAATACTTAAATATGTGCATATAAATTGATGTTAAATTTAGACAAAGTTTCGTTAATAAACGCAAATCAAGTTAAAAATGTTTTTTCTATTCTTTAGCCTCTGTTGCTTCAGTTGTTCTACCACCTAAATATGCTGACGACAGAAGGTGTATTCTGTTGCTTTAAATGAAAAAAAAAAACAATACAAGAGTTGTTAGTGGCTGCCTGCCCCAGTACGGAAGAAATAATGAAAAATGTTGGCATTGCTGAGTTACGTGAATAAATAACGCAAAGCAAACAAATGTGAAGACGTCAATACGGCATGGATCTACATAAAAGAACACAAAGTAATAGAAAAGTAAATACGAGATAATAAAATTCCCTGCCAAGGCATTGTCATGTTATCATCGATCTTGCCGAGCAGCATCGGAGACTGAGAATGAAGTTTTATTTTAAATCTTTAACATCGAAACCGGATTTGATTTATTTAATAAAGAAAATGTGATTCTTGGAATACAAAAATTTCACCAATTTTGCAATCAATAAATTTAAAAACACTAAAATGTGAATATTTTTCTATTGTTCTGCAAGTTTATTCACAATTAAATCTGCATACAATGCTCAACCTCATGTAAACTCGGCAAGCATCGGCAACTGCAAGTGAGTTTCACCATGGAGCATAATTCATCATGTTGCAAAAGTTATGAATTAAACAATTTTGTCGAAAGTAACCGCAAGATGCAATCATTAGGGGCTTAATCTGTTTTATTTCGTTTGAATTTAATAAATTTTAGATTCGTTTTACTGGCGCATCGATGCTAACCCTGCAGCGATGTGGCCGCAACCGCATTATTTATCCAAAATTGACGAGCTTAGAATGTTTTGCATGTGGCTTGCAGAAATGTTATACGAAAAATTACTTTGAAGCATCGTCTTTAAATTGCTCATTTTCATTTCTAGCATGGCTGAGTGACGTTAAGAATGCTTTTGTCTAACATTGCAAAGTTTGGCAGCACCAAAAGCTTTAACGAGGAAATAGACATGCATATGTATATTACTTGTGCCAGATAAAGAAATCAATTCGTCTCAAAACAAATTGAATAAAATTATAAATAAAATCATTTGATTTGAGCATAACTGATGCTTTTCTAAAAATATTTCTTCGCCTCACAGTATTGTTGCTATCGCGATGATTGTGTAATCTTGTAATCGCTTTATGTAATGACATCGCTGTCTTTAATTAGCAATAAAAATCTACAGAAATAAGTAAAAAAAGCGATTCCATTATCCTTTGGGGTAAATATAGAAAAACATAAGTTTTCGCCACTTATCATGAATTCATAGGCAACGTTCAGCCACCCCCAATTAAGTAAATGATTCCGAAAAGTAAAAGTATTCCAACCCGAAAACTTTGAACATTCTTCTAAATCAAACAAAAGAAAACTAAATATTTTATTTGATTTCGTACGCAGAATATAAAACCATGAGCACACATTATTAAGCAACCTTTTTTTAATCAAATAAAGTTAATAAAAGTTCACAGCAATAAAAGAGCACAAAGGCAGCTCCCACAGCACCGTCCTAAGCACATACCCTACTAGCTGGAAAAGAAAATTAAAATTATTGCAAGAAAAGTGTTAAGAAAGCTAGAAAATTCACTATTGATGCTAGCAGAAAAATAAGAAATCTGTTTCTTTGTTTGATTATTTTAATTTGTCTAAAACCTGCCTCGTCGGCAGCTATCTACCGTACTCATTCCTATTGCACATCCAATTTGAGGCAAATAAAAGTTAAACCAAACGACCGATTCTATGTGCGAATGAAAATTGTTTTAAATAATTAAATGGATTTCCGTTGATTTCGATGAATTGGATTCGACTCGTGGTTATTATAGTCTATAATCGCACCCTTTCATCTCAATCCCAATGCCAATTTCTATCGCCATCAATAAAGTGATTAACTGATCCGATTCCAGTCATTTAATTAAAGTTGAGACAATAAATTACTGTAACGACAATTAAGCAGTGAATTCGCTTGCATTGCACCACTAATTGTGTGTCTTCTGCTAAACAAAATTATTGCCTCGGATTACACGATAATTAGTCAAACCCCTCGATAACAACTACATTGAAATTTGACTCGCAATTTAGTTTACCATTCCCACTTTCAAAGTCAAAAACAATGCAAAAGTTATTAAGTTTCTTCGTTAGAAACGTGGAGAATGCTGTAAGGCAGAAAGTATTTTATTATTTTGTAGTTTTATTTATTTTTTTCTTGCTTTAAGACGAAACTTTCGTGAATGAAGTAAACGAGATTAACCCAGAGTTCACAATAACAAAGTGATTTTCCCAATTTGAAAGTGACAAGCACAATTTAACGTGAAACTTTTCTATTTCAAATGTCAGATCGTGCGAGAGTAGTCGTCCCAGTTACTATTTTGCTAAAGACTCGAATATTGAGATAAATAATCTGCTGTCACGATACGTCTCGGCACTACTTTGACAGATGTCGTATCGCCTGACATTTTACTTCTATTCTGTTGCTCTAGATTCTATTCCTCCTGTATTTTTCCGCTGAAAAATAACCCAAATGAAAATGAATTAAAGAAAATAAATTATGAAAAATTACACGAAAAAGTCTGGGGATGATCTAGGCGGCGACCATCTACATTTGTCGTAATCCACGCTACACTTCATGCAAAGTAACGAAAATAAATCCACTCAAACCGTAATTGACTCTTCAAACGGCTTGACTCCATCCAACGTCTATTTATCTTACTTTTCGTTATCCGTGCTTTAAAGTTTGCCCAATAAAATATTCTGCACACCGACGAATACATTGCTCGCCTAATCGTTCCCACACAAATTCTGATCTTATGTTATGTAATCTGGGTGTTCTGTGTTCTTATTCAGTGCACAATTTATTATCGTAATCGCCAGATACATCGTTAAAGGTTTCTTATCTTATTTTTTCTTCAGTCGAATGTCACTGCAATGTTTTACATGATTATCGACCGTAAAAGCTCATCATATTCGAATATTAAAGCTACCAATGGTAAATTTGCATTCAATGTGAAAAAAGATACGGAAACTGTTAATGCTGTGCTTTAACTAAATAAGAAATGTCTGCGATTTTATTGATTTTAAACCCAACGAAGGTCAACCGAAAATTAAAGCTCATTCGGTATGATTTATTTTACGTTTTTTCGCTTTATGAGCATTTCATTATTCAATGCAAAACATAGATTAACCTTATTAGTGCAGAATAATCATTTAGCTTAAATAATAAAACATTTATGAAACTCGTGCAATGCAAAGAAACTATCCTGATTTCCTTGGTGGCACATTTCACTTGTTTTATGCACACCAGTCAAGTTCTTTTATACTTTTGCAACGCATTTATATTCTCTTCCGCACTCATTTACCAACAACAATCCAGCAATAACAAAAAGTAATTCACATAGACCTGCCTATTCTATTACCACTTTGCACTATTCAGCTCGAATCGCTTCAATAAAAGTGTTGTCCGTTTTCTCATGACTAATGAAAGCTCGTCGAGCACGAGATACGCTTCTAGTTAGTTCACCATTGTGATCGGTTTCTGATTCATAACTTTTAGATTAAATGTGTTTCGATTTCCCTTATGCTTTGATAAATTACTACTTTTGCTAAAATCAATTGTTGATCCCCAGGGACTAAACTCGTACGGAACAGGCAATGTGCAAACAAAAAATAAAGTAAAAAAACGATGCATAGACAATGAAGAATCAATAAAGTAACTCAGCTGATCATGATTGCAACCTTTGTTGTTACTAAAATATGCATAATATTGGTGGTAATTTCTTTAAATTGCTTTAAGTCATGGATTCCTTGAGCAAGTAAACATACTGGGATGCTGGAAAATGACTCAGATACACATGGAACGAGGAAAATTTCAGAAAGTTTTCAATAATGTTGTCGCCATCAATTCGCTTATGATTTATTTCCTTAATGTCATTTCAATAAGAAATAATAAATCAGATAAAAAATCAATAAACTCGATACGAGAAATATGAAAAGTTTTTCGTTTCGGCAACAGAAAGTTTCAATGAAAAGTTTATGCGAAACTTTTCTCATTATTCGGGCTGCATTTTCGGTGCGACGATGAATTGCTGTGGCTTCTGCAAAATTACAATTCTAATATGAGTACTCGCACTCGTACGAAGTCAATGAAAGTTGATCAACCTTGGCAGGAGGCAACAATCTATAATTCTATTCTATCTCTACTGAAGCACGTGTCACAGTTGTGTCTGCAAAAGCTCTCAGCATATTGAGTTTGCCACATGAAAGCCGACAATTACAAGGATTCATTCAGAAATAGCATAAACCACGCAATAATCATAAAAGTTTATTATCATTAACGGCATCAGTCTAATTGTACTAAATTCATCATAAAAAACACAAAAAATGGAGAAAGGAAGCCGATTATGGGCAGGAGGATGGTTGAAGATAAAGCAATAGCAGCAGCAACATTGACTTCGAGAGCGAAACGAATGAAAATTAGCCGAAATAATAATTAAATTTACCTTCAAAGAGCTGTAATGAATCAAAATATGCGAGAATGGGAGGCATTTCGGTGGCTCTGTGATTGTTTGTTTCGCAAATACTAGGTTTTCACAAATGTTTGTACAAATCATCTAATTAGAGTAGTCCCCGCCACCACCCACGACCAGGTGGTGGCACAGGTTGTTTTCAACCTAAATTAATTAATTTTTATTCATCTTAACAAATATTTTCATTTTTAATTATATTTGGCGCTTTGTTTATTCTCGTGGTGAAGATTTATATATACTCAATTTGCCCACGATACGCAATTAATGGTATTGGCAGCATGTATTCTGTCTTCAGCACAACGTTTGTCAGAAGCCACCAGAAGCCACAATAGTAGGTCCTTTCAATTCAACTTCATAATTATTTTGTTTTTCTTTTTCATTTGTCCGAAAAACAAAAAACCGCGGAGAAAAAAACCACTTGAAGAACTCCACTCCAACTCCATATCGCTGCATCAATTATTTACTTTATCATCAATAATTTAATTGTCGCACTGAATAGAAGTAATCCGGGTGATGGTCACACTGTAACTGTAATACCAGCCATAAATTTCATAGAATCAGATGTATGACTTTTGGCCGTAAAATGAATAAAATTCGAGGCCATGTTTGCTTACTTTTTCTATTGAAATTATGAGCATAATCGTAATAATAATCATAATCATAATAATAATAATCATAATCATAAATAAGCATAAAATATAAGTGCGATGCGGTCATTATTAATATTTTATCGCATAATAAAGGATTTAATGTTTCTGGTGTCAGAATGCTGCTCGTCCTTTTGTGCAAAAACGACAGAGAGTAACGACAGTCGCTAAACAATATTTCCAGTTTTATCACAATACATTTGAGGTTTACGTTATTGTTCCGAGCAGATAATTAAATTATTCCTTGTACAGTATGTTGTCTTGCCACAGATAGAAATTATTGCGAATTTCCATAATTTTTAACGAAAAGCTCTGATTTTATGCACTTTGGGGATTTTTATATTAAAAATGTTTTTTAAAAAACAAGATTAGAGAAAAAGAACACAAGAATCATCTGAGGATGTTCATTGTGTCATCAATTTGATTAAGAATTCAAGGATTCAGGCGAAGGTTTCGCAGAGGCCATAAAATAAATTTCCATTAAAATTTTATTTCATTTTATTCATTATTATTATTATTGATAAATCGCATTTCAGTCGCATTTATTGCGATATTCATCATATAACGCTCGCATTTGGTATAATCTAATCCACCCACATCACCACCAAGATTGACATTCCACTGTTGCTGCTACTGCTGTTGGTGATGGTGATAAACCGAGATATTTGCTTTATTCATTGACATTTTTTATCGTCTTGTTTCGATATGATTCTTTATTCATAATATTTAATTTATCTGTGGACAATGCTAGCGTCGCAAGCAAATAAAAGCAGACTTAAAACTAAGCAAATACATCGGTGATTGCGATTCCATTTCCAACTGCCATTCCGATCCAGCAGTTCAGAAAATAAAAATGCAATAAAGTTTTAAAACTGTAAAATATATATATATTTATCTGCAATGAAACACTTTTATGTTTTGCTAAAAGCTCGATAACAGCGATAATAATGCATACAGATTGCATTACAGAAATCGTTTGACAAGGACAAGGACGATGACGACGACCATAAAACAATTTGCACTATGTAGCATGACGATTAAATAAATAAATATTGGCAAATTAACCTCAAATGGTAATATCTTTAGTCAATTCGTTGCATAAATTATACATGAGATTCTTACGCCAAAGACACTGACAAAACATGTTTACTAAATTTTGTACTCACTAAATTAGATCCTTCCAGGATTATTGGTTTTATTAATTTGACACAAATAACTAGAAATGCACTTTTATTGTATATAAAATCAGTTTTGGTAATTTATTTTCCTTTCATACTCGTATTTTAGCGATTTAGCAACTTTTACTTAACCTTTTCGTTGTATTTATAAGAAAGTTGAAGCAGCAGTAACAGAGAATAAACACAAAACATTAACATATATGCTTTGATTTTCATTTTGAATTTTTATTTTCGTGTAAATGGAAAAGTTTCGAGTGTTATTTGTGTAAAACAATTCGGGAGATTAGAAAGGATTTACCCGTGCCTACACCCACGCTAGTCTATTTCTACGCCCTCAGCCTGGCAAACGTAGATCCGAATTTACATTTACATTATGCTTTTATTACATTTTATTTTGATTTTGATTTTACAATGCCAAACCGTTCTCGTTTCACCCGAAAAGGAAGAAATAAACAAATAAACGACGAACAAATCTATAACATTCTGATAATGTCGAATCGATCAAATAATAAAAATGGGAATAAATTTCTAGCGAAATTTTTCATTTCGATTCACCCAACGCTTCTGCTACTCGTAGCTTTAGCCGCACAGTAAACATGCGAAATTCATATCATATCATTCAATTGATACGGAGTTATCCATTTTTTATTTTTTGGTCTTTCTGCTATTATAGCAACGGGTGGCTGGCAATAATAAATACAAAATATTAATGAAAAACGAATGAAACGGTTGGAAAACAAATTTATAGAATTTTCGTACTGATCGAACGATATTATTATTTATTTTTCCCCTTTATTCTCCGTTGCTGAAGTACAATCGCAGAAGTGACATAAAGAAAAAATTCTGGGCTTGCTTAAACAGAAAGGCGAAATGTGGATTATCGCATCCAACCCAAGTGCAAATATTAAAGTCTATACGTTTCGTTTCACCTTCGAGTGTCGAGTGTTGAATCACCCACAAACGAAGCTTTTATCTTTTATTTGATTGAAAAGAAATAACAAATCAAGGTGGCTGCATCCTTCTACATCCTATTCATTTCATTTCAATTCAATTCCATTCAAAACTCAAAGTTTCTACGACTTCATATTTGCACGACGAATGGGTAATCGCTGTTATTCAAAATTCGTATGTGCTTTATTGAATTCAGCATTGTACGGTCATGGCTCCTTAATTCGATTTGATATTCATACGATGACGTGTGCTGCTCCAACTATCAATAATTTACAGCTTGGAATTAGCAGCATTATAGTGTTATCAAAAATATTTAACAGGAGATAAAAATTAATGGGTACTGACTGCATAATGTGTGAGATATCGATGGACATAGATTTGCAATTAATTTGCTTTTGACATGGTGATCTAGTTGATAACTACTTTATTGTGAGGTGGACGTTGTAGGTTGTGTTGTAGGTTATTGGCAGTATTCGTAAAGAAATGAAATAAATATTTAACGGCAAAAATATGAGCTAATAAACAGATAAAAATGTGACAATAACTTGTTTACCTGGCAATGAAACAATTTCGTGCTTTAAATTTGGTGTAATTCCACTCATTTGCATTTTATTTGAGTTCAATATTCATGTCATTTGTCAACGATGCAAATATGATGCAAAAAAAACGAATCATATTTAAGTTCATAAAGGCATTGAGTGGAGCTGAGCAGAGGGCAATTGGAACATCTCATTGTTTTAGTACTGTGCCAAAAATGTTGATCGTAAATTAAATTGAAGAGAAACATCGATAACGGTTGGGACTCGTGACAGAAAATGATTCTGCAAACAGCGGATTAAACGCCGAGAAATAAAAATACAAATTCTGTGAGTTTTACTGCGAGACAAAATCTTGTGTAAAATTTTTATTACATTTTAGTTTATCCCTAACGCTACCCGTACCTGATCTGATATTATCTGCAAAATCCAAACACCACCCACCTTTAAATGCAAAATATTGATAACAAGGAAGTTACTATGTGCGTCAGACGTTGATTCAATTCGCTCTGACACACAAAACGTAAATTAATTTCTAATTAATTTCGAAAATAATTAAATCTCAGTAAATAGTAATTATAATAATAATAATAATAATAATAATAATAATAATAATAATAATAATAATAATAATAATAATAATAATAATAATAATAATAATAATAATAATAATAATAATAATAATAATAATAATAATAATAATAATAATAATAAATTTTCTGCTTTGTTAATATCAATTCATTTGCTTACTAAAGCAGCGATTGTGAGTCTCGTTAACTTTGCAATCAATTACGTGTCACCGCTGCTGATATGGTGCGAAATAATATTTCCCGTCACGCACAGCCAAAGTTGTTAAATTGCAATAAACAAGTCATATCATCACTCATTTCAGCGTATATAAATATTTTTCATAAATTAAATCTGGCAGAATATTAGAAAAGCTTCGCTGACGAAGATTGTCATTCCTCGCATCGACCTTTGTTAAAATATTAATTAAACTCTCAAAACTATTTCGAGACCTTTTTGTCCCTAATTATAATTTCTATTTGGCCGCAATGACAATAACTTTTGTTTTCGTCATAAAACTACTAAAAACGGAGTAAAACGGAAACAATACTCATGTCCTATGAATTTGCTAGTCATGACCAACTATTAAAGTTTACGATGCCACCGATTACAATAATAATCTCTGTGTACGGCGTGCGGTTTAAATGCGAGCAGAAAAACACTTTGCGTTTGGGCAAAAGAACCTTTTCACCAATTTTATTGCCATAATGCGTAGTGCTGATAGTTGGACAAATTTCGGCAGCACATTAATGAGCCCAAATGATCTCTGTCGTGATAACTTTTCCCACCAATAGTTTATTGCTGCCCATCTTAAACAATTTAAGTTAATTCTTTTATCGTTTATAGGTTAATGGGCGACTAGCAGGTAAATTAAAATTAAAATTTTAATAAATTTCTTCCTTGTTGACCTAATTTAAGACAAAAGCTCATGTTGCAGGCTTCTTTCCTCCGTTAATTCATTTTGAAAAACGTCTCTTTGACGTGGCCTTTCACCTAGCCCATTCCGACTATTAATCCTCTGTGAAATTATTTCCGTTCGTCATACCATCGTCAAGCCAGCCAGCCGCCTCGATGCAGTTACTTAATTTGTCTTCATTCCGACTTGATTCTGCTAAGAGACGACTAGACGAGACTAGTTTTAAATTAAATTTCTTAATCATTTTTATCGGTTACTTCACGAGAGCATAACAGCATAATTACATCGTCGTCTCGCTAAAGATGGAAAACTTCATTAGTGATCACAACGATTTTCATTAAAATTTAAAGCTCCGCATCTTTCTAGATTTTAAATTTATTAAAAGTAATTGCTAAGTCGACTTGCATTGTAATAGGAAACGTTTCCGTCGATTACAGAGAATTTAAAAAAAAAATTAATAACTAGGTTTGCTAATTGGAAACAGCATACAGTGTGCCTGCTTCAAGATTTCTATTCACTTATTGATCTGACAACTTGAGCACAGTGATTTTGTAGAAGTTTTTAATAAGGACAGTAAAGTCTTTATTATGGGTAATTCTCATATTATTATTATTTTGTGGATTTTCTCCTATTGAGTTGAGAGTCCATTTGGGCATGGACAATAGATTTAAAATTAGAATTAAAATTAAAATTGAGAAGTTGAGTGACTGAAAGTTGCAAATTAAAATTCCGTTTAATTTATTTTTACCACCCATTAATTAGTTTACGATGTTTTCCTCGTTTTAAACAAATTTCCAACAAGGATTAATCCGATTAGCTTTTAGTTGGCGAAATAACTGCACAGAGTTTTCGACCAAACGGAAGCAGAATCAGTACAGGAACAGTACGTTAAACGAAAAATAATTTAATTGAAATTCAATTTGTCCTCCCAGCGCCGGCAATTTAACAATGAAATATCTGTTTGCAGTTTGATTAACTTTTTCGCAAACTTTTCGCCAACTTTTCATCGTTAAGCACCGAGTCGATTAACTCGGCCAAAAGTTTTGCATTTTGTTTCTATTTTTAGCTTTGTATTGATGCTGGGGGACGTTTATGACGATATCATGTACTTTACGCTAAATAAGAGAAATTATGTGTGACAAACGGATTCCTTAAGCTTTGCGATAATTTACGAGGAAAATAAATTTTCATTAAAATAGACGAATGTGACAAATAGATGATTCTGGGGCAACAGCCATTCGTTATACGATTTATTATATTTTTTGTGACTTCATAATGACATGGAATAACCCGGGTCAAGGTTGGTTGGCGCGACGGAGAACATATTCTGATAAAGTAATGAATGGGTACGCTGTGCCTGCCACTCTGCAAGCAGTAGTATAACATATGTTGAGGTTTCTTGCCATTTACCACAATAATTATCTCAAAGCGATGTGGTTTGCAGCGAACGTGAGTTTCATATCGGCAAACAAGGTAGCGACATCGCAATCATAATAAAACCAATTACGAATCTCATTGCTATACCCACGTCGGTATACAATCTCTGCTGAGTATATACTTTTGCATTTTGGAATTAAGATAACAAAATCTAATTAATTGTGTAAAGGTAGACTCTGGCTGTGATTCTGGTTTAATCTGTAGTTATCTTTTGGTATCTGAAGGTGTCTCACACCCGTAAGCTATTTATTAATTTTTCTGCAGATAAAACTGAACAAACTTAGTTAAATTTTTATTTATTTTTGTTTAATTGAAAGTTTGATGGAAGAATTTTAATTAAATTCTCTTCAAATATGTTTTTAGCATTAAATTAAGACAAACTAATAATATTCCGATGGTGGCAGTGTACGGTTGATTAAAAATTTCTGTACAAATAAAATCGTGTTTGCCGAGCTAATAATAAACAGAAATTATAATTGCTTTCCTCGTGCACGAGGCAGAATACAGAAGCGAATCAACTGTGCTATCGAGTGCTGTCTGTCCCTTGATAGCGAACATAGTGATGCAATTTAAATGGATTTAATCAATTTCGTTTCGATTCAAAGATTATTATCGAATCATCAGCGAATCATAACTTGCTGATGCTGATGGCGATGAGCGCAATGACATGTACATCATTCACAGTAATTTATTCATCGGACATTGTTTGTGTGTTTGATGGATTACACTGGTCAACTGCTGGACGAATTAAGTGAGGAGATTACGATGATAAATAAGCATCTCGTGCACTATGAATGGTGAATAAAGGACTCCATTGTTTGCGTGAAAAGCACACAAAGCGGACAAATTAATTGAATTTTTATTTAAATTTAATTCTATTTACTTTTCTGGGAAAAAACACTCCGAGTGTGCATTCCAGGCGGAAAATATTAATGGCCTCGCTAACCTTAGAGTCTTTATTACCATTTTAGAAATTTTATGGGCGAGCAAATGAAGTCAGCAAGACAATAAATTCATTTTTTAATAATTTTACTTTCGGTTTTTATTGGCCATCAAATTTTGCATAATTTTCGAATAAAACATTTTTAAATTTATCTGCCCGACCCTTTTGTGCCTTCGCTTAATTATTGTTCACTTAAGCCTGGTCACGACTGATTTTTATCTTCAAAAACGCTTTTCATTTGCTTTATTCTTGGCGAGGCCAATTAAATTTCATTTATGGTGAGTAATCGTGAGGAAGCAGCAGCAGCATCAGTTGTGAAGACCAAATCTATCGTAAATCAATTTTAATCCGAGTGAAATAAAAAATTCAAAACGTATTTGATGCATTTTGAAGGTTTTGCTGGTGTGGCGGATTGTGACTTTCCACTGTGTTGTGCACAGCAAGGTGAGAGAATTTACTGTCGAAACTGAATCAGATGAAATTAATGTCGCGGACGTGCAATGGATAACGAAACAATCACACAAAGACGTGGACACGTATTTTCGCCAACCGATAGTAGTTTTCCTTAATTGACTGATAGTCTGCGCTTAGCCGTACACAAAATTTAATTTTATTTTATTTGCACTTGACCCTTTACCGGCTTCGAGTAAGTTATCCGTCATAAGTGGATTAATCTGCTCTAAGATATCCCATTCATTTCTCAATTTAAATACAATTAACTTGTTCACATATTTAACTTCCCTCAAAGGCTTGGCGACAAAGTAGAAAAGAAATTATTGCTGGATAAGACACGCCAATTCGCTTTTTATAAAGTTTTATTACCCCATAAATGTAATTACTTGTTGTCGTCTCTGCCTCTGACGCAATATTTTATGTAAATCCAGGTGAAATCCACCCGACTACGCTGTTGACTTTCAAACAATGGAAATTATACAGAACATAATAGAATTATAAACTTTGTTGACCTGTCAACCCGGCATCGGTTGAGACTTGTGTGTCTCAGTTTTCCACTCAGTATCTTTAATAAACAATACAAATTACGAATTTAATTTATTTAGTAAACAAATTTGCATATTTCTCCATTTCCAAGACGATGATGGTCTTGTTGCTCTCGTTGTTGCAAAATTTATGAACAATGTATGCTGTGTATCTGCTGCAGCTTGAATGGGAATCAAATACTTTTCGCCGATAATTGTTTTGTGCGGTTTTGGTGCAACAGCACGGATTTAATGAATAAAATTGGATAATTTGTTTAAAATTCTCATTTGTTTGATTTTGCATAAATCGAGACACTTCGCTGCTGAGGAATAATGATTGCTTGTAACAAGGAGCTTTGCATAGTCTGATTAATGAACACAATTTTCTCTGTTTTAAAGCGAATGAATTTTTTCTTTTCAATAGCTCCGAAGATATTTTGATAAATTAACGTGAATTTGTATATTCTTGATGAATTTGCTAAGAGCTTGTTATGTATCCAAGCTGTTTCTTGTGAAAATTAAAAATTAATTAAGTTTCTTTTGAGGGATGTTAATTAAAATCAATTTTGTGCCGAAAAATTAATATATTGCGACTTTGTATATTTTTATTTAATTGCGTTGTGATACAAACAGTATTTTTCTGGGTAGTATCAGTCCCTGTAACAGTTAATCCATACATTGCTGTGTATTTCTAGCAATTTTCTCATAAAATCGATGAATGTTTATTGTCTGCAATTCAATATAAATGCAAATGGTAAAAACAGACAACAAGGCAAATAGATATCATGACAGAGAAAAGCTTTGCAAAGCGATAAGACTAAGCCAAATGTTGCCCCAATTCGTACAGCAATTGCTTTCTGCATTTCCTTGAATCGAGCAGATCAAGAGTTTATTTAAAATGCAAAGAATAATTCCGTTGCGGGGTGGGTTTATTTGTTTTGATAACTTTTATAGCGAAAGTATGTACTTTTGGTGTATTTATTGCTTCGGAAAACGATATTTTGTTATTTTATTGCTGCAACAGCAGCTGTTCTGCATTTATTTCATTGTTCAGAGATTATCCACTGAAATTGCCTTTTCATGTTTGTTGTTTTAAAGGAAAAATATTGATCCAGCGTAATATTTAGTATAGATATATAAAGCTCCACCACCATCGTCACCATTTAATAATAATGTTAAAGATAAATTTCTTCACCGATAACTATAAAATTAGATACAACGATAACGACGAAACGGTGTGACTGCGTTGCCAAGTAGATTAATAGCCAATTAAAGTGCGAAAGACAAAGAAACACCAAAATAACACTATTTGTGCAATTCGATACGTATCTGAAGGGTCAAGTAGTTTGCTTTGATAATCCCCAGGTAAAATTTTGGAAACATGATGGCTAACAGTGAAAGGAATACAAATATGCTGAGCTCATGCTCATAAAAAAACACTCGAATTGCTCCCATTTAGTTTAAGCTTTTCACTAAACTTGAAATTGCCAGAGCATCAAGTGTTTGCAAGAAAAATAACTGAAAACAAACTTAATCAAAATGCTTTCACTAAATTACTTTTTATTCGCTCAATTACGTGGTTTTTACGATTTCATTCCATGGTCGGCAGTTTGTGTAACTGCGTTGGCGTTTCAATATGATTCTCCAAGATTTTCCACCCATTTCATTTTGAGTCCTAATAAAAATTCACTTTCTAAACTTCATAAAAACGCGCGAGACTGTCCGCATGTTATTGTTTCCAAAGTTTAAATTGCTTTTAAATTAGATTTGACAAAGTACGCTTCGTGCTTCGACGTTTCATCATTATTTAAATAAACGAAATTTAGCGTCTTCCACTTCAAATCATTTAACGCAGATGATAGCAACTGGCCATTGAGTTGTTATGAATTTTATTAACGTGCTGACGTAGATTGAGAGAAGACGAAATCACCTTTGATGAAATTATTTTCGATTTAAATGTAATTTTGGTTTGACCCAAAACTATTAAATTCCGACGATTCGAGCGCCTTATCCTCGTCACACAGCCATCATCGTCATCACTATTTTGATATCTTTGATTGCCGACGAGGATGACCTTCATAAATTCACCGAGAGAATAAAGAATCATTACAAGCCCGCATTGCTATCGTAGTAAATGTGCTCAATCGATACAAATGTTTCGGTGTGACTTAAAGATGCTACAGCAGATCGATCGAGGCGAAACATAAAAAATTTCTCGTTTCCAGTGAACACAACAACGCAAAGAGTTGTTAATTTATTCAGTTAATGGCAAGCTTTCAAGTTCGCAAAGGTACTTTTTCCATTAGCTCGGTATAATTTTTAATGAAATTAATTACCGCGGAGCAACACTGTGCCATCAGATTAAATTTTATTTTTCCCAATTTCGCCAGATATAGATACGAGGTGTTTCCTCCATTAAAAATGTTATTATTTTCAGTTTTATGCACGAAATGTTGTCGTTTGGTTAAAAAAAAATAAACATATTAGCTTTTATGGTAATTCTCGTGCTTAAAAATGTGTATCTGCATGTGTGTGAATGGCAGAGGTAAAAGCTTTGTCGCTTGTTTCACCTGCTTCCTTCGTTCACATTGTATGCGATTCGAAATTATTATTTGCATATCATAAACCAGATACCGAAATGATTAGCTTTTTCATGTAGGGTTTTTGATTAATTCGTTGAGGTGGGTTGCCTCGTGCAAAAACCAATGACATTGACTGTACATATGCTGGTTAATCAAGCCGAAGGAATATATAAATTAAAACGATGAAACACCTGTCTTTTGTACTGAGTAGAGTGAGTGCCATTCGACTTATAAAATAATGTTCTGTCACCAGAATTAAAAAATATCCTTTGGCTGCACTAACTTTTTCTTTTAATTTTGTTGAAAAGAATTTATTTGTGTTATGCTTTTGTCCTTAATCCTAGACAGCAGCATCATGATGATCTAGTAATCCTAGTAATGCCAGACATTATACGACATTGAAGACGTACCGTAGACGATTTAAGCATTTAATTAAAATACAATTTGAAAGTGAACAAAAATTTATCAAACGAACAGAGTGGAGGAATTGCGAGTGGCTAGCACCTCCACCTTCTTAATTTATTGTAAAAAATTGTTTTCATTTAATTAATTAAAATCTTTTGAGTCATTTGAGATGAGTAATGCTAGTGCTATGCAGCAGCTTAACGAAAGAATTAATCAGAATAGAGCTTTCACACTACAATTGATTAAATATCTTTTCTTATTGTGTATTTTGTATTTTAGCATATTGACGAAAGTGAGTCTAATGTTATAAGAAAAGCTCACGGCTCAGTGTAAGCGACAAGGATTTATCGTAAAACCCCAGGGAATATAAGAAAACATGTAATGGCTGACGAGTTTATGTCATCTCGAATCATCAAAACTTGTCAATCCCTTTAACAATGTGTCAACTAAGATAACAGTTTTTCTGTTGAACTGGGAAAACCAATGTGAAACTTTATTCGACTCTGAATTAAAGACTTGCGGTTTCCTCAATCTTCACACTACAGTTTAAATGATTTAAATGCGAATGATAAATTGCGTAGCTCCACTCTGATGTTTGGCAATTATATCGACGAGGCCAGTCATTGGGATAACATGTCACGTTGACCTAATCGAATGTGAAAAGCACGATGATACTTAATAGCGAGCAACAAATTAAATAAATTGCTTAACTTTTGGGCAGAAACTTTTGTCATTCAGCTTGGATTAGTAAAATTCATTCGATGAGCATAAATACTTTTTCCACAATCACGAATTAATATGTCTACTTGGAGTCGTCCATAAATCGTGGCTCCATCAATTCAGTCGTAAAACTTTTGCTGCAAATCAAGCCTCTTATTATGAATCCAATTTATTTGTTTATGTTTTATTATTATCTCCGGCAATAAAATATTTTTTATTATCAATTCGACGTCGTTCCTCTTTAATTCCGGATTCAAATGTTTATTCTTCCTGAATAATATTCGCTGAAGTTTGGCTGCAAATAAAAATATACACTCTGAGGTGGTACATATCTAGCACACACCAATCCACTTGTTATTAGTAAATTGTCCAAAAAATTGTTGAAAACAATATTCACCGTCAAAAGTTTGCAAAGTTCTTATTAAATTCGTGTTGCCAAGGGTGAATATTTTCGCCATTTGTTTTTCCCAAAATGTTTTTCTTCCCATTACCTTGAAAATTTCTTTTGTCGTGACATTAATATGACAATTATGGTTTCGTTTCGAATATTCTAAACTTTTTGCCATCATTCCACACTGCGGACTTTCCAAAATTTAACAAAATAATAACACAGAGATAATACAAAACGAAACGATAAATCTCACAAATTGTCATTAATTACCTCGAACAGTACATATAATTGGAAAATAATAACATTTCTTCCAACATTTAAATAATAAAAATCAAAAATAATGTTTAAAAATAGAAGAAAAACCGTTTGCCACTTGCTTATCCTCGATGAACACGAGTGTAGTGAGATGGGGTGTTGTCTTGGAACGAGCAGATTGAAATATGAAAAAGTAATTTAAATTTTGGTTTTTATGTGAATTGCATACCATTTACGATTTACCTCTACGTAATGTAATAATCATAAAACACATGCAATAGTACGGCCAACCAGGGAATCTCATACCATACCATGCAAATAGATATTTTTTATGTAATTTTATTGAAAATAAAAATGTTATTCACCTTAGCCCCATCTAAAACGAACATAAATGCATGTTTGTCGATCGTTAAACCGAGTATAAGGGCCTGTCCTCGTAATGCTTAATCAATAAATGATTTTATTTTCGTTGATTAAATATTTCTGCATTGAATTTCATGTGCAAATAACTAATTGTACATATGTGGGCACATTATACATAGAATAATGGTTAACTCTATCACGGTTGACCTGTCTAATACTAAAATCAATGAAAGTAATCTGTTTGCTGTTAATCAGTCAACAGGTTTAATAGGGTTATTCTTTCTGTCTGTTGTTATTCATTAAATATTTGCTATTTGCTGATATACTTATCCAGTGCACAATTTTCTGAATTATTTTATTATATGAAAAAGCAGCAATTTCTGTTGAAAAAATAATTAAATCCTTTTCAATGAGATGTAAATTTCTTTCAATTTAATACTGACTGACGTCAATATAATGTTTGTTTAGTTGATAAAAATTTGTATAAATTGTCACAGGGATTGTTTTTATTGAAACGTATGTACTATGATGAAACATGCGCCCTTGAGAAATTTCCTTCTTATTTCACTCTTTAGCAAAACATTTATTCAGTTACAATCAGATTTTTCTTTATTTTATTTTACCATTTATTGAGATAAGCTTTTACCAATTTTTTTATACTCTAGAGCTTTGCGTTAACAATTTATTCCAAGTTAGTAGCAAGTGGATCATAGAGAAAAAGTTGAAAAAAAAAATTATTATTCAATTCGTGTCGCCGGGAAAACAATATGATGGTAAATGTTTTTCTCATTTTTTTCTTGTTTTTAATTAATGATTTTTATTATTCAATAAAATTATTTGTGATTCGATAAACATGATAATTGTCGGGTGTTTGCGGTATGGTAGAGTAGTCTAATCTGCTTGTTGGATCGTTTTTATCGCGTTATAATTAAGTAAATAAAGAAAACGAACGATTTTTGTGTTAACAAAGTAATAATAATTATAATAATCTTTGGAGAGTTGTTGAGATGAAAACGCAAATATTAAGAAACATTTTCCATTTATTTTTTTGTGTCGATAAAACACCTTCTTTTTGTTTGTTAATTATTAGCGGAATGTAATTGTTTCGTTAGTTTTTCCATTGATAGACAGCTTATGCGATGCTGGATGGATTATGTCAAACCCATCTCAATTGTATCATGACTCGCGCAAGTTTAAATAGACTTCATTAACACCTTTGAGCTTTACATGGATTTATAAATAGATATTTGCCTCAGAAGTTAACAGTGCTTGAAAAACATAAAATACTAATTCAGCTCATTAGAATACATAGTTGCTGTTTTGATACCTCTACGAAAACTACAATAATATTATTTGTAATTACAAAACTAACAAATAATGTGGTTAACCATTTAGAATATTACGTAAATCCACAAAAAATTAATTCCATAAACTTTTACCATTAATTTTAAACTTTTTAATATTTGTTATTAGATTCCAATAATTTTTCTACATTAAAGGTAACAAAGTAAAACCTTAAGCTTAAAATTATTTAGATTCGTAAAATTAATTATTAGAAAAAAATATGTTTAATCTTTTTTATTGTAAGAGCTTTAAAGTATTTATTTTTTGCTGCTTTAAAGCACAAAAGTTACTTGAGTAAAAATTTTTTCTTGAAGTGAAAATATTTGTTGTGTGTTGTGGCATATTGAGCAGTGAATAAAAACTACAGATAATAAGGAGAAAAATAAAGTAACTTGAATATGTAAAGATATAACGAATAAATTATGGCCAGAGTGTGCAGTTTACGGCACTGACTATGCTACATATCGATAATAAATACTTCTCTACGGCTTTAAGTCCATTTACCTTTCTTTATTTTTTTATTTACTTTCATTTATTCATTACTTACTAAACTCGGTAAAACATTGCTTTTTTATTACACGAACTTTTATGTTTTATTCATAGCAATTTGATTCATTCGGCACAAGTTTTTGTTCCAGTTAACCTTGACGTGTCACATTTGTGCGAGAGTTCTATGCTCAAATCAGATACGACACAAAATGATTGACACAAAAGTTCTGATTAATTATAAATGAATGCAGAGTTAATTGCTTTTTGCATTTACCATTGCCACAATGAATAACTCTTGCTGGCGAAGACCGAAACTAGAAACGAAACAATTGCTTTGTCAAAATAATAAAACTTTACAAAACTTTGCATAATGGCTTTGTTTGTTTTCTTTTCATTAAGCGAAGCTGTTTTCAATGTAAACAACGAGTGAAACTCATACTGTTTCAATATAATAACACGCTATACACTTATTAGCAGCAATTTTCAACAAATAATTGGATATTGTCGGTAATGGAGTAGAGAATGAGGGTATGTCACCCCAACATTTGCATGAATAATAAAAATTTCATTTGAATAGAATACGAGATACCGAAAGGGTTGACTCATATTACAGTATTTGTTACTCGTTTGGTGAAGGTGCACATGTGTCGTATGATCAAACAAAACCAGAATAGTAATCATCTAAGAAATACTGAGTTCTATCCCCTGGATTACCTCCCAACAGACGCATTAAGACTGCAATTTTCTCAATAAAACAGAAAATAAATAATATTCAATGGACTGACGATGATGGTCGCCTGCAAATTGAATACATCGTGACCAGATGGCAAAACCATTTAGCTAAGAGTTTTATTTGCCAGAATCATTTGCAGGTTTAAATTTTTAAACGAATAAACAACTATGCTCTCCCCATAAAGCAATGAAATACCACTGTGTGGACTGACCAGTCAGCCGGTCCCCCAGCAACGATGCGATTGGAATAATAAATAAAAAATGCTAAAATCACAATGCAAAAGGCGAAAGACTATAAGAATTGTCACAAATTTGTGATTTCCTTTTTTATTGCATAATTTTATTACACGAAAGGACTGAGACTATGTCACTGATGGAAGAGAATTTCAATTTATCATCAGGCTGACGACACAGATGAGTAATTGCTAAGGCGAATCGTGAGGCAATCACAGTCACAGTAAATTGGCCTCTTATTACTGCAACTCAGCGATTTCATTACGTAATTGAGGTTTAATAAAAAACCACTGTAATTCCGTTAAAAAAAGAAAAAGCTTTCTTAGAAAAGTTGATTTCACCCACAAAGGGTGAACGAAAACACACACCTATTCGTCAGACAAGCAGCTGCTTTCGTCTTGTCAAAACCTAAAGTGAAATCGAATTTCTATTCAAATTTATATGCGAAGTAAAATTAAAATAAATTTAGAATTCTTTTTGGAAAGTAAATAAATAAAATTGACTGAATTATGCATAGCAAAGGTATTACTTATGCTGGCTAATCGACATTAGCACAGAGTTAATGAATTTCGTCAGATAACCTTGGTCTATTTTATGTCTAACGTAATACGCGATTAAGTGAGGCTTATCTGCTGCTCCAACAGCAAAGTTAGTGTCTCGGTCATTATCCTTCGCTCGTTACATGAGGAACAAACAAATGGCATTATTCCGACTATCGAGTGATGAAATATTCAAGTAGAAAACTTTTTTAATTTAACATCTGTATTGTAGCTGCGGTCACATTAATAATTCTGTTGAAAGCTCGAAACCGTAACAATAGCCGTAGCAATGTACATACCCGGACATATGTGGTAAATGCTTATGAAAAGTTGGTCTTGTAAAGGGTCACAACTAACAATTCACAACTTACGAGTGCTATTGCGGCTGCTGTAAATGTTTCTCCATGGTTTGGTCAATGCGATCCGATTATTTGAAGAAAAGTTTGAATGTTCAAATAAACAAGCAGGAAGGGCACAAATACAGCTGATGGCATGGGAATTTTATTGTTTAGCTGCGACCACCGCTGTTCATTCCCAACAAAACAATTTACTTAACAATTTTGAGTTGAAACTCGAGAACTTTTGTACATTTCGATGTGACTAATTACATTTTCATTCGCTCATATGATCCACATGCCGATTACAAATGCGATTCAAGGCTATACGTCGCGACATTAATATTCT
Organism: Ptychoptera contaminata; assembly: GCA_963942525.1. Lineage (NCBI taxonomy): Eukaryota > Metazoa > Arthropoda > Insecta > Diptera > Ptychopteridae > Ptychoptera > Ptychoptera contaminata. The sequence goes on along the minus strand of OZ012639.1, from coordinate 2,528,295 downwards.
CTCCATCACGCACATACTCACTTTTTCTTTTTATTGCTTCTCGGTTCAACTTTTATTGCGTCTAAGTTCCGTCATTTGTATAACGTGATCTATGTAATTCATCAAAACGATTTCATTCTACCACCAAAAACAACGGCAGCAGCAGCAGCAGCATGAACAACAAAAGCTCATCTATCAGCTGGCAAGAGTCTCAAGTCCCATAGCGATAATAATAATAATAATAATTAAATGCGAAGGATTTATTAATGTTGCTACGATATTAGAAAATCTGTCTCTAATTTGCAACGAGATAGATTTCGGATCATCAATCAAACATGACGGCATTTCCGTATTGATTTTATTCATTTCTTCCAGATTAATTGATGACTCGCGGCACAGTGCTGACTAATATCGAATGAAATTAATAAAATATTATTGCTGCGATCAGAACTTGTACGAAGTGATTGAGCACGGCATTTGCACATTAATTAGATGCCAAAAGTCACGTACAGTAGTCAACTATATGAGCTTTAATCACGGCTAATTATTATTAAAATTAATAGAAAATTTCTATTGAATCGCGGTGAATGGGCAATGCAAACAAACAAGCAAAACCAAAACTGTTGAATCGCTGTTATCATTTGCATAAACAATGATTATGGCGAGAAATGTTCATTAAATTAATTAAAATTATATTTATTTTGGTATTATCTAAATTGTGTGAAACGTGAATAAAGCAGCGGAGGATTAAACAATAGTATGGTGAACAGGCATTGTGTTGCTGCGTCGTCTTTGTTCCCGAAATGTGATTTATTCGAATATGTAAGTCGAAAAGAATAAAAGAAAAATCACATTTTCATTACTCTGGCCTAAATGCGATCGCCCTTGGGTGCCAGCTATTGTCCGTTTTAATCCATTCACACCATTACTGTCTCTACTCTCTTTAATTCGGCGACACTTTCTCCCTGCTGCTGAAAATGAAGACAACAACTATTGTTGTATCAAATGATGAAAAAAATAAAGTGTCACAATGAATGCAGAGTCCAATTTGTTAGCGCGTTCATTGTTCAGGAGTGTGTTAGAATAAATTAGAGAAGAAAACTTTGATTAATTCACAAATTGATTCAGTGTTGATCCGTTTTCTTCGCCAGTCATAAAATTATTATTTTCGTATCGACGACGATACTAGCGAGTACGAGAGTGGGTTTTAATTGTTTGTCACTTTTTTAACAAAAGCTTAATTTCCTTTGATCTCATGTCCTGTGTTTACTTTTCAGCTTCGAAAATCCGAATCGATACTTTGAATAATTAAAATTCATGAATGAGGTGGTGGCGGCTGCTTATTGGGAATAAATACACAAATTCTGTGATCTATTATCATTGTTTGCATGCTGGATGCTGTGTGGCTGATGTTATTATAAAATTGAAAATAATTAAATAAGAAATTCGGCGAAAGTGTCAAAAACTGGCGAAACAAAAACAACGGTGGCGACGGCACAGAAAGTATTTAATTTTTGAATAAATGAATGTCGCTTCATGGATAATGTATTTTCGCGTTTAAATCTAACATTTTCCGTGTATTCGCTCGTCTCCTTTGACGGCTCGCTATGTTTATTGCTGTTTTCCATGTTTCGCCCTCGACATCACACAGCGAATATAAGAAAAACACAAAACCATGTAATGAAGTGAATATAAATTGTATTTTGTTTGCATAAATAACGAAAAATGTTGGAAAACAAGGAAAAGATAATAAATAAGGAGAATATTTAACGGAGGATTTATTGCCTCATGCCTTGGTCTGTTTTGTCAACAATTTCAAAACAATTTCCCATTTCCCTTTTCCATGGCTGCGTTTGTCTTTTCTTTTTTTTTTTTCCTTTTTGCCAACAATTTTACTGAATCGAATGAAAGGTGATGCGAAATTGGTTCAATTTGCATTTGTCGTTGCTGGATGGTTCAATCTCTGCTGCAAATTAGTTTTATTAGGGCAAAATTGAAATAGGACCCTTAATAGCTATAGGGAACAGCTCGTTTACCTTTATCGACGTCTTTTTGCAACAGCAATATGATCTTTCCATATCAATCGTTGAAAATAACAACGAAATCTATTAATTTTTTAAAAAAGTCTATTTAATTTGGTTCTCTATCTGCTGAGATACACGTTGAAGTTTGAGTTTCCTAGTTGGTGTTGTGTCTCACGCATGTTTTGCTTGTTTTGTCCAAAAGTTAAATCCATTAAATCCCCATAATGCTGAATTCATTTTATTCAGAAAGGAAGAAGACGTTTTGACAACCAGGATCAGTTGAAAATGGTAATGAAACAACAAAAAAAATGTAAAAAGCGAAGAAATGTGTAGTTGGCACCATTATTATGATTATTGCGGGGTAAACTTTGCCCTCACTTCCTGTGGGGACTATTTCCTTATACGGTGACAGGCAGTTCAAATGTAAAAACTCATTTTAAAAGGATTTCTCACTAAAATATCAAATTTGTGTACATTTCATTATGTTTGTCACCCACTGGCACCAGCAGAATGAGTGCTGGCGGCGCATCCAACGCCAGCTGAAACAATTCCATAGCAAATAAAAGAAAATCAATAGAAAGAAGTGAAAAAACCGTTTCAGAAACCTCAAAAGTCCATTTGTCATATGTTAAGCTTATGTTTCAAAGTTTTTCACCAAAGCAGAAGCAGCAAAAATGAGTCGGAAAGGATTCTCCCCTCGTTCCATGGTGTAAATCGTGTTCAACTGTATGTTTCACAATCATTTCCATTATTTCTGCCATCACGACTTCTTTTCCTTTTCGCTGTTTCGCCTCGACTCCTTTATGTTTTCATAAAAAATTGCCAAAAGGAAGGCAACATTAATAAAAAGTTTGCTGGTGGGGTTGATTCATCGGTCTTTCGCCGAAACACAGCGTCGCGGTATAAATAATGAGTTTGTGGCTGCTCTAAATAATCTTGTTGGTTGCTATTTGCGACGATGTTGTTTTTCTGAAATATCATAATCATGAGTTAAGTGTGATCAAAAGGTAAACCGCTTCGTTTATTGATTTTTGATATACTTCTTTCGAGGATCTTAACTTCCTTTCAATGCCGTTTTATTTTTTTAGCCAAATTAAAGCGAAATGCGCTGCTAGGAAACGCGAAAACTTTTAATTAAAATTGTTTCAGTCGGCATCTCCAGTTGTGAAGTGCAGAAAGAACAAAAGAGAATATAAATTGCTACTTAGGAAAGGTCCAACTTAATTTTCCTTTTGAATTAATAACGAAACGAAACGAAACGAAAAAAAGGGAAAAAGCGAAAATCCTTTAATCTTTGTTTAAGTTTAAAAAGCGTATAAATTGGATTTAATATAATTAGCTTAAAAAAGTTTCGGATTTGATGAGCTCGTCAATCTCCCTTGTCCACGGCCGCTAACCATTTTTGTTTGTTTTAATTTTTTTCCTTTATTTCATTTTTTTTGCACCACAATCCGCCACAACCCTTTTCTTGTTTCAAATGAACGACTGGAGGAATAAATTCGCAATAAATGATTTAAATTGTGGAAGAAGAAAAGGGGATCCGTCTGCATACGAATAATTCTAAAAAATTTCTAATAAAACCATTTCTCATAAATTATTGCATAAGGAGTGAAAGATTTTATTAAAAAATATTCAGAATTACATGGGCACGTGACGAAGGATATTTATTGGAATGTGACAACTGTGCGTCGACTGTAATATGATCCATCGCTGCCGCCACCATGCCAAGCAGAAGCTTTATTACACCTATGTAGTCAGCACACTTGTTCGCATAAATTAGCATAAATATATTGGCATTTGCATAGTTTATCGGTGGATTCTTATAAATATAAGAAAATCCAATTCAATTCTCGCCCAGCATCTCGTTTCCTCAATAAATTAGATTTTTATTGCCGCAAATGATTGAGAATTATCATTTTATTGCCGCGTCGCTCCATTGTGCCTTAATTAGAAGCTGATTTTCGTCAATTTCTTCCTCAATACGAATCGTCAAAGCATTAATTATTGCTCAGGTGACAGCAATGAATTGCCACAATGGCAACTAATCTGATTAGCATTTGGTACAATGCGGCCACATTTTAATTACATTTGTTGTCATCATTTATTCAGGCATTTGTAGTTTGTTTATTATTGGAACACATCGAATCGAAAATCATTTGACCCGAAGCTATTAGCATAATTATAATTACTTAACTATTTACCAATCTCAAAAAAAATAAATAATTAATTAATTTCTGATCGCATATTGTCGTATGCACGTGTGGAAATCTGTACAGCGGTGTCAAAGGAGTCAAAATATTAATAACAAACAACATGCGAAGGCTCATGTGTGCTTAAATTATCAAAATTTATTTCCATAATAATAAGATGCGAAGGAAAATATTAGGCCGCGATGTTGCGCTTATTTATGTTAACTTTCGCCTCGCTTTTATTAAATTTGCCCAAACATCTAGTAAATTTAAGTAAAAATCTCTTTATTCACTGCTAGACAAAGTTCTGTATGATAATAAATTTATATAATATGAGGGCTGGTGATGATGGTTTATTGTTTGAAGTTGAGTGAAAATTTATAAAATAGCGATGGCTGAGTTTTTTCTATAGAGAGATCAAAATGTCATCGATTCAGCGATTTATTTTTGTTTTGTAGTAAATTAATTAATTGTTTAAATATTTTGTCGCTCAAATAAACCTGTAGCTTTTAAAGAAATATGCAATTAGTTAATTACCTTGTTTATGCATATTAACATTGCAGGAAAATGAACCACTGAGCATATTATTTATTTTCATTAACAATAATTTTAATAATTCCCTTATTTACTAAAACTTTCTATTCATTAAATTCTCTTGTTGAATTTATAGTGAATATTCTTGATGAATGCATTACTCCGTATATTCAACTTGTAAATATTCAAAATTGTTTCTTAGAATTTATTTAATTATTTAATTACTGCACAGCGTAAGTCATCAGAATATTTCTTATAACAAATGCACAATTGATAAATACCTTAAAATAGCATCATTTGACCTCAGTGAACATGAAATTATTCACATTTCAGTGAATACAAAGTAGTTGATGAGTATTTATTACTTAAGTCATTTACAATTCATAAGGTTTGGTATATTATTTATATGAAAATGGGAAAAGAAAAGGCAAAAAGGTTCATCAAACCTATAAAATGTAAATATTTAAATTGTGTTGAATGGTGATTTTTTTTCCCATAATTATTTTTATTTTATAAAAAAAAAACCCTTTTGTCATTTAATTTAAGGGGAATTTAATTATTTTATTTTTTTGTAAAAGCTTAAAGGTTAATAGATATTAAAAAAAAATAGAACCGTTGATATTGGCTTCTTAGTTGACCGAATATTTAATTAATTTAAATTTTAACAAAAAAAAAAACTTTAAAGCTTTTCTGTACCTTTTTCTAGTGAAATCACACCTGGCGACTTGAATTCATTAAGTAATACTCACTGTCCCATATTTTTTTTATCAGCTTAATAAAAACGATTTAATGAAGCAACGAAATTTACAATTTTATAGATTTTTTTGCAAAATAATTGAAAAACATTAAAATAAACGTAATGAATTTCGATGAAGTTAAATAATTTCATTAATTTTACAAAATTTTAATACAAAAATCAATATGAAAATGAGTTTAACGACCGGCAATCATATATGCTTTACTTTGGCACTAGAATCAGTTCTTTAAATGATTTTTCTGCGTATTATCGACTATTAATGAATTTTCTGCACCAAAAATACTGAAAATGATGATAAAATACAGACACTGTCGGCAGCAACAGCAGTGTAGGAATCAACAGAAGTAGAGAAGAATTAAAAAATAAAACTTTCCACTTTGCCTAAACTTAACAAAATAGGAAAAACACATTCGGGCAATCATTGTTTTTCTATCATTAATGAGTTTTCCTTTTGTAAATGATTTAAAAACTTTCCGACTTCCAAACAATTTATGCTTTTAATTTCTTTTGTAATTTCATTCCGTTTTTTTTTATTTTTATTTTGAGCTTTTTGTTCTGTTGTTAGTTATGCTATGCCGTTTCCGTTCCATACATTCGCCTCTTTATTTTTTACTTATTCTATGATTTGTTTTTAAATCTTAATTACTTTCTTATAGAATAAAAAAATGTTAAGCGAAGATGTGGAAGTAGAAGGAGAGAATAAGTTAACAAGAAAAGTTGTTATTGTCGGGTGAATGAAGCAATGAAGTGTAATTATCTCGAGGATTTATGATTAATTTTTGTGTTTTTATTTTTTCACTGTCTTCGTTCGTCTGTCTGTTTTCATATTCCGTTATTAGAATATTAAATATTTAATTGTCCAGGGTCTCCATTTGATGCGAAATTGAATTTAAAACTTTCACAATAAATAAGAAGAAACTCTTTAAACGAGGCAATTAATTGAAGAATTCCCATTAAAAACAAAACAAATCTCGTGAAAAGCAATTAAAATTTTAAAAAGTCAAAAAGTTTTTACGACAGCGGATGGAGCTGAAGCTGACGGTCAACCAGCACATGTGTTCTTGTGATTATTCGTTCATTTAACAAGGTTAAGAGACGGCCAATATTGATTGGCAGATCACCATGAGTACTCGATTTAACAATCGGTGTCAATGGCCATTGAATTTGACTAAACGAATAAGAAGTTCTAAACATCTTGAGTGGATTGAATAAATGAAGACCTTAACCAACGCAGGGTGTGCAACCATACAAAATCCTAATCTCATAATCCATAAAAGTAGAGACAAAACAAAACCTGGTGATGAGGAACAGCAGGTATACTAAACGCCTGGCATTTAAATGACCCAATTAAAGCTCTTATCAGTGGCAAAACCGAGTGCAGAGTCCCTTTGAGAAATTTAAATTATTCTAAGGATGTGACAAAGTGTCCTCAACATATTGCCGTTCATTAATAGCCAAATCCATGATTAAACAGGTGAGGCAAAGTTTTTATCTCGTTTGTGGACTTGAAAGTAATTTCTGTTTAAATAATTTAGCCAAAAGCACTTGACTTTGGCCAAACAAATCATAGTGAAAGTGATAATAAAATCCAGAGGCAGAAGTAACAGAAACATGTGCTATTTATTACCACACAGAGTAAACATAACAAAATTTTAATTATGCTCTATGGTGCCACGGAATAATGAGAATAATTTTTATTCTCAGCCAGCAATGCGGTATTTGGAGGCAGAAGTGAGGCGAATGCAATCCACTTTGCCACATTCTTAGCAAAATAAAAATTTATTTATGCAGAAAATTTTTATTTTGCTGCAAGCATGTTTATTAATTAATTTTTGAGATGAATCATTGCTTTTGTGTTTATCCTCGTGTGCTTAATACAGGATAAAGTCTCTGGTGGAACAGAAAATGCGAAAACGATTAAGAAGTAGACTCTCGATGGTGTCGAGGAATTGTCTCTAAATTAATTATTTAATTATTAAATAAATGTTGTTTTAACTAGCCGAGACTGACATTGGCACTTTGGCCAAGGGATTACAGTTGAATAAGGGATTATAATTAGAAAAGTTTCAAATCGTTGTTATTATTCTTAGACTTGAGGACACGCATACATTGTGCTCGACCCTCATCAGCTGTACGGTCTGACGTGCTGTAGATTGTCCTTTCTTCCATACAAAATTATAAAATTGGGTGCACATTGGGGTTGATAGCAAGGTGTCAAGACGTATATAAACCAAGAAAATAGTCAGCCAATTTATGGTTTATTGAGATGGGTTGGTGCTGAGGTTATTGCTTATAAGCATGTCGATTTTCCTGACCACACACTGTGGATAACGTGATAGATGATTATTTATTCCATCCAAAGAATAGACCGAACGCTTTGACCAGGCGACACAACATCTGTAAATTATTTGAATTATCTCCTCTAATCCATTAAATTTAATTGAATTCACATAAACACCGCGTTGTACAATTTTGGTGTTTCGATAAGGAATTGATTTCAAATAATTTCTATTTTAATGGAAAAAAAATACCAAAAATTAGTCACCCTTAATGGTAAAGCAATAAATTTGTGAAACTTTTTTGTGTTTTACCATTTTGTTTAAATTCGCATAAATCTTGAACAATTAACCTCAGATTAAAACAAGCAATTAAGCTCAGTTTTTTTTTCAGCGTATAAAATGCGGGTTAATTAAGGGTGGAACACAGATGCCCGGTTTTCGTGTTTTTTTTTTAACTGTCTTACCGCATTCATAATTAAATATTTCATTTATAATTTTTATTATTAAAACGTGAATTAATTTAAAAGGTTATTTGAATACATATCATTCTCTGTTTTAATGTCATTTATTTAGAAATTTTTTCATTATAATATATCTGTTGAATAATTAACCCTATTTAGTCAAATTTTAAATAATAAAAATTATTATTATTATTATTATAAATATTTTAAATAAATCATATATTATGTGCTCTGGTTTTATGCAATTAAGATAAATTTATGTAATTTAACCGTAAAACAAATTTACAATTTATTAAAATATTTGAATATTTTTCTTATCAAAATAACATTGTTAAATATGCTTTATACCTGGTTGACAAATTTTATTTGATAAAGGAACAATTTTATATTTCATATTCAATTTATTCTATCTAAAATTTTATTTATATTAATCAATAAATTATGATATTGATGTTTTGCTAAACATAAAATATATATATATATATATATGCTTTATCAATACAATAAAAATATATTTATATTAATTTATGATTTGTGCACAGTTGTAAATAATATTTTATCATAATATTGTGATCGTGATTAGTTTTTTCCACTAAGCGTGCTATTGGTGTTTAGTTAGGGATAATATTTATAAAAAGCTTATATAGTTTATATATATATATAAATAAATAATGATTTAATTTTCTTTATTATATTATTAAATATTTATTTTATTAGATTAAATTGTTAAATCAATTGTTGATGATTAAAAAACCGCTTTAAAGCACAAAATAAGTCATTGGTTATGTATTATACTATATTGCATTTAAATAATAAATTTAATTTTACCTAGATAACAGGTTTAATTAATTTGTTAAAAAAAAAATAATCATACAATTTTCTACACATATTTACTATTTTGTTAAATTTTTCACTTTAACTGCAGTTAATTTATAACAAAAATTACAAAAAACGATGAGAATGCATTATTTATGGACAAAGTGAAAAATAAGTAAAATAAGGAAAATATTCATATTCATGTTGGAAATATAATTATTCCATGAATATTAAATATTTTCATTATTTTAATGTTAAAGCGAACACACACACAATTTCATTATAAAAAATATAAATTTAATTAGATAAATATTTGTTGTAGTAAAAATTATGCATTTTAAACGTATATAAGCAGTAATGGTGTAAAGTTTTGCAGTACAATACAAACGGATACAGTGATGCACTTTGTGTGACTCCTATAATATCGACTCATTTTTATCAGCATACTAAGTTTACGAAAGCTTTCACAATGAGCTGGACACAGTGCAATTTTGCTTATATACCTCCTTTTTGTCTCAATAAAAGTGTTTATGTGATGCACAGCAATGTTGTTCTTCATTTTTATGTAAAATGCCTGAATGAAACTTTAACGAAAAGCTATATTATTCTCTACAGTACAAAATCGCCTTTTCAGTGAATTTTTAATTTAATATAAAATTCTCCACTAATACAGTATAAAAAGCTTATGCAATAAAAAAGAAAATCATCTCAAGTTCAATTTTATATTTAAAAAAATTTTACTTTTTTTTTGCAAAAATAATTAAAAACAGAGAACAACAAGAAAAAAAAATGTATAAAGCTTTTGTTAAGTTGTTATGCTTAATTCATAATGAACTGTTGAGAAAAAGTTCTATAGTGATGATTTCTGGTATAATTGAATGAATATTAAATAACAAAAAGTTTGAATTAAATATTTAAAAATAAAAATAAGTTTTTATTTTCAATTAAAAGAGTTAAAAGTTATTTATTTTTATTTTTGTTGCCTTGAAATATTATATTATCTTTGTTATACTGTCGACAATGGAATTGGATTATTATTATTATTATTTTTTGTATTACTTAACTTTAGAGAAAGTTTCACTTACATAACACTTATTTGATTATTATTAATTTTAACATTTATTGGTTTAGAAAAATTTTCCTTTTGATTTTACTTTACCTTATTTAATTTGAATGTAATGTGAGATATACTGTCAAAGCATTATAGCAATATTTATGTAACAGGAAATATAATAGGCAAATCAGTGTATAATATTACTAAGTTATGTTAAAAACCGACATATTTTTATATAAACAAAACAGTTTAAAATAGTTGAATGTTTAGCGGAAATAAGAAATACCAGGCGCCTCCACTGTTGCTTGTATTACTCGTAGTAAAATGATTTTTGTTTCTAGCTTTATTTCTACCTTGAAAAAAAAAATCAATTATTACTGTGTAAATTTATAAAAGCTTAATACTACGTAAATATAAGAATAACACTTTAAGCTTTAACTATAAAAAATCGTTTATAAATGTGAATTTTGTAGAACATAGGACAGCGCAAAAAAATCAGAGTTAAGAAAAACATAAAATACATAAATGTCGCCATTATCATTATTAATAGAGATCCTATAGACTTTTCTTTTTCTTTTTGTTGTTGTTGTTAATGTTCGTAATAACAAATCGTTCCCCAATTCGTTTAAATGTAGCAAAGCAATAAGCAGGAAATAAAGAGAAAAAAACTCCACATCACACAAAATACATTGATTTATGTTTAATTCATAATGAACTGCTTAACGAAAAGCTTTATAACGAACACATTTTTCTATAAATCTTTCATTTATTCGTCTTACTTTTCTTCATCTATTTTTTTTTTAGCTTCTAAATTTGTTATTTCCCGGATATTTTCCGTATTAAATCGATTTTAATGATACGACGCGTATTTTTATGACAGAAAAAACAAAGTAAAAAACTTAATCTAAAGGATTTTTTCCGATAAGTTTTAACTTTTATCAGCTGGAGATTGCAGCAGTATAATTTTCTTCTTTTTTTTTTTTTTTTTGATTAATAAAAATTCTATTTCCTGTTTTTTTTTGTTAAAAAGTTATTATTTGAAATTAGTTTTTGTAATGAAAATGCCATATACAGCAGGTGCATCATGTTTTTTCTTTTTTCTCTTTAAATATCTTTCATTTACTTTGCAATTTTATTTAATTACCTTAAATTGATGTTATTATAAAAAGCTTTAAAATATTGTACAAAAATAATACTACAGTTCATGATAAAAAATCATTAAAGTAACAAAATAAAATATAAAGTCCCCTAGATAGCATAAATACTTGTTGTTTTTTTTTAAATAAAAGAGTTAAAACAGTGAAAATTACTATACGAAACCACAACTGATTATTATTTAGTAAAATAATTGTTTTTAATCAGAAATTAACAGAGAAATGTATAATCATTTTTTTATTTTATTTTGTTTTACATTTAATCGTGATTAGGCACGACACCGGTATGTTTTTAATTTTATTTCTTTTTTATATTAATGATTATTTATGAAAATTAATGATTTTTATCTTATGTTTTTCTGTATAAAAAAATTACGCTTATTTATGCTTATTAAATTAATTTTTTTTTCGTTTTTTATTATTAATAATTTAAGATTAAATATTTAGATATGATTTGATTTTATTTTCTTTTATCGAGAAAAATCACTGCGTTCATTTATCATGCGAATCTCTATTATTTCTGTTTCAGAAACAAGAAAAAAAAAGCTCGTTAACCTTGATAAGATTTAAAAAAGAAATCTTTAATGTAATTATAAGCTTCAGTAACTGCTTACAATACGTTTTTTTTTTAGTGAATGTAATAAATCAAATTAAATCAATTTAATTATAAATAACGAATCAATAAATCGATTTGAAATTTTTTTGTTAAATTTTATCTCACAAAAAACGAAATTTAAATTTAATTTAAATAATCATTTATCATACGAATATTTAATTTTATTATAAATAAAAAAAGAAAGAAGATTGTTTAGTTAAATACCTTTAAATTGAAAATAATTAATTTATTTAATAATAACAAAAAAATGAAAAAAAAAATCGGTAGATAATTAACCTAACTGAGTGTATAGACATTTAACTGAACAGCAAAAATAATCAAAACATGAATCATGTTTTAAAGATTTTAAGCTTTTTTACATCATTTATTCCTTTTTATTTAAATTTATTAATACTTTAATAAGATTATTTAAGTATATATATACATTTATTTACAATATTACATTGAATATAATTTAACCATTATAAATATATACATTTAACTATGTTATACATTCTTAAAATTTCGTATAAATATTCTTCAGATAACCTTTAGATACATACTATATGGTAATTTTTCGTATAGAATTTTACGTAATTATATAATAATAAAATGTTGAATTACTTATAGGATTATTATTACCTTGTTAAACAGTTTTTGTTTTAGTATTTTTTTTTTATTTTTACTTCTTGTTTATTAATTTCTGTTTTTATCTTCCTTTTACTTGTTCGTCTTACTTATAAACAGCGAGAAAATTACTTTTAATTTAATTTATTTAGTTTATAAATTTTTTGCAAAAGTCGTTAAAAGTTATTTTGATCATGATACATATAATTGAATTGAATAGACTTTTAATTAATTTATTCAAATATATAAGGTAATTGCAGTTGAACATATTAGCATATGAGTGTTTTATTATTTAAAAATGTTATGCAGTGATTTTTTGCGACAAGAAATTTAAACAATACTACAGAGATGCCTTTTTATGGATAAAGATTTTCTTGCTTTTATTTATTTATTCATTGGTTTGGATTTTTCTCTCTATGTTATTTTTTTTTTTTTTGTTTAGATCAATTTTCCTATTTCTTTTCTTTATTATTCTTTATAAATTTTATTGCCCAAGTTCATGTTTTATAGATTTAAAGAATATATGTTAATATTAGATGATGTCTGATAACTAGGGTTGAAATGTATATATATATGTTTATATATTTTTATGTTTATTTCACATTTTATTTCCTTTAGCAACAAAAAATAAAAATAAAAATCTGTAAAGATATAATCAAAAAAAAAAAATGTATAAAAATGAAATAAGAAAACTAGAAAAAGCGTAAAATAAAATTACAATAATTGTGGCATCAAAATTATATGTATATATATATATCTTAAAGCAATGTTAAAAATACTATAAACCCTTGGAATAACCCTATTTAGAAAACAACAAATAACATTGAGATTAAGAAGGATATTTTCTTCTTTTTTTATTTTTTTTTTGATATAAAATATTCATTACAAACGGGATAACAAATTAAAATTAGATAAATTTTTCTCTTATGAAAAGATACACCATAGCAGGTGATTAAAATGTTCTGGAAAAAAAAATAAACGAAATTATTTATTTAAATCTTAAAGAAAAAAAAAAAAACTTTGAAAATTTAATAATTTATATAATTGGACTTAAATTGTTTTTTGTGTCTTGTACAATTCTTAAGAAATTCATCTTATAAATGCTAAATTAATCATTTTCTTTTTGAAAAAACACAAAATACATTATTATTAACGCTGAATTAAATAGTGATTATTCTATTTATGTATTGTTACGGAAAATATAAATGTTTTAAAGATGCGACTTAACGTGTTTTATTTTTATGTTTGCAAAAAAAAAAAAAAAAGCACAAATTAAATATAAGAAAAGCTTCGTCTTCTTTTTCTGGGATTTATTTTTATTTTTGTTGTTAAATGTTAATCATCATCGTATGTTTAACTGTAGCACTAAGCAGTTTCAGACATAAGAAAGGCGGTATTTAAACACAGTGAAATAATTTCATTTATCTGTTAAATGCCGGAAAGAATTTTATTTCTATATATTCTATTGCAGGCAAATACATTGGCTTTAAGTTGTGAAAATGGCAAAAAAAAAAATAAAATGAAAAATGAGGATAAACAACAGCAAAAAAAAAAAAAATAGAAACATAAAATCTAACATCAATTTTTCTTTTGCTTGTAGTAAACCAAAGAACGTATAAGAAAATTTAACTGTCCGATGAGATTTAAGAGCATAAATGTGTGTTGATGTTTTCTCTACTTTTTCTAACACGGTTTTTTTTTCGTACTTTTATTTTTTTTTTGTTGTTGCTTATTTTATTGGCAAAAGCTTATTAAATATTTATAGCAAATGTGTTTTTATTTTTATTTATTTTACTGTTTGGTTAACGAAAAATAAAATAAGAGGATTACGATTTCAATTTCATTTTATTATTCCTCGGTTTTTTTTTTCATTTATTTATTTATATATATTAATAAGGAAAACCCCTTAAAAAAAATCATTAACGCAGTCATCATAGTCTTTGTTGTTTTACAAGGAAAATGGGCCGAATTTTTTTTATTATTTTTATTTTTGCACAAAATTCTATTTTCGTTGTACTTCAATTAAGTATTTGTGGCGTTAAAATTAATGTTTTGCAGCACAATAAATGGTGTTAATACATTATGCTTTAGGAAATTATTTTATTTAAATTTTATGATTTTTGTTTTAAATGTTAAGCGTTTATTTTCCTTTTTTTTTTTTGCATAAATAAATATTAAATTTTTAGTGAAAAACAGTTTATCTGTATTTAAATTAAAATAGAATCGAAAATTTTTCTTGCTTTCTATTTAACTCTGTTTTTATTTTAATGCTGTTTAAGTTTTTGTTATTTGTAGGTGAAAGCTTGTACTTTGACAATTACCTTGGTAATTAAGCGTAAATTCTACTTTCAGTTCTATTTTGAGCTATTGAAGGATACAACATACTCTTTTCCAAAATAATAAAGTATTTTATTGGCTTTTAAATGAAGAATTACAAAAAATCGCAACTCTTCTAAAAGCATGCTGTTTATTTATTTATTTTCTACACGCTTTTAAAGTATAATAAAACATTTTAAGAGCTTAAAATCAAAAGAAAATAATAAATACCTTAGTTTTTATTACAAACTTTTTAAATTATTTATCAAACGCTTAATAAGACACTATTTTTGTCTATGTATAATAAAAATAAATTTCCTCTAGATAGATGACTTAGTTATGTTAAGCTTTCAAAAGCAAAATAATAAAAAATTTATCTCATAACAAATAAGAATAGATAAACAATTGTTATTTTCTTTTTTTTTTACTTATAAATAAGATAAGGATAATATTTACTATTTTATGTACATAATTTGTGTCGTTAGATGTTTAACTTTCTAAACAATAGAGATTTTTATTCATAGAAAAAAACTTTCATTTTTATCAAATAGATTTATCTAAACATGTATAGTTTTTTAATAAATATTAATAAGATAATTAATATTAATGGAAAAAATATAAATAATAATATATTTGTGAATAAATTGTTAAGAAAAACAGTTTACTTACTTTTACATATTTTTAATGAAAACCAAATATCTAATTATCTATTTTACGATAAGAAATATCGATTGATAAGTTTTCATATGAATTAGCAGTAAAAACTGTTATAGTTTCCGTTTAATAAAATTTTCTTCTTCTATATATCTTTTGTATATAATATTTTAATAATAATAATAATAATTATTATAATCAGTAATAAGCTTTTTCTTTTATCATAATTGATAGCTTTTGTAATATAATATCAGTACTTTGCCATAATAAACACTAATTATATATTAAGTTTTCTTTTTTCTTCTTTTTAATAATAATAATAATAAATAAAAGGATTTCTCACATTAAAAACGACTAATTAGAGAAATTGATAAAATTTTCATTAACAAAAAAACTACTGTGCGATGGAGACGCCTGGTATTTTTGTTTAACAAAAATTTTAATATTTCAATAAGCTTTAATTAATTAATAATCTATTTATTTAGAGTAATATTATTATTACATTTTTTTTTGTTAAAATCATTAGCTAGCTTTTAATTAGCTAAATATTATTTAAATTAAAATTTAATACCATTTCGATTAATATTTATTTGTTAATTTAATGTCATTTCACTAATCTTGCAATTAGTTCTCTTTACAAATAATTGATAGTTAATTCAAATAGAAATAATTGTTCCAAAAAAAAAAAACAAACACAGAATTCTAGTTAAACTTCTCCCTATTTCTAACTGATAACTAAGTCATAAGTTGTGTCACCCCCAGTATTATCATTATTTGTTTCCTCTGAAAAGCTTCTTAACGACTGTTCAAAAAAAAAACTTTCAGTTACCAATTTTTTGCTTTTTTATGTAAGAAATAGAATAAAAAGTTTATTTTTTCGTTTATTCACTCACTGCCTTTACTTTTTAGAATTTTTTCTTACCATTCATACGAATTGCTTGGTGGAGTTTTTTTTTGCTATTTGTTTCACTCCGTCATCATCTTCTTCATTATGTTCAAAATGAGATTAAATAAATTTTGCACGTTGTTATTATTGTTAATGTAAACAATTTATGGGGTATGAGTTTTATTACATAACTTTTATTATATATATATTTATTTTTTTTCTTCTTTCGTTCTTAAAACATCCATTTTTATTATGTCTAAGAATTTTTGTGTAAAAAATAACAAAAAACTTTATACGAAATGACGGTGAAGTTGGGTTAAACTAAGGAGCAAGAAATAAGAAAAAAAAAAAACAAACAAATAAATTGTTATCTTAATAGATTAAGGGTTATTAGTTTTCTTTTTCGTTTAAATATTTTTGCTGTTAGCTAGGGTGGATTTTAACCAGCTAAAAAAAAAACATGGAAATAGCTTCTTGTTATTTTTTTTTTGGTTGGTTATTAATATAAATGATGGTTATTTAATGATTATGAAAATAATAATAATAATTATTATTATTGTAGACTTTGGCCATATTTAGAAAGGAAATTTATAGGAAAATGACTTTGCTTAATGAAACAATTAAAATTTTAATACCTTATGGTCGCGATTTTTATGTTTGGAATTATTTTGAGCGGAAATCATGAAGTATTTTTGCCTTTAATTTTTAACGAAAAGACTGAAAATTTATTTTTTTTATCTAATTAAAATCCAATTAAATAAATAAATAAATCAATAAATTAATAAAACATAAAGAAAAGGCATAAAAATCAGGTTATGGTTGTGCATTTAGGCCACCGAATTTCCATTAATTTTATTGCAAGAAACCGCGGCTAATATTGCTTTTTTTATTCACTTCTTTTATAAATTTAATTATTATTTTATGTAAAATTGTGAATAAATTAACTCAAACCGCACTGCTGATATTTATATATATATATATTTATATTGCAAACACATCAAATTCAGTAATATTGATTAACATTTTCGTTTATAATTTTTAGTTTTTTTATCGTTTACATTTAAATTCATTAATTATTTATTTTAATTAAATTGTGTTGCTTTTTTTTAAATAAAAAACATGTAGTTATTTTTAAATCAAAAATTCTAATATTATCTAATTTTTATTTTATTTATTTAAATTTAATTTAAATTTTCTAATTAAAACTATAGCGGTAAGAGAGAACGATTGCAATAAAAAACATATTTTTGGTGGAACTTTAATATTAATAAATAGAATTTTGGTGGTAAATAGCAAACAAATTTAATTTATTTATAAAAACGAAACATAAACCATTGTGTTAGTTATTAAAAATAATTCAAAATTCAAATCAGTTGTGTGTAATACATTAGTGATGCAACATAAAAGCTTTTCTTTATTAAATGATAACGATTTTATTCATTATGTTTAACATAAAAAGTTTTTATTCTTAATAAGCTTATAGATAATAAAATTTAAAAAAAAAAACTAGTGGGAAAATTACTGCAGGAAAATAATAGAAAATTTTCTATAGAAAATTAAATTGAATTATTATTATTTTTGTATATTTTTTTTTTATTTTCAAAACTGTAACAAGCACTTTGCATTATTAATTTTTATGAATATGTAATTAAAAACATTTTGTTTATATAAACAAACAGCAATATCATTGCATAATAAGCATATATTTACAATCAAATAGAGATTAAGTTCAATTTTATATAATCAAGTTATGTTTTTTTGTGTTTTTAAATGCAATTTTATATAAATTTTTACTACAATACAAAATTATTGAGTAAAATATTCGTAGAATTTAAATTAACAAAATTTAATTATTTACAATAATTAACTTTTATTAAATAGAGGAATGTTTTTAATTTATTTTCGAATAATATTTTTAATCAAAAAAGTATGCGGCAAAGGGTGGAGAAAATAAAATGAACGCAATCATTAATAAAATTCATAAAAACAGCTCAAAAATAACCCTACCAAGTAGTAGTTTTAAACCTTTAAAAATAATAAATTTTTTATCACAGAATAAATAATAAAAACTGAAATAATCCGGATGCTGTAAATCTGTACATTGTTTACAAAAGAATAACTTCTTCTACATCCTGTTAAAGATTTTTTATTTTATTGTATTATTACGCGTTCAGGCGTGCAGAACATTAATTCTTATAATGAAAGCACTCAGTTCAGTGATAATCGATATGTTTCGGTAAAATCAAAAATTATAAGAATAATAATGTATTTGTTTCATAGATTAATATAGAGACCAGACTATGTTATCAATTGTTTAAAATCTTAAGCTTTAATCATCATTGTACCGCCTTACACTGGTGTAACAGACAGTGAACACCCACCCACCTGCCACAATCGTACAATTAACTGATTGCTTCGAAAACAAACGGCAACAACAGCAACAATAGCAAACAATTAAAAACGAAAACAATCCTATTGTTACATTGAAGGACAATTTAAGCTCAAGGAATATTGTATCTCACCGCTGTTTTCCGTTTCGTCTTTCATTCAGTCATAAATGTTTTTGTCATTTGTTTTCGCTTTTTCACTGAGCTTTTCAAGTGTTGTGCTTACAAATAATAAAAACAAATTAAGTTAAAATTACAGAAAGTAACAACCCCGTTTTCCAACCCAAATACAAAAATTTATTGTCATTGTTTGTTTGCTCAAAATTTTTGACAATAGACGGGCAGACGTTCTTCATTTAATAATATTTCAAGAAAGCAATTTACAAGCTTATCGAAGCGCATCTCAACATATTCGTTGGATGGATGGTACGGTACGGTGCGGTCCTTTGTGAAATCAAATAATATTTCTGGCACACTTGAAATGGAATAAATGAGGCTGAACAATAGAAATTGGTATTTTTAAATAACAAAAAGGACTTTTTTTTACAGTAAACGCGTAAATAAACCAAAAAAAATATTCCAATATAGTGTAGGATGATATTAGCAGGATGATTTTTGTAGCAAAATCATTCACGTAATACAGGTGATAGGTAAATTTCTTTATTTATTATTTCTGGTAACCAAAATTGTTTAATAGAAAAAATATTTTCTTGAAGCTTGCTTCCAAAATAGACATTTTTATGATTTAATTAATGAAATATATTTTATTGGAAGTGATTTGGCGACAGAAGAATATTTTTTCGAAATTTTCTCCAGCACAAAATTTTTGGTTAATTTATTTTCACAATAGAAACGAAGTTACCACTTAACAACAGTAGAAAAAAAGCTTAAAATCAATGCACGTACCACGGTTGTTGTGTTTCTCTAATATATGATTAAAATTTCCTGAAAATTTACGCCAAAGATCACGTTCAGTTCATTTACAAAAAAAAAAATAAAATCTATTTTTATCACAAGAGAAAAAAAGTAAAAAACAATAATAAATGTGTGAATGCTGTTAATCCATAAGAAATAATTGCTAGTAATTTTTTTTATCCTAACGCTTCATTGATTATATTGGAAATTTGAAACTAAAAAATATATTTTTTATTCCTTAATCAACATGACACATTCAATAAAGTCAATTAATCAACTAATTACATTTTAAAAGATAGGAAAAAATAATATTAATTCTGCTATACATTCTGCTATAAAATCAAGTAAAATGAAAAAAAATGTCAAAACTTAACAAGCTTTTCTAGAAAACTTTTTCTATTTTATTTTTTTTTTCGTTTCATAAATATGTCATCGATATAATGTGCTTTATTTATTTTCTTTTTCTTGAGTGCATTTTACATTAACTTTTATCCAATCTTATATCAACAAAATTGATTTTCACTTTACTTGGTAAAGTAGTAATGTTGCGACAGAGAATAAAGAAACATGGAAAAGTGTTATTTTTTTTTTTTAACAAGAAATTTCCTGCAATTTTCTTTAATAACATATAACATGGAAAAAGCATTTTACTTATTTTTTTAGAATTTTACAAATTTAAGAAAATTAATTTACGTTACTAATTTCGTTTTTCTTTTTTTTTGACAGAGTTGTACGCGAAAATCGGAGAAGTTGGTGACTAAACTATCAGAGGCTACAGGAAATTAAGGTATGTAGAAATTTTTTTTATTTTCTTTTAAGAAACTTGTATATTTACACTCAGTTTGTAGCATAATTTTAAGCTTTCTTTCATTTTTTGTTATAAAAAATTCTATATAATCTGGATTTTATAGAAAAATCCTTGTTAAATCCAGATTTTAAACTTATTTTCTTTATTAAAAACAGTTTTAATCAATTTTTTCGAATATTTTTGTCTATTTTTACAATTACGTTATTATTTTCTATCAAAAATTGATTGATTTTAAGTAATTTTGATGGCATAATTACAAAGTTAATGATTTATCGTGCTAAAGTAACACGAAACGTTGTGCTTTTTTATTAAATCAATAATTAAAAAAATTCAAATTTGTTGTTAGATAACCACAGTGCATAGTGTGTTGCATAAAAGCTTAAATAATTAAAATCATATACATGTCTAATAAATGTTAAAGATGTATCCACTTATCCATATATTGCTTTAGCATAGACCATATTTTTTATGATTCTTCTAAATATTTGATTAAGCGAATGAAATAAATATTTTATTATGTTTTCTTTTTTATTATTATTATTATTATTTTGTTTATTAAAAATATAGAAATAAAGTACATTTTATTTAATCGCAAAAGCTAAGTACATAATAAATAATATATACAATGCACATAGCAAACATAAACCGATTTGAATTGTGGTGTTATGTTGCCTGCATTTAAATGATCATATTAAAAGTAATTCTGTAAATATTTACCAGAAAACTAAGAGTATTATTAGTAACAACAAAACAATACTGGTTTAAACTATATTCCAATTTTAATAACAAAAATATTTAATTATTAAGAATGATGAATTGTTGTTTTGGGTTTTTGGTAACTGAATAGCAGCATCAGCCAGTTATAACAGCAGTAGTTTCACTTAAAATAATATAATTAACATTAAAGTGCTCAGACATTATTTGAAAGACATTCAGCAAAAATGTTAATATTTAAGTAAAACTAATTAATAAAATGTTTACAAATGTTGCAAGGATGAAATAGTAGGAAAATTGATGTATTTATACTTTGTTAAAAATGCACTACGCTATGTTGGTTAATTGTTGTTTAAAAATGGATTTTCTTCATAAAATATTAAGAAATAAATAACAGAACCGACAATTAATCAAAAATTAAATATTTTCTTTTAGAGAATTTATTTTCTTTGTTTATTATATAGAAATTTTTCATTTAAATACATTAACTCAGCTGTTGGGGTAGTTAAATTGCTTCTTTTTTTTGCCTTTTGATTGATTTTAAAGTTTGTTTGTGAGTTTTTTCCTGCTAAAAGGTGTTTCAATCTATCGGTATTGATACATTACTTTTATGACAATCGTAAATTTATATATATATATATATATAATTTATATCCCTATTCGATAAACTTTTTCGATCATAAATTTTAAGCAAAAGAAATAAAATTGGAAAATTTTGTCTTATGCGAAACAGCAAAAAAAAGTGTTTATAATGTGTTAAAATGAATATAAATAAATTGATGATCTAAACATATGCCTATCTTATAAAGTTTTTTAATCAAGCTTTTATTTTTTATATATAAAACAAAACACACATGTGAGCTTTTGTGTGTTAATTAAACTTTAAGAAAATTATCGATATTATTTTATGCAATAAATTCAGCAACAATATGTATTTTCTATTGAAATAAAATACAGTACATTGTCGCGACAATATTTGCTTTGGTGACTAAACAAAGTAAAAAAGCAAAATAATAATGAAAATAAATTTTGAGTGGAAAAGAAAAAAGTAAAACTTAAACTGTCTCGCCATATAAATTGAAAGTCAAACAACTCTCCTGAGGAAAATTTTAATAAAAAAATACAAAAATAATAATAATAATAATAAATAAACCGAGTGTAAGCAAAGTGTTTAACAAACATCGACAAAAAGGGGATAACAGGGATAAATTTAAACAAATTTCTTTGCTATTATATTAAATTAAAGATTTTCTATTTATATAATCGTTTACCATAAATAAATAGTAATAATTTCTTATCAAAATCAATAAAGTAAAATAACCATAAAATTTATTAATTGCTTAAGGCTTTTCAATACGAACGAACATAAAAAGAAAAAACGATATAGTAAAATACGATCATAAATCAATCATACAACATAGCCAACATAGACATATAGCCATTAGAGAATTGAATTCACTTTAAAACTAAGAAATACTTAAGTTAAAACATAAAATATTAAAATGTTATATTTGCTTGAGTAAATTTACATGTTTTTCACTTTAAGCAAATAAATATTACTCAGATTTTTTATTTGCATTTCGGACATTATTTCAATAGTTTTAAAGATTGAGTTACAAGTTTTATTATAAAGATTAAGACGATTTGCATGTTTATAAATTAAATAGAAATTTATTCATTTACATTAAAGCTTTTAACAATGTATTATTTATAAATGTAACTTTTGAAAGGCATTAATGTTATTAAAACATTAGGTGACATTAAGTAATGTTAATGTTAAGTTATAGAAATTATCTTTATGGTTTGTTAATAAAATAACATGAAATTACTAAATTATTTTTTTTTTGGCTTAACGAAATAATAAAAGAAGCTTTTAAGAGTTGTGCAATCAAACTTTAATCGAATTACAATGTATGTTTTAAGATAACTTTATTTTCTTTTCAAAAGTTTATCGGGATTTTAAAGAGTCTGAAGAGAGAAAACAGAATTTACAATGTATTTATAGATTGATATGGGTATTTTCTATTCTTTTTTATTGGTAAAATTGAATAAATTTTTATTAAAGCTATTATTATTATTATTTTTATAGAATATTTTGAAGATTTATTACATACGCTGGATTGCTTCTTGTACAAGAAGAATGCCCATATCTTTATAGTATTTTATTTAATAGAATCAAATATTTCGTTAACATATCAATAAGCAGTTTTTTATTTATTTATTTCATTTCATTTCTGCTTTATTTATTTAATAAATCAATGATTTTTATTAGTTTATAGTTTGATGAACTTATCATTTACATTTCATTTCTATTTTCTTTATTTTTTTCTTTACCAAACAACGACTGATGTTACTTTATTTGTCTTATAAATAAATATTCTTTTTAGTTTTTCCATTTCTCTTATTTGAAATGTGAAATTAGAAAAGTTTTACGAGTATAAATTCATGAACAATATTTTATTTATATGACTTTTAGATAATAATTTTTTTTCATCGTTTTATATTTATTTATTAAAAAGTAATAATTTTATCGGAAAAGTTTTTCTTTATTTCTTTAAAACAAATCAAATTGTGTATCGCATATGAATTTTCATATTTATTGATTAATATATACAAAAAAGAGAGAATTATAATTAAATAATAAAAAAAAATGCAAAGTGGAAATTGTTTAATTGTTTGATAAAAATAATAAAATAAAATAAAAATGTTGCAACAATTCCAATTAAAAGTTAAAACATAGAAAGAGAAAAATTAAAAATATAAAATAAAATTATTTTAATTGAAATACATTGAGTTTGTTGTTTATTGTAAAAAAAATTATTCATAATAATAAATTTTCTTTCATCGTATTCTGTTTAATATTTTTATGAAAAAATAAATCATAATTAATATTTTCCATTGTGATAACTAAACTAGAGAAGCTTTTATCAAAATATTAAACTATGTTTCATTGTAGAATATTTTTTTATAGAAAATTCTATAGATTATTTTAAGCTTTTTAACTGTGTTACTTGTCTGTTAATATTTTAAATAAATACTCTGACCTATTTGCTTTTGGGTAGTAATAAGTACAAGAAAAATGAAAATAACTAAACTATTATACAATAGGTAAATGTAAGTAAATTATTTTTCCACCAAAAATTTAATTTATATAATTTTCTGACAATTAACGATAATAATAAGGAAAAAAAAAACATTTAAATATTATTACCACGTTAATGGAAAAATAATTGTTTTCAATGATTTTTATCAGAATTGTTTTTAAAAAAAACATATAAAAAAAATGAAGAAAATAAATAACAAGCATAATGCGTTTGTTCATTATAAAAATAAATTTCCATACAAAATCATTACTATAATGATAAACAAATAATTATAATAATAAAAAGCCAACCAGTAGTGGTAGTAGTAAGTCGTTTAATTTAAGAGCTTCATTAAAAGAAAAACAAACAAGAAAATGTAAATTAAAATCATTATATTTTGAATGCAAAAAATGCAAATAATAACACACTTGAGTATGTAAATATTTATTAATTAAAAAGTTATTAGCGATCAGTATGTGTATAAGTTTTTAATTTATTTTCTACTTTGCGGTTATAATTATGAATTTATTTTTTCTTCTCTTTACAATATATAGAAAATATTTTAATTAATGACCAGTGAATGGGATTTTTGTTATTTTCAACTTTTTAAATAATTAATAATTTATTACATAGTTATAATAATAAAAGAAATAATAACTATTAACACAGGTAGCATGTATTAATAATCCTCCTGTTGCTATAGTTGTGGATTTTTAATGAAAATTTCTCTTCAATTTTTATCAATCAGACTGTGTGAAAGTAATTTTCGTTTTTTTTTATATTCATTTATTTTTCATTAATTGAAACACGAAAATGTTATAAAATGTTTGTTGGTTTTATTACATTTTATAAATACGGTCAACGTTATTGAGGTTTGACATTAAAATACCGAAGCTTTTAGCATTTGAATCGCCTTTTCTGACACAAATAATATTTATTTATTTAATGATGGGGAAAATGACATAAAAAATGTAAAAGCTTCTTACTTATTTTTTTTTTTTGCTTTATTTTATTTTAACGACACAACACTCACATTTTATTTTTATAGTTTAATAAAAAAAGCTTCGGTTTTTATTCATTTTTATTTATTTAAACACAAAAAAAAATACAGAACCATGTCATCTATTTTAATTTTATTTAATTGAATTAAACTTGATTGCTTAGTTAAAAAAAAAGGAGAAGAAATATTTTAATTTCTTTTTAAATATCAAGGAAGTGTATATCACATTGTGCTTTATTTATCTTTTCTGTGTGTGCATTACAAAACAATTACGAAAGTTATGAAGTGGTAAATTATAGTATTATTTGCTAGAGAAATTTAAATAAATGTCACTTAAATGATGTAATAAAATGCTTCAAAAAAATATAAACATAAAGGTAATGAGATGAAAATTATGATCATTTCGCGTTCGTCTATTTTTTTCCTAAAGAACAATCATTTTTCATAGAGATTACAGTGAAAATGATTGATGAATTTAAACAAGAAAAACAAGCTAAAATATTGATAAATTTAATATTATTTTAGAAAGTATATTTTATTAATCGATATAAATGCTAGTGTAACCTGCTAACAAACAAGTGGCAAATATTTAAACACTTCATTAACATGTAATCCACCTGCTGCGCATTTATTGTTATTTAACGAAACAATGACTCAATAATAATTATTATTATTGTTGTACAATTTCAGGATTATAGTAAATAAATATTATATTTAACAAGAATTGTAAAATAATTTGCGAAATTTATTCGATTGACAGAGTGTAGTTAGATTTAAGGTTTATTAGTAAAATTTTCATACTTTATTACAATTTTATAGTGTTTTCTAGTAATTAGTAATAACTGTGTGTTTCACGAATTTAATAAATCATTTTCTGCTATAATAACAAATTATATTAATTGCAATTCTTTTTTGAAATTATAAAAGTTCCACTGGAAAATTTAAAAACTTTTTTTTTTGTTTATAAAATGTGCAAAAAATAAGCAATAAATCAATGAAAATAAATTAAATATAAATAAATAAATAGAGACAATGCTCTTAAATAAAAGATTAGAAAGAAATAACATCCTTACGAGCAGAAGTTATGGATAAAAATTATTATTTTTTGTCACTAGCGATGTACCTCGCCTACCTGTTTCATATGATTATATGTTTGAGGGTGTTATTGCTGTCGTCTGTGTGGACAAATACACAGCCCAATAACTTATGATATATTCAAAGAAAAGAATTTTCCCTTATTTATTTTTTCTTTTCATAAATAATTCAAAAAATGTTTCGCATAAGAATCACTTCTCATATGAGAAATGTTACTCATTTCCTGTCGCACAAAGCCAAAAAACTCATAATTTTTCTTTCATTTTGACATACATATATAAAAAAAAACGCAAAACGAAGGAATAAAATTTTTGAAATAAAGCAAACGGAATGTATATGATGCAAAATTATTATTATTATTGTCGTTGTCAAACCTACTGTATAGAAAAATGGAATAAATTGTTTAAAATGCTGCGAGACGTTCCTGCTTGGTTGGTTTGTTATTCAATGTTCAGCATATGACAAACGGACCTTTGTGGTTTGCTAGCACAGTTTTTATTTATTTATTTTTCTCTTCTTACATGATTTTCCTGCATGTTAACAGAATTGGTGTTTTGTAGAATTTGTTTTCTTTTTAATTCAACTCAGTCAAACGTAGCATAAATGCGATAAAAACAATAAAATACGAAACAATATACACTTTTAATGCTGTTAATACCGATGTATATGTATTGTCAAAATAATAATTATTATCATTTATAGAAAGCTTTTCCTCTATTATCCGACCATCAAAACAATTCCATTCCTACTGAAAACAAATATTTGAACATAAAAATGCTGTTTGTCGACAAAATTGTTGGGCAATTTCACTGTTGTTCAGTCATTAAATAGTTAAAAAATAAAATCAGCTACAAAACTAAAAACTGTTTAAATTTAATACTTTTCTATTATTCTTTGTTTGAAAATTTATTTCTTTAAAGGATTAAAAGGATTTATTATCAACAAAATATTATTCAGTTATTTTCTGTGATATAATTTAATGAATAAAATAGTCGTAAGCTAGATGAAGTAGAACAGTATACGTCAATAAAGCTTTAAACTGCTGGCTCTCTTTAAAAAGTAACCTAAAAAAAATTTAAAAGGATAGCGTTAAGCTATCCTAAATATGTCAATTTACTTCATTTAAAAAATGTTTAATAAAAAAAAGAAGAATTTAATCGTGGGAATAACAACAAGTTGAAAATTTTTTGCAAATAAGATTAAAGTATTTTAAACTATAGTTATCGTTATGCAGAAGTTTTAAAAATAAAATTGCTAAACAGTAAATCCACTATAGAACAGGTGAAAAATTATATTTTCTTTGGAAAACTATTTTTCTCGTTTTCTTTTTTACTGATAATATCATAAAAGTTTTAATAATCGATTAAGCTGATAATTACAAAAATTAATATAATAGCATATTTATGATAAAAGAAGTGTTATTATCGAAAGTAAAAAAAAAGAAAACCATACACGTTACTTAATAGATATAATTTATTTTTTCTTTTGCTACTTTTTTTCTACATAACTTAATAATCTCCTTTGCAAAAAAGCTTTGTTATACTTTTCACATTTATTGAGAAAAAGATTTTGTAAGAATATGAGCAAAGCTGTATTACTTTTACTTTTTATTTAAACGATAATCAATATTAACGAGGTTATTAGCAAAAAAATTGTTCTTTTTTGTTGTTGTTGAAAGCTGTAAAAGTTTCTCCTACATGATGAATTTTTAAAGCTTCTTTTTTCATTAAAAAAATATTTATTAATTTTAATTTCGGCTGCAAACATAACTAATATTTATACAAATTTAATCAAAGAAACAAATCGAATCTTCATCAAACTGTGTGCTTTTACTTAAAAGAATTTACAAGTGATTAAGCTTTTATGTGCAATTTATATTCCATTATAACATAAAAATAATAAATTAATATTAATAAAGAAGCCACATAATTCGTAGTTTTCTTACTTAACTGTCTTTGATTAAAGATTATTATACACTTTTTTTGTTTGTTGAGCTTCTGGATGCTTTATATTGTTTAGTAAAGCTCTATGAAAAAGTCTTTAATAGTTTTTTCTCTCTTATTTTTACTTTA
Organism: Ptychoptera contaminata; assembly: GCA_963942525.1. Taxonomy (NCBI): domain Eukaryota; kingdom Metazoa; phylum Arthropoda; class Insecta; order Diptera; family Ptychopteridae; genus Ptychoptera; species Ptychoptera contaminata. The sequence goes on along the minus strand of OZ012639.1, from coordinate 2,499,896 downwards.
TAAATAAATAAAATTTAGACTTAATTTCATGTTAAAAAGTTTTTCTTTAGATTTTTTGTTTTCTTTAATAATATGTATTGGAGACTAGATTGTTACTTTCTAAATATTTAATCAACTTTTATAAACTTTATTTTAATTATAATTATTATGCAAGGATTAAATGAGAAAAAAAGTTTTTCTTTATTATTTTTAAATTTATTTTCTTCTACCTTATTTATTTAGAAATTGAGTTATTTTGTATTATTTGTTTGTTTGTTCTTTTAATTAAATTAAAAGTGGACACGAATACAGATAGGATTTTGTTAATGGAAATGAAGAAGTTTTCGAGGATTTGTATTTTTAAACCATAAAAATAATAAGAAGTATTAGAAAGTTTTTGCCTAATTAAGATTTTAAAGATTATTTCTGATTAAAAATTTTAATTTTATTTATTATTAGGCAGGACTCTGTCTGATTATCTACATGTAGAGAAAATACTGTTTTATAGATAGCTTCGGCAATAGCAAAACGATTTCTAATTAATCTGAGTTAATTTATACAAAAATCTGCTATTAATATTACTCTCCAAATAATAATTAAACAATACGTAATATTTTATTAATAAAAATCAATAAATAATTAATTTAAATATGTTAATTTTCTACCGGACGTCAATATTTTAAACTAAATATAAATATATATTGATATTTAACGCTCAAAGTTAATGATTAATTAGAATTTTCCTTTAATTCTTTCATTACCAATTTTCTTCTTTTTTTTAAATGCATCCCTGAATTGTATTTATCTCTTATCATTGAATAACAAAAGAGATGATTTTCCATTCGCATATTTAATACATATTCTAACTGCCAGCCACCCAATAAACTCACAAATGCTGGTTTCCTTCGTTTTTTTTTTTGTAATGAAAATTTTCTTTCTTGTTTTTAGCAACACAAAAGGAAAAAATTTAACACAAAAGAAAAATCAATTAAAAATAAAAAAACGTGAAATTATCTGCGTCGAAAATCATCGCTGATGGTGAAACGAAGAAAAAAACGAAATTAATTAATCAAATTTTTATTCGTTTCTTTTTTTTGCAATCATTTTATGTTAATTTTCTTCTTTTTTTTTTAATTTTCTTATAAGACTTGTTGTAACTTTTAAGCTATGATTTTTTTTTTATTGATTTCGTGGCGTTTTCTTTTTCTCCCTGTTAAAGCAAATAAAAAGCTACGAATTTTCGTTGTAATAAATAATTATTCAAACTTGACTTACAGTTGGACAGTTATAAATACTTTATTAGCAAAGCACAGAAAGAAATAGAAAAAAAAGGAATTATAAGTGAGAAATTAAATGAAAAAAAAGAATTCTTATAAAACGTTAAGATCACACTTCATTGCTTGCCAACATTAATTCATTATTCTAAAGCATTTCAGTTAGTCATTAAATTATAAAAAAAATAAATTCTCATTCATAAATATAGTACCAGCATTAGTAACAGAATAGCATACATTGCATAGAGAAAAGAAAGCAAAAAATGTTAATCTTAAAAATCCTCAGGCATAATAAGAAGACAAAACAAAAAAATGTTAAAATAACTTCTTTTGCTTATTTATCATAGAAATAAGAATAATATCAGCACTGGATTTGTAATTTATTTTATTTTTCTTCTTTTATTTTTTTAAAGGGATGAAAATATAAAAAAAATGTGGAAAAAACTTCTAAAGCTACAGTAATGCTGTGTGATTAAATTCAGAAAAAACTTTAATTTCAAAAAATCTTCACGCTTTAATATTTATTTTAAGTGTTTTTTGCTTTTTTATTCTTGCACTCAGTTATTTTCTTTTTTATCGTTGTAAATTCACCTTAAAGCGTTTTTAAAAATGGAAAATATTTATATATTGGTCAATTTGTCGATAGGTAAAGAAATAATATAAGTATGTAATACAGGAAATACATCTTTAAAACATATAAAAATGGATAAAAGTTAAGCATTACAAGGGAATTAAATTAATTTAAGGTTGAGCCGTAAAAAAAGGTCTTTAAAAAATAAAAATAAATAAAAAATTCATGCTATTAAAGGGAGCCAAGCCAATATGTAACATTCAATGAACAATGATGATGAATTTTTTAAAAGGATAAACATAAAAAAAGCAAACAAATCGTTTCATATTATATGTCTGTCGTTGTCGACGTAGTCGTCTAACTATGTCTGACTGAACAACAGAATTCTCTCTATTTTAACAAAACAAAATAAATTTATCATTATTTTTGCTTCAGATTTTTCTTCTTTTCTTTATTTTTTGGAATTGTTATCAATTGGAAAATTTATATTCGGGTAGAAGGACTGTCGAAGAACAGCATCGACATAACGATGAAAATAGAAGAGAAGTTATTATTTCATAGTCAATTGCTGAAGGGTGAATTGTTAATTTTTTTTTCTGTCTTAAACTTTCCTGACGAAAATAGTTGTTTACTGTTATTTTTTGTAGAGAATTGTTGAGCTTTAATTAACGTGCTTTTAAAGCACTAATAACTTGAAAACTATTATAAATTTCTATTAATGTTATTCTCTTTAAGGACAACAAATAAAATTATTCAATTACTTAAAATTCATAAAAATATTATTATTAAAAGAATAATTTAATTATAATTGTGAGAAAATACTGGAAAAACAATGATTTTCCTTTTAAATTCAATAAAAAAAAACGAAGAAAACTATTTTTTAGTAAAAAATCAAAGTAAAAACAAATCTTATTTTCTGTAATTTTCTCTTCTGATTTTTGTAAATTTGTATTTATTATTCTGTACGCGTGTTGCAAGGCTACAGGGTTAAAACTTGTCCATTGGGTGAATATTTTTTTCTGGGTAAGCTTTATTTTCTTTTAAAAGTTTTAAAATATTTATTTTATTATTTAAAATTTGTAACGAAATTTGCTTAAAGACTATACTTGGAAAGCTTTAATCCTTCCAGAAGGAAAAATAAATTCTAAACAAAGAAGAAAACTTTAAGCATCAAAGTTGATGTAAAGTTTATAGTTTTTTTTTCTGTCAGACAATTTTCACTATACAAGTCGTCGATTTATCAACTAAAACAACAACTAATTACTATTTTTATGATAAAAATTACTTTTTTTACTCGTGCTTTTTGTAATAAATGTAATTTTAATTAATAATTATTTATTAAGAAACTTTATCCAAAGACTATGATTAGTTAAGTTGCTGTATAAAGTCTGTAATTAATTTATAAATTAATTATATAGATGTGGGTGTTATTACCTGACAGTAATTACCTAGTAAAATAATATATTTAAACTTTAAAAAGCATTCTCATATGAAAATTAATAAGATTGTTAAATCAGTAAATAAAAAGTTTTTCGCAGAATATATAAAAGCTTTAATCCGATTTATACTATTAAAAAACGAAAAATATTTTTGATAAAAGTTTTATAGATTTTTGTGTGCTATTTACGAAAGGTGGGATTAGTATGGTTTTTCTTGACTAAAAAAAAATTTTTTTCCTTATTTTAAATATTTATTTCTTAAAGTCCTATGACAACTAAGTAAACATCAAGGTAACCCTCTCGTAAAGAAAGTGGATAAGACACAACCAAGCAAAAAGAAAATTTTCTCTCACTTTTCTTTTTTCCAAGTAAAACGAAAAATAATAAACTATTTTATCCAAACGTTTACATTTTCTTTTTTATTACATTTTAAAATTTAAATTTTAAAATCAAAAGAAAGCTTATCGGGAAGCTTCTGTGTTTTTTTTTCGCAGAGAATGTAATAAAAAAAAAGCACAAGAAAATAATAAATAATATCGAATCGAAACCCTTGTCCAATTTGATAAAATATTAATTCTGGGTTGTAAATAAAATGCGTAAAACATTTGTAAAATGTAATAAGAGTAGAATCAGTAGACAATAACAACAACAGCAACGCCAACAATAACAACGAGACAAAAAGGATATAAATAATATACATTTTTTTTTGTAAAAAAGGAATTTCTTTATTTTCAAAAAAAAACCAAAACAAGAAAATAAGAAATTTCTCTTCCATTTGCAATAAATCAAGGTATATAGGATATTTCTTTTGGTTGCAGTTCAAAGCTTTTGCAATAAAACTGCTATAATCGTTTGTTTGAAATTTAAAAAGCTAGTCACAAATATATAAATACAATCGAAAAAAATAATCATAAATAATTTATAAAAGAAACGGTATCACCGGAAAAATAAAAATAATAGGAAAAACAGAATACCTTATGGAATTCAATTTTATCGATTAAAATGTTTTTTTCTTTTTTTTGCGTTGCTGATAAAAGTTGTTTGGAATAAATAAAAATTATTCAAAGAGAGTTTATATTTATTTTGGGAAAAATTCAAGTATATTTAGGTAGTGTTCCTGGAAATGAATGATTCCCACTAGTGTTTTGTTACAGCTTAATTGATTTAAAATTAAATATGATTCATGTGATTATCTGTAGGATTTTCTATAATATTTTCATTTTGTTTCTTTTCTTTTTGCTGTTGATATTATTAAGCTGATTTGTGTGCTTTTAGGTAGGAAAAATTCTTCGAAAAACATAATAAATATTAAAAAGTTTTTAAATTAATGCTAAGAGTTTATTTGTGGATTTACGTAATATTCTAAATGGTTAACCACATTATTTGTTAGTTTCGTAATTACAAATAATATTATTGTAGTTTTCGTAGAGGTATCACAACAGCAACTATGTATTCTAATGAGCTGAATTAGTATTTTATGTTTTTCAAGCACTGTTAACTTCTGAGGCAAATATCTATTTATAAATCCATGTAAAGCTCAAAGGTGTTAATGAAGTCTATTTAAACTTGCGCGAGTCATGATACAATTGAGATGGGTTTGACATAATCCATCCAGCATCGCATAAGCTGTCTATCAATGGAAAAACTAACGAAACAATTACATTCCGCTAATAATTAACAAACAAAAAGAAGGTATTTTATCGACACAAAAAAATAAATGGAAAATGTTTCTTAATATTTGCGTTTTCATCTCAACAACTCTCCAAAGATTATTATAATTATTATTACTTTGTTAACACAAAAATCGTTCGTTTTCTTTATTTACTTAATTATAACGCGATAAAAACGATCCAACAAGCAGATTAGACTACTCTACCATACCGCAAACACCCGACAATTATCATGTTTATCGAATCACAAATAATTTTATTGAATAATAAAAATCATTAATTAAAAACAAGAAAAAAATGAGAAAAACATTTACCATCATATTGTTTTCCCGGCGACACGAATTGAATAATAATTTTTCTAACTTTTCAATAAAAAGCTCCTCAACTGAATAAATTTCAATTCAAAAACAAAAAATAAAACCGAATACAGCATAAACGATTCGTTGCTGCATGTCTTCTCATAAATAAATACAACGACGAGGTATCATCTATTCTTGTTTACATAAATTAAATAAGACATATACGACGTACATGATTCTATATTTAGAAGAGTTATTAAGTTGTGAGCTGATAAAACGTTTATTGAATATTATGCTGTTGGGCAATTTCATCGAAATTTTCAAAACGAATAAAAAAACAGTTGCAGAAAAATTATTAATAAAAGAGCGGAAAATTTCGTTTTTCTTTTTATGGAGCAAAAACCATTTTTGGAGCATTTAGAACGACAATACGCATGATTGTGTACACGAAATATTTTATGCGTTACACAGTTATGTCGCTGCTGATTCAAAGAAGACTTTTTACGTGTTTATAACTCAGTTAAATCTTCCCAATGTTAATATAAAACTGAATGACGTCAATATTCAAATAAAAATTTATTTATTTATAACACTTGAGCTGATTAACGCAAACAAATTTTATAAATAAATCTCTTGAACTTTAGCAAGTAATCACTGATTATTAGTTATAGTGGTTTAAGTAAGAAAACAATTTTCTAACGTGTGATAGTTCATCTGAATTACCAGTAATTAATATAAACTAAAATATTATTTCAATTAAAGAGGTAGTTTTTGTGTCGTATTTAGTAATTATTAATTGCGAAATGAATTTATTTTGCTGCTGTTTCTTCTCGTGTTTCTTGCTTCAATAATTTAATTTCTATAAAAGCTGCTATAATTATTTTGTAGAAAAAAAAAATTAGTTTATTGATTAAACATTACAAGGGCGAACTTAAATAACAGGTAAATTGAAAAAATACATATATATTTATTCAATTTAAACGGGGCTAAGGTGAATAACATTTTTATTTTCAATAAAATTACATAAAAAATATCTATTTGCATACATCGAAATTCTTATGGTATGAGATTCCCGGGTTGGCCGTACTATTGCATGTGTTTTATGATTATTACATTACGTAGAGGTAAATCGTAAATGGTATGCAATTCACATAAAAACCAAAATTTAAATTACTTTTTCATATTTCAATCTGCTCGTTCCAAGACAACACCCCATCTCACTACACTCGTGTTCATCGAGGATAAGCAAGTGGCAAACGGTTTTTCTTCTATTTTAAAACATTATTTTTGATTTTTATTATTTAAATGTTGGAAAAAATGTTATTATTTTCCAATTATATGTACTGCTCGAGGTAATTAATGACAATTTGTGAGATTTATCGTTTCGTTTTGTATTATCTCTGTGTTATTATTTTATTAAATTTTTGAAAGTCCGCAGTGTGGAATGATGGCAAAAAGTTAAGAATATTCGAAACGAAACCATAATTGTCATATTAATGTCACGACAAAAGAAATTTTCAAGGTAATGGGAAGAAAAACATTTTGGGAAAAACAAATGGCGAAAATATTCACCCTTGGCAACACGAATTTAATAAGAACTTTGCAAACTTTTGACGGTGAATATTGTTTTCAACAATTTTTTTGGACAATTTACTAACACCAAGTGGATTGGTGTGTGCCAGAATTGCCACCTCAGAGTGTATATTTTTATTTGCAGCCAAACTTCAGCGTATATTATTTAGGAAGAATAAACATTTGAATCCGGAATTAAAGAGGAACAACGTCGAATTGATAATAAAAAATATTTTATTGCCGGAGATAATAATAAAACATAAACAAATAAATTGGATTCATAATAAGAGGCTTGATTTGCAGCAAAAGTTTTACGACTGAATTGATGGAGCCACGATTTATGGACGACTCCAAGTAGACATATTAATTCGTGATTGTGGAAAAAGTATTTATGCTCATCGAATGAATTTTACTAATCCAAGCAGAATGACAAAAGTTTCTGCCCAAAAGTTAAGCAATTTATTTAATTTGTTGCTCGCTATTAAGTATCATCGTGCTTTTCACATTCGATTAGGTCAACGTGACATGTTATCCCTATGACTGGCCTCGTCGATATAATTGCCAAACATCAGAGTGGAGCTACGCAATTTATCATTCGCATTTAAATCATTAAAACTGTAGTGTGAAGATTGAGGAAACCGCAAGTCTTTAATTCAGAGTCGAATAAAGTTTCACATTGGTTTCCCTGTTCAACAGAAAAAATGTTATCTTAGTTGACACATTGTTAAAGGGATTGACAAGTTTTGATGATTCGAGATGACATAAACTCGTCAGCCATTAGATGTTCTCTTATATTCCCTTGGGTTTTACGATAAATCCTTGTCGCTTACACTGAGCCGTGAGCTTTTCTTATAACATTAGACTCACTTTCGTCAATATGCTAAGATACAAAATACACATTCAGAAAAGTTATTTAATCAATTGTAGTGTGAAAGCTCTATTCTGATTAATTCTTTCGTTAAGCTGCTGCATAGCACTAGCATTACTCATCTCAAATGACTCAAAAGATTTTAATTAATTAAATGAAAACAATTTTTTACAATAAATTAAGAAAGTGGAGGTGCTAGCCACTCGCAATTCCTCCACTTTGTTCGTTTGATAAATTTTTGTTCACTTTCAAATTGTATTTTAATTAAATGCTTAATTCGTCTACAGTACGTCTTCAATGTCTTCTAATGTCTGGCATTACAAGGATTACTAGATCATCATGATTCTGCTGTCTAGGATTAAGGACAAAAGAATAACACAAATAAATTCTTTTCAACAAAATTAAAAGGAAAAGTTAGTGCAGCCAAAAGATATTTTTTAATTCTGGTGACAGAACATTATTTTCTAAGTCGAATGGCACTCACTCTACTCAGTACAAAAGACAGGTGTTTCATCGTTTTAATTTATATTTTCCTTCGGCTTGATTAACCAGCATATGTACAGTCAATGTCATTGGTTTTTGCACGAGGCAACCCACCTCAACGAATTAATCAAAAACCCTACATGAAAAAGCTAATCATTTCGGTATCTGGTTTATGATATGCAAATAATAATTTCGAATCGCATACAATGTGAACGAAGGAAGCAGGTGAAACAAGCGACAAAGCTTTTACCTCTGCCATTCACACACATGCAGATACACATTTTTAAGCACGAGAATTACCATAAAAGCTAATATGTTTATTTTTTTTTGAACCAAACGACAACATTTCGTGCATAAAACTGAAAATAATAACATTTTTAATGGAGGAAACACCTCGTATCTATATCTGGCGAAATTGGGAAAAATAAAATTTAATCTGATGGCACAGTGTTGCTCCGCGGTAATTAATTTCATTAAAAATTATACCGAGGTAATGGAAAAAAGTACATTTGCGAACTTGAAAGCTTGCCATTAACCGAAAAAATTAACAACTCTTTGCGTTGTTTTGTTGACTGGAAACGAGAAATTTTTTATGTTTAGTTTCGATCGATTTGCTGTAACATCTTTAAGTCACACCGAAACATTTGTATCGATTGAGCACATTTACTACGATAGCAATGCGGGCTTGTAATGATTCTTTATTCTCTCGGTGAATTTATGAAGGTCGTCCTCGTCGGCAATCAAAGATATCAAAATAGTGATGACGATGATGGCTGTGTGTCGAGGATAAGGCGCTCGAATCGTCGGAATTTAATAGTTTTGGGTCAAACCAAAATTACATTTAAATCGAAAATAATTTCATCAAAGGTGATTTCGTCTTCTCTCAATCTACGTCAGCACGTGAATAAAATTTATAACAACTCAATGGCCAGTTGCTATCATCTGCGTTAAATGATTTGAAGTGGAAGACGCTAAATTTCGTTTATTTAAATAATGATGAAACGTCGAAGCACGAAGCGTACTTTGTCAAATCTAATTTAAAAGCAATTTAAACTTTGTAAACAATAACATGCGGACAGTCTTGCGCTTTTATGGAATTTATATTTAAGTTTAGAAAATGAATTATTATTGTTCTTGAATGGAAATGGGTGAAAATAATTCAACTAAAGTTGCAAGTTAATCTTTACAATTAGTTTTAAAATTTGACAATTCTGGAAGTGGAAATATTTGGATAGATCAATATTTTTCCTTTAAAACAACGAACATGAAAAGACTATTTCTGGGGATAATCTCTGAACAATGAAATAAATGCAGAACAGCTGCTGTTGCAGCAATAAAATAACAAAATATCGTTTTCCGAAGCAATAAATACACCAAAAGTACATACTTTCGCTATAAAAGTTATCAAAACAAATAAACCCACCCCGCAACGGAATTATTCTTTGCATTTTAAATAAACTCTTGATCTGCTCGATTCAAGGAAATGCAGAAAGCAATTGCTGTACGAATTGGGGCAACATTTGGCTTAGTCTTATCGCTTTGCAAAGCTTTTCTCTGTCATGATATCTATTTGTCTTGTTGTTTGTTTTTACCATTTGCATTTATATTGAATTGCAGACAATAAACATTCATCGATTTTATGAGAAAATTGCTAGAAATACACAGCAATGTATGGATTAACTGTTACAGGGACTGATACTACCCAGAAAAATACTGTTTGTATCACAACGCAATTAAATAAAAATATACAAAGTCGCAATATATGAATTTTTCGGCACAAAATTGATTTTAATTAACATCCCTCAAAAGAAACTTAATTAATTTTTAATTTTCACAAGAAACAGCTTGGATACATAACAAACTCTTAGAAAATTCATCAAGAATATACAAATTCACGTTAATTTATCAAAATATCTTCGGAGCTATTGAAAAGAGAAAAAATTCATTCGCTTTAAAACAGAGAAAATTGTGTTCATTAATCAGATTATGCAAAGCTCCTTGTTACAAGAAATCATTATTCCTTTAGCAGCCCTTTATTATTCCTTTATTAGCAGCGAAGTGTCTCGATTTATGCAAAATCAAACAACTGAGAATTTTAAAAAAATTATCCAATTTTATTCATTACATCCGTGCTGTTGCACAAAAACCGCAAAAAACAATTATCGGCGAAAAGTATTTGATTCCCATTCAAGCTGCAGCAGATACACAGCATACATTGTTCATAAATTTTGCAACAACGACAGCAACAAGACCATCATCGTCTTGGAAATGGAGAAATATGCAAATTTGTTTACTAAATAAATTAAATTCGTAATTTGTATTGTTTATTAAAGATACTGAGTGGAAAACTGAGACACACGAGTCTCAACCGATGCCGGGTTGACAGGTCAACAAAGTTTATAATTCTATTATGTTCTGTATAATTTCCATTGTTTGAAAGTCAACAGCGTAGTCGGGTGGATTTCACCTGGATTTACATAAAATATTGCGTCAGAGGCAGAGACGACAACAAGTAATTACATTTATGGGGTAATAAAATTTAAAAAAAGCGAATTGGCGTGTCTTATCCAGCAATAATTTCTTTTATACTTTGTCGCCAAACCTTAGAGGGAAGTTAAATATGTGAACAAGTTAATTGTATTTAAATTGAGAAATGAGTGGGATATCTTTGAGCAGACTAATCCCCTTATGACGGATAACATACTCGAAACCGGTAAAGGGTCAAGTGCAAATAAAATAAAATTAAATTTTGTGTACGGCTAAGCGCAGACTATCAGTCAATTAAGGAAAACTACTATCGGTTGGCGAAAATACGTGTCCACGTCTTTGTGTGATTGTTTCGTTATCCATTGCACGTCCGCGACATTAATTTCATCTGATTCAGTTTCGACAGTAAATTCTCTCACCTTGCTGTGCACAACACAGTGGAAAGTCACAATCCGCCACACCAGCAACCTTCAAAATGCATCAAATACGTTTTGAATTTTTTTATTTTACTCGGATTAAAATTGATTTACGATAGATTTGGTCTTCACCACTGATGCTGCTGCTGCTGCTTCCTAGCGACTACTCACTATAAATGAAATTTAATTGGCCTCGTCGAGAATAAAGCAAATGAAAAGCGTTTTTGATGAAAAAAATCAGTCGTGACCCGGCTTAAGTGAACAATAATTAAGCGAAGGCACAAAAGGGTCGGGCAGATAAAATTTAAAATGTTTTATTCGAAAATTATGCAAAATTTGATGGCCAATAAAAACCGAAAGTGAAATTATAAAAAAATTAATTTATTGTCTTGCTGACTTCATTTGCTCGCCCATAAAATTGCTAAAATGGTAATAAAGAATCTAAGGTTAGCGAGGCCATTAATATTTTCCGCATGGAATGCACACTCGGAGTGTTTTTTCCCAGAAAAGTAAATAGAATTAAATTTAAATAAAAATTCAATTAATTTGGCTGCTTTGTGTGCTTTTCACGCAAACAATGGAGTCCTTTATACACCATTCATAGTGCACGAGATGCTTATTTATCATCGTAATCTCCTCACTTAATTCGTCCAGCAGTTGACCAGTGTAATCCATCAAACACACAAACAATGTCCGATGAATAAATTACTCTGAATGATGTACGTGTCATTGCGCTCATCGCCATCAGCATCGGCAAGTTAATGTTTCGCTGATGATTCGATAATAATCTTTGAATCGAAACGAAATTGATTAAATTCATTTAAATTGCATCACTATGTTCGCTATCAAGGGACAGACAGCACTCGATAGCACAGTTGATTCGCTTCTGTATTCTGCCTCGTGCACGAGGAAAGCAATTATAATTTCTGTTTATTATTAGCTCGGCAAACACGATTTTATTTGTACAGAAATTTTTAATCAACCGTACACTGCCACCATCGGAATATTATTAGTTTGTCTTAATTTAATGCTAAAAACATATTTGAAGAGAATTTAATTAAAATTCTTCCATCAAACTTTCAATTAAACAAAAATAAATAAAAATTTAACTAAGTTTGTTCAGTTTTATCTGCAGAAAAATTAATAAATAGCTTACGGGTGTGAGACACCTTCAGATACCAAAAGATAACTACAGATTAAACCAGAATCACAGCCAGAGTCTACCTTTACACAATTAATTAGATTTTGTTATCTTAATTCCAAAATGCAAAAGTATATACTCAGCAGAGATTGTATACCGACGTGGGTATAGCAATGAGATTCGTAATTGGTTTTATTATGATTGCGATGTCGCTACCTTGTTTGCCGGTATGAAACTCACGTTCGCTGCAAACCACATCGCTTTGAGATAATTATTGTGGTAAATGGCAAGAAACCTCAACATATGTTATACTACTGCTTGCAGAGTGGCAGGCACAGCGTACCCATTCATTACTTTATCAGAATATGTTCTCCGTCGCGCCAACCAACCTTGACCCGGGTTATTCCATGTCATTATGAAGTCACAAAAAATATAATAAATCGTATAACGAATGGCTGTTGCCCCAGAATCATCTATTTGTCACATTCGTCTATTTTAATGAAAATTTATTTTCCTTGTAAATTATCGCAAAACTCAAGGAATCCGTTTGTCACACATAATTTCTCTTATTTAGCGTGAAGTACATGATATCGTCATAAAAGTCCCCCCAGCATCAATACAAAGCTAAAAATAGAAACAAAATGCAAAACTTTTGCCCGAGTTAATCGACTCGGTGCTTAACGATAAAAAGTTGGCGAAAAGTTTGCGAAAAAGTTAATCAAACTGCAAACAGATATTTCATTGTTAAATTGCCGGCGCTGGGAGGACAAATTGAATTTCAATTAAATTATTTTTCGTTTAACGTACTGTTCCTGTGCTGGATATTCTGCTTCCGTTTGGTCGAAAGCTCTGTGCATTTATTTCGCCAACTGAAAGCTAATCGGATTAATCCTTGTTGGAAATTTGTAAACTAATTAATGGGTGGCAAAAATAAATTAAATGGAATTTTAATTTGCATTTTTCAGTCACTCAACTTCTCAATTTTAATTTTAAATCTATTGTCCATGCCTAAATGAACTGTTGACTCTCAACTCAATAGGAGAAAACCCACAAAATAATAATAATTTGAGAATTACCCATAATAAAGACTTTACTGTCCTAATTAAAAGCTTCTGCAAAATCACTGTGCTCAAGTTATCAGATCAATAAGTAAACAGAAATCTTGAAGCAGGCACACTGTATGCTGTTTCCAATTAGCAAACCCAGTTATTAATTTTATTTTTTTTTAAAATTCTCTGTAATCGACGTAAACGTTTCCTATTACAATGCAAGTCGACTCAGCAATTACTTTTAATAAATTTAAGATCTAGAAAGATGCGGAGCTTTATATTTTAATAAAAATCGTTGAGATCACTAATGAAGTTTTCCATCTTTAGCGAGACGACGATGTAATTATGTTGTTATGCTCTCGTGAAGTAACCGATAAAAATGATTAAGAAATTTAATTTAAAACTAGTCTCGTCTAGTCGTCTCTTGTAGTAACTGCATTGAGGCGGCTGGCTGGCTTGACGATGGTATGACGAACGGAAATAATTTCACAGAGGATTAATAGTCGGAATGGGCTAGGTGAAAGGCCACGTCAAAGAGACGTTTTTCAAAATGAATTAACGGAGGAAAGAAGCCTGCAACATGAGCTTTTGTCTTAAATTAGGTCAACAAGGAAGAAATTTATTAAAATTTTAATTTTAATTTACCTGCTAGTCGCCCATTAACCTATAAACGATAAAAGAATTAAGTTAAATTGTTTAAGATGGGCAGCAATAAACAATTGGTGGGAAAAGTTATCACGACAGAGATCATTTGGGCTCATTAATGTGCTGCCGAAATTTGTCCAACTATCAGCACTACGCATTATGGCAATAAAATTGGCGAAAAGGTTCTCTTGCCCAAACGCAAAGTGTATTTCTGCTCGCATTAAAACCGCACGACGTACACAGAGATTATTATTGTAATCGGTGGCATCGTAAACTTTAATAGCTGGTCATGACTAGCAAATTCATAGGACATGAGTATTGTTTCCGTTTTACTCCGTTTTTAGTAGTTTTATGACGGAAACAAAAGTTATTGTCATTGCGGCCAAATAGAAATTATAATTAGGGACAAAAAGGTCTCGAAATAGTTTTGAGAGTTTAATTAATATTTTAACAAAGGTCGATGCGAGGAATGACAATCTTCGTCAGCGAAGCTTTTCTAATATTCTGCCAGATTTAATTTATGAAAAATATTTATATACGCTGAAATGAGTGATGATATGACTTGTTTATTGCAATTTAACAACTTTGGCTGTGCGTGACGGGAAATATTATTTCGCATCATATCAGCAGCGGTGACACGTAATTGATTGCAAAGTTAACGAGACTCACAATCGCTGCTTTAGTAAGCAAATGAATTGATATTAACAAAGCAGAAAATTTATTATTATTATTATTATTATAATTACTATTTACTGAGATTTAATTATTTTCGAAATTAATTAGAAATTAATTTACGTTTTGTGTGTCAGAGCGAATTGAATCAACGTCTGACGCACATAGTAACTTCCTTGTTATCAATATTTTGCATTTAAGGGTGGGTGGTGTTTGGATTTTGCAGATAATATCAGATCAGGTACGGGTAGCGTTAGGGATAAACTAAAATGTAATAAAAATTTTACACAAGATTTTGTCTCGCAGTAAAACTCAAAGAATTTGTATTTTTATTTCTCGGCGTTTAATTCGCTGTTTGCAGAATCATTTTCTGTCACGAGTCCCAACCGTTATCGATGTTTCTCTTCAATTTAATTTACGATCAACATTTTTGGCACAGTACTAAAACAATGAGATGTTCCAATTGCCCTCTGCTCAGCTCCACTCAATGCCTGTATGAACTTAAATATGATTCGTTTTTTTTGCATCATATTTGCATCGTTGACAAATGACGTGAATATTGAACTCAAATAAAATGCAAATGAGTGGAATTACACCAAATCTAAAGCACGAAATTGTTTCATTGCCAGGTAAACAAGTTATTGTCACATTTTTATCTGTTTATTAGCTCATATTTTTGCCGTAAAATATTTATTTCATTTCTTTACGAATATTGCCAATAACCTACAACCTCCACCTCACAATAGAGTAGTTATCTAACTAGATCACCATGTCAAAAGCAAATGAATTGCAAATCTATGTCCATCGATATCTCACACATTATGCAGTCAGTACCCATTAATTTTTATCTCCTGTTAAATATTTTTGATAACACTATAATGCTGCTAATTCCAAGCTGTAAATTATTAATAGTTGGAGCAGCACACGTCATCGCATGAATATCAAATCGAATTAAGGAGCCATGACCGTACAATGCTGAATTCAATAAAGCACATACGAATTTTGAATTACAGCGATTACCCATTCGTCGTGCAAATATGAAGTCATAGAAACTTTGAGTTTTGAATGGAATTGAATTGAAATGAAATGAATAGGATGTAGTAGGATGCAGCCACCTTGATTTGTTATTTCTTTTCAATCAAATAAAAGATAAAAGCTTCGTTTGTGGGTGATTCAACACTCGACACTCGAAGGTGAAACGAAACGTATAGACTTTAATATTTGCACTTGGGTTGGATGCGATAATCCACATTTCGCCTTTCTGTTTAAGCGAGCCCAGAATTTTTTCTTTATGTCACTTCTGCGATTGTACTTCAGCAACGGAGAATAAAGGGGAAAAATAAATAATAATATCGTTCGATCAGTACGAAAATTCTATAAATTTGTTTTCCAACCGTTTCATTCGTTTTTTATTAATATTTTTTATTTATTATTGCCAGCCACCCGTTGCTATAATAGCAGAAGGACCAAAAAATAAAAAATGGATAACTCCGTATCAATTGAATGATATGATATGAATTTCGCATGTTTACTGTGCGGCTAAAGCTACGAGTAGCAGAAGCGTTGGGTGAATCGAAATGAAAAATTTCGCTAGAAATTTATTCCCATTTTTATTATTTGATCGATTCGACATTATCAGAATGTTATAGATTTGTTCGTCGTTTATTTGTTTATTTCTTCCTTTTCGGGTGAAACGAGAACGGTTTGGCATTGTAAAATCAAAATCAAAATAAAATGTAATAAAAGCATAATGTAAATGTAAATTCGGATCTACGTTTGCCAGGCTGAGGGCGTAGAAATAGACTAGCGTGGGTGTAGGCACGGGTAAATCCTTTCTAATCTCCCGAATTGTTTTACACAAATAACACTCGAAACTTTTCCATTTACACGAAAATAAAAATTCAAAATGAAAATCAAAGCATATATGTTAATGTTTTGTGTTTATTCTCTGTTACTGCTGCTTCAACTTTCTTATAAATATAACGAAAAGGTTAAGTAAAAGTTGCTAAATCGCTAAAATACGAGTATGAAAGGAAAATAAATTACCAAAACTGATTTTATATACAATAAAAGTGCATTTCTAGTTATTTGTGTCAAATTAATAAAACCAATAATCCTGGAAGGATCTAATGTAGTGAGTACAAAATTTAGTAAACATGTTTTGTCAGTGTCTTTGGCGTAAGAATCTCATGTATAATTTATGCAACGAATTGACTAAAGATATTACCATTTGAGGTTAATTTGCCAATATTTATTTATTTAATCGTCATGCTACATAGTGCAAATTGTTTTATGGTCGTCGTCATCGTCCTTGTCCTTGTCAAAGGATTTCTGTAATGCAATCTGTATGCATTATTATCGCTGTTATCGTGCTTTTAGCAAAACATAAAAGTGTTTCATTGCAGATAAATATATATATTTTACAGTTTTAAAACTTTATTGCATTTTTATTTTCTGAACTGCTGGATCGGAATGGCAGTTGGAAATGGAATCGCAATCACCGATGTATTTGCTCAGTTTTAAGTCTGCTTTTATTTGCTTGCGACGCTAGCATTGCCCACAGATAAATTAAATATTATGAATAAAGAATCATATCGACACGAGACGATAAAAAATGTCAATGAATAAAGCAAATATCTCGGTTTATCACCATCGCCACCAGCAGTAGCAGCAACAGTGGAATGTCTATCTTGGTGGTGATGTGGGAGGATTAGATTATACTAAATGCGAGCGTTATGTGCGGAAAATGGATGAATATCGCAATAAATGCGACTGAAATGCGATTTATCAATAATAATAATAATAATGAATAAAATAAAATAAAATTTTAATGGAAATTTATTTTATGGCCTCTGCGACACCTTCGCTTGAATCCTTGAATTCTTAATCAAATTGAAGACACAATGAACATCCTCAGATGATTTTTGTATTCTTTTTCTCTAATCTTATTTTTAAAAAAACATTTTTAATGCAAAAATCCCCAAAGTGCATAAAATCAGAGCTTTTCGTTAAAAATTATGGAAATTCGCAATAATTTCTATCTGTGGCAAGACAACATACTGTACAAGGAAAAATTTAATTATCTGCTCGGAACAATAACGTAAACCTCAAATGTATTGTGATAAAACTGGAAATATTGTTTAGCGACTGTCGTTACTCTCTGTCGTTTTTGCACAAAAGGACGAGCAGCATTCTGACACCAGAAACATTAAATCCTTTATTATGCGATAAAATATTAATAATGACCGCATCGCACTTATATTTTATGCTTATTTATGATTATGATTATTATTATTATTATTATTATGATTATTATTACGATTATGCTCATAATTTCAATAGAAAAAGTAAGCAAACATGGCCTCGAATTTTATTCATTTTACGGCCAAAAGTCGTACATCTGATTCTATGAAATTTATGGCTGGTATTACAGTTACAGTGTGACCATCACCCGGATTACTTCTATTCAGTGCGACAATTAAATTATTGATGATAAAGTAAATAATTGATGCAGCGATATGGAGTTGGAGTGGAGTTCTTCAAGTGGTTTTTTTCTCCGCGGTTTTTTGTTTTTCGGACAAATGAAAAAGAAAAATAAAATAATTATGAAGTTGAATTGAAAGGACCTACTATTGTGGCTTCTGGTGGCTTCTGACAAACGTTGTGCTGAAGACAGAATACATGCTGCCAATACCATTAATTGCGTATCGTGGGCAAATTGAGTATATATAAATCTTCACCACGAGAATAAACAAAGCGCCAAATATAATTAAAAATGAAAATATTTGTGAAGATGAATAAAAATTAATTAATTTAGGTTGAAAACAACCTGTGCCACCGCCTGGTCGTCGGTGGTGGTGAGGACTACTCTAATTAGATGATTTGTACAAACATTTGTGAAAACCAAGTATTTGCGAAACAAACAATCACAGAGTCACCGAAATGCCTCCCATTCTCGCATATTTTGATTCATTACAGCTCTTTGAAGGTAAATTTAATTATTATTTCGGCTAATTTTCATTCGTTTCGCTGTCGAAGTCAATGTTGCTGCTGCTATTGCTTTATCTTCAGCCATCCTCCTGCCCATAATCGGCTTCCTTTCTCCATTTTTTGTGTTTTTTATGATGAATTTAGTACAATTAGACTGATGCCGTTAATGATAATAAACTTTTATGATTATTGCGTGGTTTATGCTATTTCTGAATGAATCCTTGTAATTGTCGGCTTTCATGTGGCAAACTCAATATGCTGAGAGCTTTTGCAGACACAACTGTGACACGTGCTTCAGTAGAGATAAAATAGAATTATAGATTGTTGCCTCCTGCCAAGGTTGATCAACTTTCATTGACTTCGTACGAGTGCGAGTACTCGATATTAGAATTGTAATTTTGCAGAAGCCACAGCAATTCATCGTCGCACCGAAAATGCAGCCCGAATAATGAGAAAAGTTTCGCATAAACTTTTCATTGAAACTTTCTGTTGCCGAAACGAAAAACTTTTCATATTTCGTATCGAGTTTATTGATTTTTTATCTGATTTATTATTTCTTATTGAAATGACATTAAGGAAATAAATCATAAGCGAATTGATGGCGACAACATTATTGAAAACTTTCTGAAATTCTCCTCGTTCCATATGTATCTGAATCATTTTCCAGCATCCCAGTATGTTTACTTGCTCAAGGAATCCATGACTTAAAGCAATTTAAAGAAATTACCACCAATATTATGCATATTTTAGTAACAACAAAGGTTGCAATCATAATCAGCTGAGTTACTTTATTGATTCTTCATTGTCTATGCATCGTTTTTTTACTTTATTTTTTGTTCGCACATTGCCTGTTCCGTACGAGTTTAGTCCCTGGGGACCAACAATTGATTTTAGCAAAAGTAGTAATTTATCAAAGCATAAGGGAAATCGAAACACATTTAATCTAAAAGTTATGAATCAGAAACCGATCACAATGGTGAACTAACTAGAAGCGTATCTCGGGCTCGACAAGCTTTCATTAGTCATGAGAAAACGGAAAACACTTTTATTGAAACGATTCGAGCTGAATAGTGCAAAGTGGTAATAGAATAGGCAGGTCTATGTGAATTACTTTTTGTTATTGCTGGGTTGTTGTTGGTAAATGAGTGCGGAAGAGGATATAAATGCGTTGCAAAAGTATAAAAGAACTTGAATGGTGTGCACCAAGCAAGTGAAATGTGCCACCAAGGAAATCAGGATAGTTTCTTTGCATTGCACGAGTTTCATAAATGTTTTATTATTTAAGCTAAATGATTATTCTGCACTAATAAGGTTAATCTATGTTTTGCATTGAATAATGAAATGCTCATAAAGCGAAGAAACGTAAAATAAATCATACCGAATGAGCTTTAATTTTCGGTTGACCTTCGTTGGGTTTAAAATCAATAAAATCGCAAAAACATTTCTTATTTAGTTAAAGCTAGGGTATTGCCACCCTGCACAGCATTAACAGTTTCCGTACCTTTTTTCACATTGAATGCAAATTTGCCATTGGTAGCTTTAATATTCGAATATGATGAGCTTTTACGGTCGATAATCATGTAAAACATTGCAGTGACATTCGACTGAAGATAAGACGAAAAATAAGATAAGAAACCTTTAACGATGTATCTGGCGATTACGGTAATAAATTGTGCACTGAATAAGAACACAGAACACCCAGATTACATAACATTAGATCAGAATTTGTGTGGCAACGATTAGGCGAGCGATGTATTCGTCGGTGTGCAGAATATTTTATTGGGCAAACTTTAAAGCACGGATAACGAAAAGTAAGATAAATAGACGTTGGATGGAGTCAAGCCGTTTGAAGAGTCAATTACGGTTTGAGTGGATTTATTTTCGTTACTTTGCATGAAGTGTAGCGTGGATTACGACAAATGTAGATGGTCGCCGCCTAGACCATCCCCAGACTTTTTCGTGTAATTTTTCATAATTTATTTTCTTTGATTCATTTTCATTTGGGTAATTTTTCAGCGGAAAAAGTACAGGAGGAATAGAATCTAGAGCAACAGAATAGAAGTAAAATGTCAGGCGATACGACATCTGTCAAAGTAGTGCCGAGACGTATCGTGACAGCAGATTATTTATCTCAATATTCGAGTCTTTAGCAAAATAGTAACTGGGACGACTACTCTCGCACGATCTGACATTTGAAATAGAAAAGTTTCACGTTAAATTGTGCTTGTCACTTTCAAATTGGGAAAATCACTTTGTTATTGTGAACTCTGGGTTAAACTCGTATACTTCATTCACGAAAGTTTCGTCTTAAAGCAAGAAAAAAATAAATAAAACTACAAAATAATAAAATACTTTTCTGCCTTACAGCATCCTCCACTTCGCATATGAGCAATATCATTTTCTTAACGAAGAAACTTAATAACTTTTGCATTGTTTTTGACTTTGTCAGTGGGGATGATAAACTAAATTGCGAATCAAATTTCAATGTAGTTGTTATCGAGGGGTTTGACTAATTATCGTGTAATCCGAGGCAATACTTTTGTTTAGCAGAAGACACACAATTAGTGGTGCAATGCAAGCGAATTCACTGTTTCATTGTCGTTACAGTAATTTATTGTCTCAACTTTAATTAAACGACTGGAATCGGATCAGTTAATCACTTTATTGATGGCGATAGTAATTGGCATTGGGATTGAGATGAAAGGGTGCGATTATAGACTATTACCACGAGTCGAATCCAATTCATCGAAATCAACGGAAATCCATTTAATTATTTAAAACAATTTTCATTCGCACATAGAATCGGTCGTTTGGTTTAACTTTTATTTGCCTCAAATTGGATGTGCAATAGGAATGAGTACGGTAGATAGCTGCCGACGAGGCAGGTTTTAGACAAATTAAAATAATCAAACAAAGAAATAGATTTCTTATTTTTCTGCTAGCATCACTAGTGAATTTTCTAGCTTTCTTAACACTTTTCTTGCAATAATTTTAATTTTCTTTCCCAGCTTCTAGGGTATGTGCTTAGGACGGTGCTGTGGGAGCTGCCTTTGTGCTCTTTTATTGCTGTGAACTTTTATTAACTTTATTTGATTAAAAAAAGGTTGCTTAATAATGTGTGCTCATGGTTTTATATTCTGCGTACGAAATCAAATAAAATATTTAGTTTTCTTTTGTTTGATTTAGAAGAATGTTCAAAGTTTTCGGGTTGGAATACTTTTACTTTTCGGAATCATTTACTTAATTGGGGGTGGCTGAACGTTGCCTATGAATTCATGATAAGTGGCGAAAACTTATGTTTTTCTATATTTACCCCAAAGGATAATGAATCGCTTTTTTTCCTTATTTCAGTAGACTTTTATTGCTAATTAAAGACAGCGATGTCATTACATAAAGCGATTACAAGATTACACAATCAACGCGATAGCAACAATACTGTAAGGCGAAGAAATATTTTTAGAAAAGCATCAGTTATGCTCAAATCAAATGTTTTTATTTATAATTTTATTCAATTTGTTTTGAGACGAATTGATTTCTTTATCTGGCACAAGTAATATACATATGCATGTCTATTTCCTCGGCAAAGCTTTTGGTGCTGCCAAACTCTGCATGTCAGGCAAAAGCATTCTTTACGTCACTCAGCCATGCTAGAAAAGAAAATGAGCAATTTAAAGACGATGCTTCAAAGTAATTTTTCGTATAACATTTCTGCAAGCCACATGCAAAACATTCTAAGCTCGTCAATTTTGGATAAATAATGCGGTTGCGGCCACATCGCTGCAGGGTTAGCATCGATGCGCCAGTAAAACGAATCTAAAATTTATTAAATTCAAACGAAATAAAACAGATTAAGCCCCTAATGATTGCATCTTGCGGTTACTTTTGACAAATTTGTTTAATTCATAACTTTTGCAACATGATAAATTATGCTCCAGGGTGAAACTCACTTGCAGTTACCGATGCTTGCCGAGTTTACATGAGGTTGAGCATTGTATGCAGATTTAATTGTGAATAAACTCGCAGAACAATAGAAAATTTTTCACATTTCAGTGTTTTTAAATGTATTGATTGCAAAATTGATAAAAATTTTTATTCCAAGAATCACATTTTCTATATTAAATAAATCAAATCCGGTTTCGATGTTAAAGATTTAAAATAAAACTTCATTCTCAGTCTCCGATGCTGCTCGGCAAGATCGATGATAACATGACAATGCCTTGGCAGGGAATTTTATTATCTCGTATTTACTTTTCTATTACTTTGTGTTCTTTTATGTAGATCCATGCCGTATTGACGTCTTCACATTTGTTTGCTTTGCGTTATTTATTCACGTAACTCAGCAATGCCAACATTTTTCATTATTTCTTCCGTACTGGGGCAGGCAGACACTAACAACTCTTGTATTGTTTTTTTTTTCATTTAAAGCTACAAAATACACCTTCTGTCTTCAGCATATTTAGGTGGTAGAGCAACTGAAGCAACAGAGGCTGAAGAATAGAAAAAACATTTTTAACTTGATTTGCGTTTATTAACGAAACTTTGTCTAAATTTAACATCAATTTATATGCACATATTTAAGTATTTTTGTAGTTTGCGGCAGCTTCATGCATAGTTAACGAGGCATTATGATGCCGTAAAAATAGTGTCGGCCTGTCTTTAGCTAATCTAATATTTGCTACATAAGAAAGTGAATGTGAATTATTAATTTCGTCACTCAGTTAACTCGGGTTTTTATGATGAATTTATGTGTCTCCAGAGCTGCTTTTTCCTTCGCTTTTTTTGGATTTCAATTAATTTTCCAGCAATTTGCAATAATAGCAATAATAAATGTGTGTCGGTGGCAGTCAAAAGCAGCAGAAATGTGTTTAAACAATAAAAGTCCTGTAAAAATCATCGTCATCAAACAGACAAAAGCAAAGTACGGGAAAAGCCACAGAAAAGAGCATAAAGTAAACAGAAAACCCCAATTGTTGAACCGAAAAATTTTTCACCTATTAAAAAATTGACGAAAAAAAATGCAAAAATAATAATAATAAAAAAGGATAAAAGGGCAAACAAAGAGTGGGTCTGAATAGGCTGGTAAGTGGAAACAGTCGCAACAACGCCGGGTATATTAATCAAGGTGAAACAAAAGCGCAGCAGGATGTTGAGCGGAGAAGGCTCGTGACATTCAGATAAAAACAGAATTATTTTTCATTTTTATGAATATTATTTTTAATAGTTGCGAAGAATTTGAATGAGCTTGCCTGCCTGCCTGCCTGCCTGCCTATGTACTCGCGTCGTCTGCCGAAGGTGCGAAGCAGCCGATTATGGAAATTTATTCCTAGCAAACAAAGGATTATGTGAAAATTCATAAACAACAAGGAAACCTCAAAAAGCTAGCAAGTGAAGTGGGAAACTTTCGTCAATCGTTCACGTTTTAAGTGTCCATTCTTCGTTGTACCTGTGCCCATTTAAACATTCGTGGCCAAAGCTTAATTTTATTTGGCTAAAACAACTTTGCAAGAAGTTAAACTACTTGTGTGGTTCTTAAAGAAAATAATGAAAAGCCACCTATGGCCTATGGAATGGAGGAAATAAATTTAAACTTGAGGAAAAAACTTAACTTTTGTCGGTGAGTTTTCATGTTGCGAGAGGCAAAACACAATGCATCAAAAGACGAAAAGTTTTTAATGGTAAAACACGATTTTTATTATTTTTTCCTGTGAATTTACGTAATGTGTGCCGCGACCGAAAACATTTTCATTTTATTTTTGTTTTCCTTTGGAGATGGTTGTTTGTGTGTTTGGCGGTTTCTTAAAAGTAAAGTTTTTCTGTACGCATTTGCCTATACATCGCCCGTTGATGGTTACCAGCCAGATGTTTATGTTTTTTCTCGCTATTATTTTGTTTTTCTTTGCTTATCTTTTTCATGTGGTAATTCTCCATCATTATAATCTCTAGTGAATCCTCACTTTACATGCCATATATGAGAGGAATTTAAATTTTTTCCCTTCAAAATTGCTTACACAGCGAAAAGCATAAAACGTAAAATAAACAATTTTGGCAACAAAGTCAACAGCAAACAGCGAAAGACGAGGAGGAAACAGTTTGTCGCACTGTATAGCATCGCAAGTCTTTAAAATCATAATTAAAGTCATCCAAAGCACTGATATTTCTTATAATATCACCGAATTATTAGATTATGTGCATTTAGGGATAAATAGTTCCATCGAATTGCTCTGTTAGTCAAACGACAAATTGATTTACATCAGAGACAATCGTTGTACGTCTTACAAGCTGCCACGAAGCAATGAAATCAAATTGTTAAGAAGACGAAAGAAAAGAAAACAGCAGTCACTTTAATTCTATGAGGGAATTTGTACTCAGCCCACACCATCCATAAGAGAACCGTTTAATGGCGACAACGACACGGCATGACAACGAAAAGTAAAAGTTCTCTCGTTATTTGCTTTCATTGCAGTTTGATTGTTTTTTCTACACAAAACAATATTTCCGTGGAATTGAATTGAATAAAAAATTCCCAATGCGACGTCACTTTGTCATACTAAGATTCTGGTGCTTAGTTGTCTACCTCGCCCACAGAAAACAAATTCGCCGCAGTGAAATAACAGATAAAGAGGAAAAACAGTTTATTGCGATTTAAATAATCATTAAATGGGCTGCGGTGGGCGATAAAGCACACACACAGTTGATGAAGAGTTAATGAAACAACATAAGGGTTGGTCACAGTCGTCGTTATTTCTATTGAAATTAGATAAACCAAAATAATAATATTTTCCTCATTTTCGATTTTATTCTGTGAAAAACGACGCGAATCATCAAACGAACAGAAAATACAACAAACAGAAAGCACCAATTTATTTACATATATTTGCTCGATTTATTGAAACGGATACGGAT
Source organism: Ptychoptera contaminata (assembly GCA_963942525.1). Taxonomy (NCBI): domain Eukaryota; kingdom Metazoa; phylum Arthropoda; class Insecta; order Diptera; family Ptychopteridae; genus Ptychoptera; species Ptychoptera contaminata. The sequence continues at coordinate 2,474,438 of OZ012639.1, read as the reverse complement.
ATGAGTAGTGTAAGCAGGGGTACGTGTTCTAGTATAGAGGACTGATTTGCTGGAGCTAACAAAATAATATCAAATTTTGTTACAAATACGGGCAGAATACGAGTCGCAAAAAAAATGTTGATTTTATTGATTTAATTCTTCGCGTATGACGATGAGATCTCGTGAGGAAAATCCACACACAGCTAAGCAAGTGTACAGTTCTCACGAGGTTCACAATGTGCGAAATCCTTTAAATGGTTTTTTATTTATTTATTTTTTATAATCCGCGCTGAATGCCATTTCATTAGCTCGAATAATTTTCTTTTTTTAATTTCACTTATGGAAATTGATGAAAAACAAAGCTGTGTACCGTGGCTAAAAATAGGAACAAAGAAAGCAAATAATGTTTGATGAATTAATGGCACACATTGATGGTAAATATTAAAGGCATTTCATAAGCTAATTCTGTCTCATATCGATCGATCAATATGATTCTGTCAAAGCTTTCTGCTATAAACGATATATGTGCTTTCGTGAATCTTTTTTTATTGCTTGGATTTCGATCTGAAAACAAATTTGTTTACTTTCTATTTTTGCACTTTGCGTTTTAATATAAATAAGCCGTGTGGCGTTGTGCTTTTGGGTGGTGCTGCCTGCCAGGTCACTGGCTGCAATATTCATACATTTATTTCTGGCACAACAGAACAATGCGAAACGAAATGGAATAATATAGAAAAATAATAAAATGTCGTAAAACCAAAGCCATAAAAAATGATATGCATCCATTATGAACATTTATCAGAAATTGGCTGCTTCGGGTGTATTACAAATTATGAATTTCCCTGCATATGGCTTTCCGTGACATTTCGCTTCTTATAATAATAAATATATTTTTCTTCTCTTAAAATTTATTACACAATATTTCTGTTTGTGTCTTCTGTCTACTGTCTTCTGCCTTGTGTAGCCGGCATTTGAAGTATTTTGCTATTAAATTTATGCTAAACACAAGATACCAGATGCCAACAAATGCAATTTCTACTGTTGCTTTACTGGGATTAATCAAAGTTTACAGATCTAAGACGTTACATTACTATTTTTCTTTAGATTGTGTGGGTGGAAAACACCAAATCACGCCACCAAACAGTAACAAACAAAATGAAAAATTTAATCAAAACTTAATTCGTTGCGAAATGAGATGAAATCTGATGACGAGTGATGAGCTTATGTAAAGTACGCCACGCCATGCCACGCAAAGTATCATAATATTTCATGTTAAGTAATCATGTAGTTAAACCCAAATATTGTGTAAAATTAAACGCAAATTTGGTTGGCTTGGCTCGTCGGATTTAAAATTGTTATTAATTATTCACGACTCGTTTATAAGATTAAGATTATAATAATTTGTCGTTAAGGCGAAGGCGAAGCCGAATAGATGATTCCTGTTTTATTACAAATTTATTTATTTATATTTTATTTATGAGCAGAGATTATTTGCGTCACCACCAGCATCATCACCATCACAATCATCAGCCAGCTACTGTCTTATTAAGTGAAAACCAAATTTGTTTCGGTTAAATGCATTTATTATGTAAATAAATTTAATTATATTAAGCAACGAATAATGCGAATAACGCTTAATAATTATATTTAACGATTCATAATAAATTTGATCGCATTTTACATTCGCAATTTTGATTAAAATTGAATTTATACAACCACCGTCTGGCACTCACGCACCATTCAACCCACAAACGTACCGAGGCGAACGAGACAATTAAATTATACAAATGTCATTAATGATTGTTTAGTTTTTACTCATAATGCGAATTTCTTTAATTCATTCGAATGAACTTTAAGCGGCACAAAAAAGCACAAAATAATCCAAAAAGAAACGTTTTTTAGGCCTCATCGTGATGATTATTATAGAACAAAAAGTAACAAGGAGACGGCTAATCTCATTCAGAAAATCGTTATTCGCCTTACAACTTCTTTACAAATCTATTAAGTGTTTAAGGCTGCCTACCTGTACACTTGTTCGAATGAGGGTGGCTATCGTAGATACATATAGCATTGCCAAGAAATATTTTCATACATGGTGGAAACGATTCGTGAACATTTAGCACATTTAATCTGCTCTAATCACTTGTTCTATGTCTGTGGAATTTCTTTCTTTTAGTCTTAATTTTTGGTCTTTTCTTATGTCGTACTTTGTCCTTGCAGCATCTATACGAGTTAAAGCATTTCTTCGCTTATTTATTGATTTTAATTAAATCTTTACATGCTTATTTCCCCAAAGAGAATTCATATGAATTTATAATTTTATTCATAGCTCATCGGGGAGTCGGGGCCGTCATCTTCACTATCTTTGTTTCAACAGAAAATGGAACTGACCGACCACAAACTCATATCTTGAATTTAATCTCGATGCAATAACTCAATTAAACTTCTTAAAACTAATTTCCAACAATAAATATCATCGAGACACGGAGCAATAATTTAAATTAATAATTAACAAATAAATTGAGTCGTTCGTTGGTCTCTGCAATGTCTCTGCAGATTGGAGGAACTTTAATAACCCAAGCCACTGACATGTATAAGTTTTTACCAAACCGTAGCCCCATCAAACCCAAATAATTGGTGAACGAAAAAAACTAGATTGGCTCACTTTGAAGGAGTTAATATGCCGCAATTTTCCACAGCAGCATAAAATAATTTCCCCATTAATTTTGCCGTGGCATAAATTTGCTTGTGGTCTGCTGAAGAATTAGTATAACCTGCGAATGACACTGGGAGTGTTTGTTGATGAATATTTTAGTGTTTTTGCGGTTTTCAGCCACCAAAATTGCTTGCCTTGCTTGACCATCGGCAGTCATAATGCTTCGGTGGCAAATTTTGCAGATTTATTGTGTTTTATGCTGCAGATGGAAATTTATTCGTTGGTCCTCCCATAGTATACGAGTTATAGCTAATTTTTGTATCGTAGTAGAAGCAGAGTAAATTAATTATTTAATTAAAGAATCATCGCCAACTCAAACTGACAAATTCTTACAATCGGAATCATCGAAACAGGAAATTGTTTTCTTTTAATTATCTGTGCTGAATAAAAAATAAAATCGAAGTAGTTCGTCGTCATAACATTGTGATGAGTGTTGGCAAACTTTTCCACTTTTCCACTTTGCCAACGAGCTGCTACAAGTTACACGAGAACAAGAATTACTTGAATAACTTTGTATTGAAATAAAAATTTGTATTTGGTGCAGCAATTCGCCACTCACTCGTCCCGTCCACTTAATTCTCGTTAAATACTTGAATGAAACTTTTCTCTTAATTTGTTCTTGCGTTGCGACTCGAAACAGCGATCATAGAGATAATTTATTTGGACTTTATCATTGTTTTTCATTAATAAATTGATTTGCTTCGATTAATTTGTGTGCAAAAATGATGAGAATGTGTTGTTCGATAGTAACCGCTGTTGCCCATAGATTAACTACGCAGAATAAAAAGAAAACAAAAAATATCGATATTATTCCTATCGACGAAATTATTAAACAATTAATGCTTAGGTTTGGGTGTTCCCTGTGTGCTTTAACCCAAACTAATCACCACAACAGTTTCTCATTACTTTGTTTGTTGAACTTCAGAACACATGGTGGAGTGTTGCTGGTGGTTGGGTTAAAGGTTGTCGACAACAGAAGGTTATTACTGTGCGTGTGCAGAATTAGATAACGAATCAAAATGACACGTTTAATGTAATGGAGCAAATGGCCAACGCCTGCTTTATACTGAAAATTAACGGGGGGTTTTTTATTCCTTCTGTTCCTTCCCAGTTTCAAACTTCCAAATATCATTTTTCTACTTACATTTTTTTTATTTTATTTAATTTTCGCTGTTAATGAAATTAATGTTGATTACGTGGCATGAATTTTTCTTTAGTGACTATAATAGTATTTTTTTTGCAGGTAAAACACATGATTAAAGCTTTATTTTACTGCAGATAAAAATCGATTATAAACTTTAATTTTGCGATGAGTGGTGCTTAGAATCAATTAATTTTTAATTACAATTTTTTGTAATTTTAGCTTAAGAATGACGTATTTTACCTGAAAAAGGAATAAAGTAGCGGCCAGTTAGATAGCTTTGGTGGTAATTTGTGTCTAATTATTTGTGTTCAATTAATTGATTGATTTTTCGTGCAGAAAAGCAATGAAAACGCCATAAATTTGTTTATAAAAAAAAATAAGAAAATTAGAAAAAGGTAATAATTTAAGCATTTTGTGTTATTTATTGATTTTCCAATATACAGACATTTCACTAATAAATGCGTAAATTTCCGCAAAAAAAGAAAAAAAAATTAGAAAATTTTATGCAAACATTTTCATATTTATTTCTTGAATAATTTATTAATAAAAATTCTCAATATTTTCTAAGTATCACAAATCATAAATTTGATAATAGCGTGAATTTTCGTAATAATGTTGTGTCACCAGTGTTTTCTCTTTATTTTTTCTTTTCCCTTTTTTTTTTTTTTGTTTATTACATCTTGTTTGGTGCTTTTTTTTTTGCTGTACATTTTGGCAAAGGAAAATCTGAATACAAATTTAATGACTGTGCTTCGCAATAAATAATAAATAAATAAATAAAATGCTTAGGGTTTTTTCTTGTTTCTAGCATATTTAAATCATGTAAATCACGTGCAAATATGTAACAAATTTACTTCTTTTTTTTCCATTCATTCTCCCTTATTTCACGTTTTATAATCATATATTTATATTTTTTAATTTATTTATTTGCTGATGGTGGTTACTCACCTTAATCATACATTATAATAATAATAATAATGAAGTTATAAATATTATAATTTTCCTTGTGACGTGATTTCATTTATTTAAATCAGAAGAAAAATCAACAGAGAAAAAAATGCTTGTGTTTTTAAATAAATAAAATAAGCTTTACGTTATTTTAGACATGGGAGTCAGAAAAAAAGGGGAGTTATTATGGCCAAACAGTTATTATGAATTTTATTAAAGAACTTACAAGAAACAATAATTATTAATTATTTTTAACGTATAAGAAAATTAATATGGAAAACTATTTCAAAGAATAAATGAATAAAAATTTAGCCAAACCGTAATTATTCTTTAAAAAATTATTTTAACTCACTTATCGTGTTTAGAAGGGTTTTTTTTATTAATTTATTTTTCTCAATGAAAAAGCACCCACATAATGATAATTTTGTATTTTCAAAATTACTTCAAAGATTCCAGTAATGCTTTAAAATTATTTTTTGGGTTGTATGTAATGTAATTCATATAAGTTCTAGAGATACTATCTCAGTTTAAATCCTTTCTTAAGCTTAAAGTTTGCCTTCTTCCCTTTTACATCACTAAATGTTAAATAACGCATACGTCAAATAAAATAAAATAATCAAAAATTGCCCAAATGTCCAGTAAAGAATTTTCATTAAACAGAAATAAACATTTAATTATTTTTCCCTTATTTTCTTTTTGTTCTCAATAGAAAAAACCCTTTATTCAGAACTTTTCATTAAAATTGTTTTTGACAGTTTTCTTCGTATTAAGAGCAATGTTAAAAGTTAACCAAGTTAAATAAACATTCTTTTAGATTGAAATACTGTACAAATTTATTCGCTGCAGAGTGTAGTATTTTCCTAGGCAAAATCTATTATTGACTAAATTTTCCATTTATTATTATTATTCTATATACATTTTTAAGGGTAAGTGAATTTTATTTAATAATGAAAATAATAGTTTTCCTATTATTTTTATTTTTGTGTATCCACTATACGAAGTCAGTGCACTCAATCGTTAATACTCAGTAATATTCTTGTATATATGGCGTATGTGGGGATATTATATATCATGCGTATTAGCAAAATTTTCTACTGGAGTCACAGAGAAATATATAATTGCTCATGCGCCAATATAATTACAATCTTCATTTTGATGATTTTATGGCGCGGTAAACATTTAAGAGAAATATTATGCTCCCCAAGACCTAAATATACATTTTGACATCAGTCTAAGGATGAAATTTGTCGATGGGAGTGTATATCCGTACAACAAATTGTTTGACGGATAAATATAAAACTAAATCAATCAATGTAAATGGACTAAATTTAATTGAAACAAAAACAATAATGTTTTCTTAAAACAATTAAATAACTCTGTGTTATTAAGTATTTAATTTTTTTTGTTAAATTATTTTATTAATTATTGTGTAAGTGTGCTGCCAATTTTTTTTTTTTGTTATCATGAGAGAAATTACCTAACTGTTAGGTCACACTGTGTTGAAATATTTTGCTGGATTAATAATGCTAAAGCTTTACGAAGCTTAGAAAAATTATGTTTAAAAGTTTATTTTATTTAATTAAAAAATTACTTGAAATGTGTTCAAAAGTGTTTACTATTGGATTACGTGTTTATCTAAAATAATTAAAAGTTTCCTATTATTAGTTTTCCTTTTCTTTTTTTTTTGTATAAATTATGTTTTTCCTTTGCTTAAATGAATAAAATTTATTTATATTTTTCTGGCATCGAGAAATATGATATTTTAATGCTTTCTATTAATTATAATCAATTAGGAAAGCGTAATAAAGTTTCTTCATATGAATGGATAACATAGAATAACAACGAAATAAAGGATAAAAGCACACATTGATTAATATAAGAAAGCCCTTTTCTATTTCTTGTAACATTAATACAAAATACATAGTCTTTTGTTGCCAAATTAAATGCTTTAAACAATAAACTAATGAAACTTTGTTATCCGAGCATAAATAAACACAATTTAATAATAATAATAATAATAATATTGTAATACGTATGTAGAGAGGGTGTGCTTTCACCAATAAAAACAATTAAAACGAATTTTTGTTGAGTGCTTTTAACATAAATTCTATGAAAAAAAAAACATGCATGTTAACATATATGTATGTATATATTCCCATGTTTTTAATTTCACATAATTTGTTTCCCGTATGTACACACTATGTGATTTTTCATTTTCAAAAAAAATTTTAATTCTATTTTTTGTTGATTAAAAACAACAGTAAAAAAGCTTTAAGCATAAAAAAGTGTAAAATATTTATGTAAATAAAAGGCAACCAATTGTCATGATGGTTTAATTATAATTTTTTTGTATTTAAAAAGTGCGACTCATGAAGCATATAAATAATAATACATTTTATAACAAAGTTTTCATTTTTCCACCATGATTTTCCTTCTTTATTTTTGTAATAAATATACAGGGTAAAAAAAAAATAAAGCTTCAGCAGTAACAGCAACAACAATATAAGCTGGAAAGTTAATAAACTGAGTAAACAAATTGAAACAGGATGACTTTATTTTTACCTTTTTTTTTGCTGTTGTTGCTGATATTTTTCTGCTTTTTTTTCGCATCGTCATAAACTTTCTTTATTTTGTCCGCGCGATTTTTCTTTTTGCAAAAGTTATTTGTTTTTCGTTAGCACCGTTTACAGGTTGATTAAAGTTTCTTTTAACTTTTCTCTTCATTATTAATCAATAATTATGTTTTTTTAGTTTTTTAGTGACTGATTGATACGATTTTTTTATTTGGGGGTGTTTAGTGTCTCAGCAAAGTAGCCATGTGAAAAAAAAATAAAATTTTTTAAAATGAAAAGCTTTATAAAAAGCTTTAATTAGTAGTGTAAGAAAGTGTTTTATTATTTTTTTTAATAAATTATTTAAAGCGTTAATTATAATTGTGCAATTAATTATCAGCAATAATAATTATTAAATAATAAACCGAGAAAAAAAAAGTGTTTATAAAATTTTAATGAATATAAATGTGACAAGCAGATGTTGTGCGATAATATTAAATAAATAAATAAATATTAAAATGAAATATAAAAGTTTGTATCATCATCACAGACGTATTGTGTTGATGCAAGTGTTATTAATGTCATTAAATCAATTACCACTGTTTTGTACACAATTGCCTATAATTGTGTGGCGTTAATTATAATTTTAATTTAATAGAAAAGTTTTTTTGTTTTCTTTTTAATTTTATTTCTATTTTAAAAATCGGAAATAAATCATTTGGCAAATTTTAAAGTAGCGAAAAACCGCTAAAATTATACAAAAAAAAAAATAAAAAAGGAAGAAATTTATTCAAATGTATGCAAATGTGTTAAAAATAAATAATGAAATGTGTGTTGTTAGAATGGTGATAGCGATATTAATAATATTTCAATTTTTAACACCAACAATATGGGGTGGTGGAGGTGCTGGTGGTACGAACGGTGGCGGTGGTGTTAATAATAATGGTGTTGCAAGTAGTTTAACTGGTAATAATAATAATAATAATGGTGGTGGTAGTAATAGTGGTAATAATGGTGTTGGTGGTGATGCAATGAATTCACTTGCATCGCGTGTTGTTTATACAAAATATGGTGCAGTGTCTGGTGTTATTGTACATTTGGAGGGACGTCATCTTGATCCGGTGGAAGCGTACAAAGGAATACCGTACGCATCACCACCGATTGGATCACTACGTTTTATGCCACCAGTTACCGGAGCCCTTTGGTCTGGCGTTAAAAAAGCAGACAGGTAAGCTCTATTTTATATTTGAAATCGCTTAATAATCCGCAAATGATAAATCGCGATTTATTTTTCACTATTTTTAAAGCAATTATTGCTAAATAATTTAAGTTTTATGTATTGAAAAGCAATAAATATTAATAATAGCTTTGTTAGTTTTTCAAATAAATAAATAAATTGCGAAATAAACGATTAAATTCGTTGTTTTATTGACGATACAGCAAATAGTTTTTTTAAGCGGATTTTATTTAATAAATAAATTTTATTTTTTGTAGATTTGGTCCTGTGTGTCCACAACGTTTACCAGATATATCAAATGAAACGGCAGCACTTGAAAAAATGCCCAAAGGCCGTTTAGAATATTTACGCAGACTTTTACCATTGTTAAAAAATCAATCGGAGGATTGTCTGTATTTAAATATTTATGCACCGACACAAGGTGAGTGGTTATTTTCTTCTCCGTAAAACTTAAGCAGTATTATTTTCTTGTTTAATAATTAATAATCAACGAAGAAACAAACTGAAATTAAAAAGCTTATAAATTGCTTCTAATTAAAAAGAAATGCGAAACAAAAAAATACTCAAATTAAAGCTTTTGGTATTTTGTAAATAATTTAAGTTTTGCATATAATTTTTCGTTTTCTATTTTCCACTGCAAAGTATTAATAATATTCTCTGTATATTTCTGTACGTTAAAAATGTTTTCGGGAAGTTTTTACTCCATTTTTAAAGACAAATAATGACAAAGTTGTGCATTGAATAAATTATTATTAAAAATTAAATAGGGAAAAACGAGTATTTTTAATTTCTCTACAAGGACAAATTAGGAATTTTCTTTTTAAAGATAGAAATATTTTTCAAAAAGGATAGTTTTCTATTTTTAATAAATAAAGTTTTTACATTAATGAATTTCTTTCCTTTTTTTTATAACGAAAAAGAAAAACTTTAAATACTTATAAATGAGTCACAATTTCATGAATAATTACACATTTTCCAAGGGGTTTGTAAAGAGTAATCGTGATAAAAAGGCTTAAATTATTTTTAACCAATACGTGAAAGTTTTTTAATAATTTCTTTTTACCTTAAAACTACGGAAAACCTTCAATTGTCTCTGCAAAAAAGGCTCTGTAAAAGATTCAATCAATATGAAAGTAAAGATTATTTAATTCTTATTTGAAAAGGGTGGCTGTGTTTTGTGCTTTTTTACATTTTTTTAGTTGCATAAAGTTAATTCTAACATTTCAAAGTTTATTTTTCCTTTTTTTATTTTGTTTTGTTATCCAGAAATACTTTTGAAATGTTCTTCTACATTGTACTTGTCGTATTTTTGTATTAAAGTTACGTTTTATCCTTCCTAGTTGATTTATTTAAAAAATATATAAATATTATTTCTTATTTCAAGTTGTGTGTACCATCTGTACTTGTTTTTATACTCTTGTTAATCTATTTGCATTCAGGAAATATATAAGAAATATTTGATTTGATGTAAAGTTTTATTTATTTTTTTTTTGTTGAATAAGTTTTTAAAGTTTTTTTGTATAAACATTTATTTATATTTTACGATAAATTTGAAAATAGTTATTTACTTGAATTCGTTTCTAGTTTTTTTTTCTTCTTTAAAATTATAATCGTGATGCTGAAATATTATTATTATTATTGCTATTTATACTGCTTTAAGATTAAATAAAACATTTTTTACTTTACGTTAAACTGAAGTGTTTACTCAGTTTTAAGCTTAAATAAGCTTAAAGTTTAATTAATTATTTTTCGAGACTGTCTTGTCTAACAAATCTACAAAGAATGCATTTATGTTTTTGGTGTCTATGAAGTCATAAAAGCACCTTTTTTGCTTAGAATTTATAAGCAAATAAATTTGAATAAATATTTTACAAAATTATTTAAATCACCAAAAATCATTTAGTTATTAAAAATTAACTTTAAAATCCTTAGCATCTGTTTAAAAATAAAATATTTTTTGCTTTCTTAATTCATTAAACATTCATGACTATAATCTTCCGTCATTAATTTTATTTAATAATTTATAAATGGAAAATTCTTAAGGAAATCAAGGCATAAGAACGAAGACAATTTAAAGTCTAAATCTTTAATTAAACAAAAAATCTTCTCTTTAATTAATTTTCCAAAAGATAATAAAGAAAATTATAATGTCTTGAAAATTATAACAAGAAATTATTTATAGTTAAACGACTTCATTATTGATTTCCAAACAAAATAACAATAATAAGTGTGGCTCCTTTGTAAAATTAGTAAAATTATGATATTTTGTTCATTTAAGTTCGACACAAAAGAGTTAAATTACAAACAAATTATACAATATGAATAGGTAAATGGTATGAACAAAGCAATAGCAAAAGAAAAATCATATTTACATTAAATAATAAACGAAGCAATAAATAGACTTTTTAATTGAAAAATTTATGGTAACCGCAAGCTTTTATTATTATATTGCATACAAGTAATAAGGATTTCATATTTTCATTCTTCTATTAAAATACTTAAAACTGATTATTATTTCTCTAAGTACTAATATTATAGTATAATGCATAGTTAATATATGTTTTTCCTTTACTATTATTATTATTATTATTATTTTTACTATATAAATGTATTTAAGTACTTGACATGTTATTGTGTTTGTTTAATGCAAAAAAAAATAAAACCTATAAAATCATATTATCATTATTATCCTTTTCTACTATAAATTTTCATTAATGTATTATTGTAGTTTAGGTATTTAAATAATAGTAAATAATTTTTATTTTGTGTTATTCATAGTTAAACTATATTATGTTGTATTTTTAGTAATAATAAGCATAAAAATAGAATATTTTACTGTTTGTTAAATTGATTTTAATAAATAATAATAATAGTAAAGTATTTATTTGTTTACAATATTGCTTCTCTTATTGGTTTATTCTATTAATACACAAAACTTTTTAGTACTATTTTATTTAATTTATATATTTTGTTTAATTGAGTGCATTTAGAATTGATTTCATTTAATAAAAACATTACTTAAATACACTCAACTAATCTATTTCTGTTTATTTATGTATTATAGTAGTTTTTTAAAAAAGCTTCTCTTTGTATTATTAGCAAGTATTTAGTACGTATATATTTACCAAGAAAAAAAATCGCAAGGAACACTATTGGTCACGTAATGCAACTAAATAAACGTTGTGATTTAAGTAAAGCAGCTTAATTTCATCCGTACAAAGTTCTTCTAACGTAAACACTGATTTTAGTACATCGATAAGCTTTTTTTTTTTTTTTGGTAAACACTAAAATAGAATAAAAGTAAAACGCTTATTTAAACTGCTTGACAATGGTAAAATAAAAAACACAACCAAACGCGAATATAATAATAAAAATAATAAAGAAACAATATTAAGCAGCTTTTACTATACTTCTCTGTGCTTTCTTTTCGTTTTCTTTTATTGGTTATTTAGGTTATTTAAAATAAACAAAGAGCACTACTGTAGTATATTGTATGTGTGTCTATTGTAAACAAAACAATGGTTTGATAAAAGAAAATTGAAAGCTTTAGTTTTTCATATGTTGTTGAAATAAAGTTTTTTCTTAGAGGAATAGAAAACACAAAAAAATATAGAAAGAAAAACACTGTAACAAGGCAACCAAATATAACGTTTTTCATTCTATTATTTTTACATCGTGGATTATTATTTTATTCTTTAAAAGAATAGAAACGAAACAAAAACTATGTAATATACAACACTACACACAGAATTTAAATTAAGTATTGTGCCTTTGAAAAATATAAAACTTCAATAGTAAAATACATGATGGTGGTAACCAATCTGATTGCAGAAAGATGTTTATTATGCTCGTACTTGCTATGTTTTTTCTTTATTTTACTATTTTATTTCTTTTTCTATTATTATTATTATTATTATTATTATTATTATTATTATTAAAAATTCTCATATAAACATTTCTATTAACTAAGCACTACGTTAGAAAAGTGACAATAAATGTTATAAAATATTATTTTTCTTTCATTTAGATATAGCTAAAAACTATTGAAATAAATCTTTCCACTTTATTTTATCTGCTTTCTTTATTCATTTAGTTATGAGAAAAATAACAAACATAGCATATATGTACACAAATTAATATTATATTTTCTTTTCTTTATCAAAAAGAAAAGAATTAAAATTGCTTGTTTAAATGTTGTTTTGTCGTCTGACTGTCTATTGACTTGAAAATGAAAACTATTTTTTATTTATTTATTTATTTCTTATAATTTATTACACAAAAAAAAAACGAAACTAAACGAAACTTAGCTAAATGTAAATACAATTCAAAGAATTTTTCTTTTATATTTAATTTTTACTGAAAATAAATTTCTTTAACTATGTTTGTTCCATGGGAATATGATGCAATAATCAAACATACAAGTATAGCAAACAAACCGGCTATATTAGACATGATTATGTGAAATAATAATAATTTTTCTTTTTATATCATTTTCTTTTTTTTTTAAAATATATCTTAATGATGATAAAAATAAATAAATAAAAATTGTTGAAAATAAATCAAAATATTTACGAGAGAAATAGCAAGACAAAAAAAAAACCAGCACAAGTCTATAGACTAAATATATAAAAATAACTTCAACGATCTTTAGCT